>CM074952.1:9173121-9183121 GCA_037577455.1 Pangasius macronema | reverse complement strand
TACAGTAGCAAATTTAACTATGAATAATATAGCCACCGAAGCACAGATACAAACAGTCTTGTCCAGGTTTTCACTCCAAGCAAGCAAGAATTTTCCCCCTGTAAATACTGATGTAACTTTTGAACTCCAACTCAGAGTACTCTGAATAGAGAAGCACAAAAGCTTAAGGAAAATACATGACAAAAGTTACGGAGGCCAATAAAATATTGTAAATTTTTTTCATGACAATATTTAAAACATTAGACATAAAATTCAAAGTATGACTTTAAAGTCAGACAGTTTGATACCTACAGGTGTAAAGACCAACATGACCACGTCAGTAGAGCGATTAGAATCTTTTACGCCAATCCAAAAAACTGAATGAATAATTTAATATTTTCTTAAAGAAATGCTACCAAAAGCAGTCAAACCACCATTAAACTGAACTGCTCCCTTAATTACACAAAACAAATAATTGATTAAGAAACCCAACCTTGACCCATGTGAATGTTTAGACTATAGGCCAATTTCAAACCCACACTACTAGCCATCTAATTCTACTAATAACCTTCTAATCAAACTACATTAAGCCTTAAAGTGTTGTCTTAGAGCAAGCGTGTCCAGTCATATCCAAGTTTCCATTCCAACCAAGCAAGAATTATCACTCCTAACTCATATAGCATGTACAGCACAATGGGGCTCCTGATAATGAAAATGCATGACTGAAGTGACTGAGGCCAAAAAGATAAATGTAGACACAGCAAAGTATTTGTGGAAATATAACAGAGCTTTGCTACAGCACACCAGTGATATTTATTGTTGTTGGTGTTGTTTTTAATTATTGATTTCCCCTCATGGGGTCTTTAGCCCCGGGGTACTCTATATGTGTGTGAAAATAACCTGTCATTACATGAATGTACACTGAATTGCCAGTTTGTTAGCCCCTCCCCCCAAAACATTCCCACAAATTGTATTTACCAACAAGTTATAAGTCACATGACAACAGTGTATGGTATAAATCAGGTAAAAAAGCATTTCTAGCATCTGTTAGTGTTTACTTGAGTGTCGAAGGGGCAAAACGAGAGACTTGCGATATTAAAAGCAGTATCATATTTGGCATGTGCATAAGTGCTATGTGCGTAAGTTCTATTTCAAGGGTTTACCGGGGATGGTGTGAAAAGCAAAAAATATAGGGTACAAAAGAGAATGGTGAGAAAAGATACATACAGAGACAACCATCTAACCAGGCAAATCATGTTCAGAATCAACATTGATGGGAGTATACTGTTTTCATATAAAGCACCAGTTTGTTTTGAATAGGTTACAACAAAGGTCAAATATTTGTTTGCTTTTTACTGGACAAATACCTTAAAACTTCCTTAAAACCTTGATTATTTCTTTACTTTATGGAACCAGAAACAATAGCACATGCAGTGAGTCACAAAATTCACAAATGTAAAAAAAAGACAGACGGAAAAAACATATACGTAAATGAGTCATAACCGAGTGATTCATTGATTCAGACACAGTGAACACGAGAGGAGCGAATCTCAGTCATGATTCAAACACTGATCCTCTGAACTCGAGTCGTGACCGAAAGGATTCACTGACTCAAAAAGAATAATTCAGTGCATCACAGTGACTGATTCTGATTCATTCATCATAGTGACTCAGTTAAAAGACACAAACATTCACTAACTTAACATGTCTATACTGATGGCCAGAGGAGACACAAAACACCATCAAGAGGTACCTAATAAAATGTCACATATATATGGGTTTGTGTATGTAATCTGTCATTAAACAGGCAGTGTGTGTGTGTGTGAGAGTAGTGTGTGAGTGTTTTTCTTTGTCTGTCAGTGTGATGGATACTGTAGCTATGATGGATGTCAGACCTATCATACATTAAACAGGACTCAGACAGCAGAACTGTTACTGAGGCCTCATCTCTGTCACTGTTTCCTTTCTTTCTCACAGAGTTCAGTGTTTTGCATTGCAAACTCTTTCTGATGACAGGCTTTCCTCTACTATGTGTGTGTATATAGACTATAACACACTTCAAAACCCCGCTGCACTTCTAACCAGGCCCTCTATCCTTGTACACAACATCCATCTTCCCCAAAAATTACAGTCTTTTCATCTTATCTGGGTTCATTTGGGCTGGTCACATTGCAAAATTACCCAATTCCCTCTTAAAATAAAAATAACAAAAAAAATGTGTCATATGAAGAAAATAAAACAAAATATTTTCAATAACCTCAATACTTTAAATGTAGCAAAGACTTACTGAATAGCCAGAGATGCACTAATCACACTTCTCTGTAAAGTAAACATTATTATAAACAAACAAACAAACAAACAAACAAATAAATAAATATCACCATGTAATTTTGTTGAGTGGTGGGTCTGGACTAGACTGCAGGCATACAGAATTTTTTACAAGCAAATTTTAAAGCATGTTAATGGAGAATTTGTTACTACTACTACATTACAGCGTTGTACTTTTGTAGGTTACTGTTGTCCATTTCTCTCTTTAGAACTTGACTGGCTAAATAAAAACAACACTCTAACCCTGTGCTCCTCTGAGGTGACCTAAATAGCTCATATAGATATTTACATTTTAGACACTGAGGTGTGGGAACAGGTTGAGGTGTAGTAAGGTAGTAGATCTTCAGGAGGAAGGTAAGGCTTTGCTATTGGGAATTAATGTTGGTGTGATCAGTAGTAGTGTTGGTGTGATCAGTAGTAATGTTGGTGTGATCAGTAGTAATGTTGGTGTGATCAGTAGTAGTGTTGGTGTGATCAGTAGTAGTGTTGGTGTGATCAGTAGTAATGTCGGTGTGATCAGTAGTAGTGTTGTGATCAGTAGTAATGTTGGTGTGATCAGTAGTAGTGTTGTGATCAGTAGTAGTGTTGGTGTGATCAGTAGTAATGTTGGTGTGATCAGTAGTAGTGTTGGTGTGATCAGTAGTAATGTCGGTGTGATCAGTAGTAGTGTTGGTGTGATCAGTAGTAACGTTGGTGTGATCAGCAGGAGAAATATAAGACTCATTAATTACTGCATAGTTAATAGTGAACTCCTATTAACATACCAACAGAGTAATTAACTAGTAGTTCTTAGTATTTTATTTTATTTAGTAGTTCCTGCATAGTTACCTATGAGTTGTTGAAAGTATTATAAAGTGTTACCCTCTAATGCAGAAATCTATACACATATACACACTCGATACAAAACTTTTTGAACACTTGAACACTTTACATAGGACCTTGTGTAGTTTTTACTTTTAAATCCACAAACATCCTTTTAACTCGTGTAATGAGCTGATTTTTTTTTTTTTTGGGTGGGGGGTGGTATTTGCACTAAAGAGCCATCACATTGCTATGGACTAAATGGTTCTCTCTGTTTGCAGGCTTTTATTCCTGGGCCAGATGCAAACACAGTAATAGAATGACTCATGCTATTCTTCTATGCATACTGCTCATGTTTAATGCGCAACAACCTGTTCACAAACAAAGTGACATAATGCCACTCCTACATGATCATTCAGTCTGACTACAGCGAGAGAGAGAGAGAGAGAGAGAGAGAGAGAGAGAGAGAGAGAGAGAGCAAGATTTTGGCACAGTGAAATGCGAGGATTAGCATATGAAAGCAGCAGCTGTGTCGGGGTGAGTGTGTGTTCCCTGAGTGTAACAGTTTCGATTTTCTAACATGTGTACATCGAAAAGTTAAGAGAATCTGTAAAACTACTCAGTACTACTATGATCACACAGATATTTAAATGCACAGTAGTGCAACATGAGAGAAGAGAACTAGTACTTACACACAGCTTTTAAAGTAAATACACATTACACAGAAATATGTGAATTTAGCTGCCCATACTTATGTAATTTTACAGGGATACAGGTGAGTTGGCTGAGGTTGCCAAATTAAGTCCATAGTTATGTCTAAGGTTTGTTTTAAATCCTGTTTTTTTTGTCATTACTTGAAAGAGAAGAGGGAATGTCCTCAATTATCAATTATCAATGTGTATAGACTGATCAAGATTGTTACTGTACAAGTTGTATGGAATTGGTGTTTCATAATAGTTTTGGAAGCAAATGGAGCACCAATAAGAAGTATACAATAACTACAACTCCCAGAAGGTAAGCTCAATTCATAGCCGATCAATCCATTGAAGAATAATTGGTGGTTCTTCTCTCTTTTCTCTTTAATATTAAGATAAAGCAACATACTTCATAAAATCTCACGGGTTATGACATAAGACTCTCAAGCATTGCTTTATAAAAGATTAATGCAAGGCTTAGAAAAGTGTTGCCCAATGTAGGTACCCATCAAGTAAAGTGTTACCATCATTTTCTTTTTTTTATTTTTTATTTTTAACTTGAGAGAAACATTTGAAGTTGTACTTAAGCTGTACGTAAGCTATACAACTTTACTTCCAGGATATTTCCAAGATAAGGTAAAAAAATAAATATAATATACAAATTATTACAATTGGGAGTTCTTCACTCTCCTCTCATTCATGTAAAGACAAAGCAAAATCATTTAAAACAAAAAAACAAAAAAATCCCATGGCAACATCCATTAGCAAGTTCTTCACCATCCAACCAGATCAAACTGCTGCTCATGCTGCATCACAGGGCACCGTAACACACTCGGAGCACTATCCGCCCTCTTCCGCATACATGAGCTCATGCATGCACATCTCCAGATGATCTCCAGACAATAGGGCCAACGTTTTTCTTCTCATGCTACTTTGGAGCCACAAATGTAATCTTAACTTAACTTGTGGCTTTTATAATTGACTGATATCACAGTGTAAGAAACCATACACAATATTTTAATGATCCTTATGTTAGAAACTCCTAGTTTTATCAGTGAAAACCTCGCTTTTTTAGGAGGATGCCTGCAATTGCTTCTATAATATTCTGAGCTAAGTGTGCCCATAAAATGCAGATGCCTTTCTATGTAACTGCTGTTTATTAAAATCATATATTAACTCTTAACATAGAACTATTTAATTCTGCACAGAACATTATCTTGTCATCAAAAACCAGGAAGGAAGAAGGGAGCTGTCCGGTGCTGAAATCCACAAGGCTTCCAACATGTTTCAATCTGGGTTTCAATGAATATGTTTATTTTCTTGTGACAGGTCTGTATGGAAGAACAAAAGGAAAGATAGACAGAGCAAATACATTTTGAAGAGGTGTGAACAGTATGTTTGAACACAGACTCTCTCTCTCTCTCTCTCTCTCTCTCTCTCTCTCTCTCTCTCAGACTAGAACTACACCATCCACAATCCCATTTTCTACACCAGCTTTTTCAATTCGCCCAAGCACAGAGAATTCTTTTTGTTCATTCATCTAGCATTCTTTCCTTCTCCTCTCTATCTCTCTGTCTGTCTGTCTGTTTCTCACACCCACACATGGACATGCTGAGGATAGATCATTGGGGTGCTATAGATGAAAAGGGAAGAAAAATTGGTCTTAGCAAAAGAGAATATTCGGAGCTTTTCTCTGTATATAAGTAAATTTCCTCATATTACCATATGCACCAAAGCTGTTATGGCAACATCAGACAGGGGGGGGAACAGTACAAAATTGAATAGTTCCCTATTCTCTAGGCTTTCTCTCTTCTTGTCTGCACCATTAGAGCTGATCCTCACACAGACTGTAGGATTGAGGGTTGAGGGTTGGGCATGGCATCTCCCCTAAGAAACAAGCAAAATCACACACACACAAACACACACACAGAGCAGAAGAGCAGGAAGCAAGGCACTGTGACTGTTATTGGAAAGCTTTGAAAAATTCACTATACTGCGTGAGTTTTCACAAACCCATATTTCAGTTTTTGGTCTATCACAGTATCTGAGGTGACATTTTAATAAAGAATGGTGTTAATATTGCCACCTGTTACTCACATAAGCCTTTAACAACAACTAGCTGGAAGAAATGATTATGCTGCTACTGTACTTAAGTCTGGAATTTAAATACAGAAGTTTTTCTTTTACCTTATTTCACCTCTTTTCCTTATTACTTTTCAAAAGAAAATCTCTCACTTTCTACTCACTATACTTCTCTAAAATCATAATCTAAATTCCTAAAAGGTCTACATTTTTCATAAATGAAAGCGCTAATGAGATCTAATACCCATCTATCTGTATAATCTCTATAATCTATCGGTGGCTATATACATTTTGCATTTATGTATGAAGACTGTTTGTCTTGTGACATCTAGCTATTCAAATTTAGCTAGTTTGTATAGTTAACGTTGTTATCATGCTAGCTAACTTTTGAGAGATTAGCCTTAGCTAATGTTTTCCAATTTTCACCATCCATCCATCCATCCATCCATCCATCCATCCATCCATTTTCAGTACTGCTTATTCTACACAGGGTCATGGGGAGTCGGGAGCCAATCCCAGGGGACTCAGGGCACAAAGCGGGGGACAAATGGTCCCTGCCATTTCTAGGAGGTTGTTGTTCACTTGGCTTTCATCTGGGTCAAATCAGAACTGTCAAAATACACACCTAAATTTCAGAATATAGGCCAACATTCTAACTCAACATATTCAGTCTAGATTGTCAACTAAAATCTAAAAAAATGCTGTTTTGTTTTTTTTTTTTTTTGTAAATTCATAGCCAAGGCAATAAGTGGTTCAATTAACAAAAACAAGTCATTTTTGTTTGCTTTATTTTACATATATGGATTGAATGGATTTATAACAATTTACAAGCTGATTTACATTGAGAACATGACAACAACTGACTTTGTCACTCAGTGTATTGATATATCAAAGTGCATAAGAAATAGAATAAATAAAGAGTAAAGAATGATAACGGAGCTAAAACAAGTGGAGTTCTTTGATTATTTTCCAGTAACAACATGCCTGAAGTGTTTTCTTCCGCTTATACCACAGCAAATTAGATTACATTTTTTTATTTATTAATGAACAACATTATTGTTTTCTTTCTCTTGAAGGAAATAAGAGGGGAAAATGCAGTTTGTCATGTTACTGAGAAAGCGAAAAATGCAAATTCCTCTGTCCTGAAGACTTCACCTTGTCATAAAACTAAAAACTTAAAAGTTTTACCTCTGCTTCACCTCTGACTGACACCGGAGACTCCTTCCAAAAATATAAGTTGTTATTATTGTAATGAGAATGAGTGCCTTTTGCAGCTGGAACTACTGTAAGCAATTATATGAATCAATCGTTATAGAAAATGAATCAACACCTTCTGACCAATCAGAATTGAGCATTTAACAGCACTGTGGTATAAGCAGAAATATAAGACTCACTTTTATTTATGAACCTGAGAAAATTCATAATTGTGTCATTATGGTGTCATGGTATTGTCCTATATATTAAAAATCTTGAAAGTGGAAATATTAAACTATTTTGACTTAAGGACCAAAGATAACATGCATATTTTCCATTCCAGAATAAAACTACACAGTTGGGTCTGATCACAATCTAACATAATTCAGCTTGGAAATTTCTGTAACACATAATGATCAGTCAGTAAAAATCTATATCCCTTGACTTGGTTGTCATATCAAAAATGACAAAGGCTTTATGTCTTTATGTCTTTATGGCAGCTGGAGATTGTTGGATTAAGCCTTTATTTCATAATTCCTTATCAGTGTATATCATCAAAACAGTGTGTCATAACATTTTGTTTAAGTGATGTCGGTGGATCAGAAAAGAGAGAAGCTAAGTCTTACAACGGCAAATAAAATATTATTACATAAGTGGTCCAAAATGGCAGCTCGACGGTAAATAAAAGGGGAAACAAATCTGCTATTTGGAAACTTGTCTATATGTCAGTGAGCTTCAGCTTTCAGTTTTTATTTCTCCCATCTGTGGTGGTTTGTTCTTCTTTAATGTATGAGTGTATCATTTTGGACAATTTCAGCTATTTGTCAAGTTTTTAAAGTAGCATATTATATAGCTCATTTTATTAGGATATTTGCTCGTGTTATATCATTTGCTGAATGTTTTATCTTTTACATGCTTTCTTTTCTAAACACAGGAGGATATTTAACAATACCACTGTTATAAAAATACCTACATTAATTTAATGTATATATGCTACATAAGCTGATATTTTGGTATGTATTGTGGGACACAGCAGAAACATAGTCACAATGTATTGGTTATTAAATATCACATGAAGAATAGAAACACTCTTAGAAAAAGATTTTCTCAAGGGTTAGTGTTGCTATCTTAGTTCTACATAGAGCCTTTAAAAATTCTCCCAAAGGCACAAACTGAAGAAACCTTTTTATATGCTCCTTTTTTGAGTGTCTAGAACTGTAGTTAAAGTATTAATATTAATGAGATGCATACAGAATGTATGCCACCTTTTAATATAAATAACCCCTCCTGTTGTGTTATGTAATGTTTTATTATTTATGTACTGAATGAAAGTACAGTACATCACTACACAAATCCTCGGATGTTCCTAAAAAGTAGCATTACAGTCATGGCTGCTTTTGCGAAATAGTAATTCCTTGATAGGTTATATTTTACATCTGCAAGATTAAAGGGAAAAATCACACAAAATAGGAGGATTTTTTTTTTCCACTGACATACTTTATCCGAAACACATCACCACTGGGCCGAAATGAATTTCACACTTCAGAGGTGTAGCGAGAAGAGAAAGCTGCCCAAATTGTAGAGAGGTGGTTATGTTGTTCTGTCTTCTTGTGTATTCTATTTTCATCATTTCATCATCATTTATTGAGTAGCGATAAGCCAGAGATAGTCCTTTCAAAACTTACTTTAGAAACAACATTTAGTGCCAACTTTAGCCTTTAGTAGTCCAACTGTGTTATAAATTCCACTGCACTTTCAGTGTAGTTGAACCTCTTAAAAGCTAAGGACCCATCAGTGTGTGCAGTTTACATTTCTCACTCTTGTAACTACAGTGCCTCGCATAAGTATTCACCACACTTGAACTCTTCCACACTGAAATGGACTTCATTGTGATTTCTAGCTTTTGATTTCAACAATATACACTCACTGGCCACTTTACATTTTACACCTCCATGTTTGCTCAATTATCCAACTGGCCAATCGTGTGGCAGCATCATAATGGATAAAATCAAACAGACAATGTCAAACGCTTCAGTTAATGTTCACATTAACCATCAGCATGGGGGAAAATGTGATCTCAGTGACTCTAACCTTTGCATGGTTGTTGGTGCCAGATGGGCCGGTTTAAATGTTTAAGTGAGCAGCAGATCTGTGGGCACAAATCCTTTGTTACTGGAAGCAGTCAGAGGTGAATGGCCACACTGCTTAACAGGAAGGCTACGGTAACTCAAATAACCACTCTTTACAACCATAGTGAACAGAAAAGCATCTCAGAATGGAAAATTGTGCAGATTAGGGTACAACAGCAGAAGACAACATTTGGTTCCATTCTTTTCAGCCAAGAACAGGAATCTGAGGCTACAGTGGGTACATGCTCAATGAAACAGCACAACTAAAGATTGAAAAAAAAAATCCAGTGTAGCAGTGTGTCATTTTCCTGTTGGAATGTGAATCTCCTGTAGACTGGAACATGTTTTTTTCTAGGATTACCCTGTGTTTGGCTGCATCCATCATGTCCTCAACCAGGATTAATTTCCCAGTGACTGCTGATGAAAAGCATAATCATAACATAATACTACCACCACGACGTTTCTTTGTGGAGATGGTGTTCTCAGTGTGATGAGAAATGTTAGGTTTCTGCTAAACTTTTGTGTAAATTCATGTCATAGAATCCCAATTATGTCCATTTTAGTTCCAGAGTGTAACACAACAAAATGTGGAAATGTGTGTATGGTGCCTCACAATGGATTGGCTTCCCATCAAGTGTGCATTGCACCCAGTGTTCCTGGAATAGGCTCTGGATCCAGCTTCAAGTGTTCAAGTGTCTACTGAGAGACATAAACAAATACAAAATTCATTTTAAACAAACTATACATAACAATACAACAGTACATAGTATACTGTACTGTATCTCATATCCA
>CM074952.1:9152388-9164963 GCA_037577455.1 Pangasius macronema | reverse complement strand
AAATTCATGACTTACTATTATAACAAGCCCCCTTTTTCCAGTTACATAGAAAAAAGTCGTTTTTTTTATTATTGTCTGTACAAAAAAAATGGAGATAAATTAAAAGTTTCCATATGGCAACGCCATGCAGTAAAGGGTTAATAATCTTAAATTAATAATTTACTTTCAATCTGCAATTTGGGTAACAGGGATTGTCAGTCAATGTTGGGGACACAAATAAAATATACATTTTTCATAACCTATAATGGAAGACTTGTGGAAAATGATGTTTTAAACATCAAGACAAGATGTTAAATGGATTCATGTGTTAATGCAAAAAAAATAAATAAATAAGCATTTTAATGATTATATTTCAACATAGATTGTACATAATCAACATAATTGAACAAGCCATAATGCTGCTGTAAAAATGCTATAGATATATGCTGAAACTGAAACTTGCACATAGGTTGGTATAAATGTCTTTTGTTTAAAACATCTTTTGCTGTTATAAACATATTTGTAAATGGAATTTCAGTGGGACACAAATGGCACCTCAAATATGCAACATGTTATGGAAAATAGAAAAGCAGTGTGCACTGACCAAGACATTCACATCCCTAACATTTTGCTACTTGGATGCATTATTTGTGGTGATGCTCATGGGTCTTAATTTACCAGTGATTGCAATGATTGCAGTCTAGCTAGCATCAGCACAATGTGCGCAAATGATTTACTTACAGTGCTGGATGCAGCTTGTGTGCTATTTGGCATAACACCAAATTTGATCACTGTAATGATCAAAATTGTAGAAAGCATTGTAGAAAGCTTTAGACAAGTCAGAATTTTTAGTCAGTTGCTGGCTGTAATCAGAATTGTATAACCCAGTTAAGGGACACCCAATAAATTATGTCGTTTAATCTTGGAAGAAAATGTCTGTGAAAAGAACTTAAAGTGAATCTGATTATCACGTAGCGAGGAGTGGTGCTGTCTTACAATGTCAGGTTTACTGTAAAGGATGGCAGAAAGTAGCAGATGATCAAATAAAATGGCGCTGTGCTGACATCTTTCCAATTAGCAAACACACTCCATGCAATGTTGTTTAGACATAAATTGATTTTTAGAGAAAGCTGACCCTAAAAAGCAAAAATCAAAGCAATAAAAGCATACCAAAAATCTGTTAAAAATCATTCTTTCTCCCTTTTTTTTTTACAGACAAATTGCCTTTAATAATTTTTAATCATTATTAGCAATGATAGCATTGTTTGGAAATACTGTGTTGAAACCCAAGTCACTATACATTGCCTTCAAGGGTTCAGTCCTGAGCTCGGGCTCCTATATATTCTACCCATGTCCACATGGGTGTCCTCCACGTTCTCTGGTTTCCTCCTACTTCCCAAAAATCATGTGGGTTGGTGGAATGTCTACTGTAAAATTGAATGAGCATTTGTATGTCTGTATAATATAAATGAATGAATCATTACTGATGTATGTCATCAGTAGTGTCAGATGACTTGACATTTTGCTGCTGGAGCTTATGTTAGGCAGTATGTTATATTATAGTTTTTGTATAAAGCGTTCAAAAATACCCAAGTGCCTGCTGGTGTACTGCCTCCTCAGATAAGAAGAGAAAACTACAGTTGTTCTCTGTGTCTGTGAAAAAAGCAGATGGGAATTTCAATGGAGGCTACAGGCAAATTTATCTATTTCTTAATCATTAGACAAACCTGCTGCTAGTAATTGAAAGTAATGCCTTATGGCAGTAAGCATCAAGTCTGTTACAACAGCTGTGTGTGTGTATGTGTGTATATATATAGTTCCAGCCAGGGTGAGCAATATATATGTATGTATGTATGTATGTATGTGTATGTGTGTGTATGTATATATATACATATACTGTATATATTGCTCGTCCTGGCTGGAACTATACATATCTTTGAAGTCAGCATATTCCACTGTGAAAATAACCATTACAAAATTCCTACTTGGACCCGAAGGAAACCCAGTACTGAGTATTGAGTGTATTTTTAATACATTCATTGCAGGCTATCAATGCATCTGCAATTTGTCGAATTTCTGACTTAATGATAATAGTTTAGTAAAAATTCTGTGCCAAGGTTATAGAGCTACAGTCTCAATGCAGACACATGCCTCTTTGTATTGAACAGTAATATTATGTAGCTATGAATTAAGCCCAGCTGTTTTAGGAGGTGGTGTTGCCGTTCGTTCATTTGTTTGAAAAGTGTCAGCAAGTGAATGGAAGAAATTACAGCCATAATGACACCCAACAGACAGAACTAGGAAGCTCTTCAAGCACAATTACAAGATAAAATTCTAACAACTGAATATCCGTTCGAGTTTCTATAGGCAGCAGGTGCAAGATTCACAGACCAAGCGTGCCATGTTCTCAATGCCATTTCCCAAACTCAAGAGATCTGGCTTGAGCTGTGGGTGCTAGTTTAAGCAACAAGCAAATTTTTACCCAGAACCTGCAGACAAATACATGCATATCAGGATGACATTTTTGCAGAGGAAAGCATACAGGCACTAAAGACACTGAATGTACAAATATTTCTGTCACCATTCTTTATAATTGTCACCCTAAAACACAAACAAATATGAACACAGAATCCTGTATATAGCTACATTTTTGTGAGGACCTACATTTTATCTTATTCTGGAGGACAGGATGAGATCTACATGGGTTGATGGAATATTGATATAGCACCTTTTTTTTTCATTCATTCATTCATTCATGGTCAGTAACCAAGGCCTATTCTGGGAACCCTGGAAGTGAGGCCGGAATACAACCTGGATGCAGCGCCAGTCCACCAACAATGACACACGTAATCACACATTCATTCACACCCATCTAGAAGCAATTTAGGGTTCTACCACCTACCAGCAATTTTTTTGGGAGGAAACCGGAGAACCTAGAAGAAACACATTCAAAGAGAACAAGCAAAACACAACATAGACTGTAACCCAAGCTCAGGATAAAGCTAGTATCCCTGAAACCTTGGAGGAAAAAACACTACCTACTGTATCACCATGCTGCCATGATTTTTTGTTAATTTTCTTAAAATATTAATAATTAAAAGTAATGCTTTTTTTTTTTTACATATTTGACTTTCTTATTCACTTAGATTTACTTAATGTTGCTAAATTAGGAATTCCAGAACCCCAGCCATTTTGACTGTGGATTTTTCAGCAAAAATAAATAAATAAATAAATAAATAAATAAATAAATAAATAAATAAATAAAGGTCTTGCTTGACCTTTCTAGAGGCCTTGCTTGGTGATGACACCATAGAAATCACAGTTCCTGAACACAGATCTTTTTAGTGCTTTTTATTATGTCAGTAGTCAGTGCTGTAATATTAATCCATATAATAATGGTTATTATTCATAAATGAAAAAGTTATACATAATCCTAACCCTAACCCTAGTTATACATTTGGGCACTGTCAAGTCAAACAGAAGACTGATTTATTCCTGTGATCACATGTGACTAACATATGATATCTGTTGTATATTGTAATGTGAAATTTGACCAGTGTGTATATACACAATATGGCCAAACATATTATGTATGCATGTGAACACCTGACCATCACACCCATATGTGGTTCTTCCCCAAACTGTTGCCACAAAGTTGGAAGTACACAGTTGTCTAGAATGTCTTTATATGCTGTAGCATTATGATTGCCCTTCACTGGACTAAAGAACCCAGCTGTTTCATCACGACAATGCCCCTGTGCACAAAGCGACGTCCATAAGGGCACAGTTTGCCAAGGCTGATGTTGAAGACCTTGAGTGTCCCAAGCTCTAACATCGACCTCACTGAACATCTTTGGGATGAACTGGAACCTGGCAACTGTGCACCAGGGCTTCTCACTTGATATCAGTACCCAACCTCACTAATGCTCTTGTGGCTGAATGGGCACAAATCCCCATAGCCATGTTCCAAAATCTAGTGCAAACTCTGTGCAGAATAGTGGATGCTGTTATAATAGCATGGGCAGGGAACCAACTCCATATTAATTCAAATGATTTTGGAATGGGCTCATATGGGTGTGATGGTAAGGTGTACACATACTTTTGGCCATATAGTGTATGTGAAATCTTCTACAACTTTCAGTTTTTGTTTATTTTTATTCCTCCTTGCATATTCATGTTCTTCCCTGAACCTAAGTTAATGATGTTAATTAAAATGTGTGTTCATTCAAATTGATTAATAAATTGTTTTAAGAATATTGTACATATTAAATCCATATGTGATACAGAAGCATGTGAAATTTTAAGACATTCTTTCCCAAGAACTAAGAATGAATTAGCTCATTTCTCGTTTGCATTTCACTAGATTGATTTCTCTCAAGATTATACAGTGTATCCCAAAAATCTCCATACATATGGGAAATTAACACTTTTTAGCAAAATGTAACTTTATGTACAAAACAACCTCTACACGATTGCAATTTCTTTGTAAACACACAGAGTCATTTCTCCCACTCAAGATGAACTCGTGTTAACACATCTGGTGTTATGCATGTAATTACATCTCCATCGCAACCTTGCGATAGATTCCCGATCCAGCCATGAGAATGATTTCAGCACGTTCTTCTTTTGTCAAAGGCATTCTTAAAGGTTGTCTGAAAAAAAAATGCAGCAACATGAGCTGATCAATTTTGTGATTTGGAGCTTATAAAATACAAATGTAATTAGGTTGCTAAATTATCAGACTATATTAAAAAAAAAAATGTGTAAAAGCATGTAAGAAGCACCCAGCAGGTATTATTTATTGGCTCTACTGGCTCATTAAATGTGAGAATTGTACTGCCTAGGTCTGACCTCTAGATGACACTGTCTCCCAAAATCTGCATCAGAGTGAGCGTGGGAAAGGTGATGTGAAGATATTGCCCAGAGCGAGAATCCAAAGAAAACATCCCATAAAGCAACACTGCCGAGTCTGCCTTTATCGCACAGCCAAATGATCACCCTGTTTACTCAAACTCCCACTATCAACACATCAAATATTCATCACTGCAGCACTCCAGGCAAGGAGAATCATAGCCAAGTTTTTTCACCACCAACTAATGAACTGTTCCCACACCAAACTTCCTACTCCTCTAACAGCTGAAGTTATAATCTGAGCTCTCTGTCTAATTACTCTGTAGGAGACTACAGTAAACCCAAGGCTTTCCACCAGGCTATAGAGATTCATTACCAACCACTGATATGAGTAAGATTTCTTCATGCCATGAGGACAAGTTGGCCTTGCTACTTCTGCAGTGTCCTTCAAGTCTGTAATATACTTTATCATAAATGAAGTTATTAGTGTCATACGTGAAGGAGTCGTGCCTTATCTTTTAACAGAACTTTGTAGGTGAGCTGACTCAATATCTGAGTTGTTTGGCACAGCCTAACAATGTAGAAGCGAATCTGCTGAGAATGGTGAGATGTGTACTGTGATGATGTACAGGTACAGTTGAGCCCAAATGTTTAGATACACCTAGAAGCAAGATATTCAATATCAGTTTTTCACAACTACACACATTTCATGTCACCCTACAGTTCTTTTGGGCAATTAAGTCAATTAAGGCTTTTACTTTGTTCACATAAGGGGTCATTTTAAAACAAACATTTATAAACANCAGCTTTAATTCATCAGAATTCCAATGGGTCAAATGTTTCCATACATCAAGTTGTCTGTCTCTTTAAACAGTCTGGATGATTCCAGAAATGATCCCATGTAATGACTTAGAAGCTTCTGATTGGACAATTGTCATAATTAGGAGTTAATAGGAGTGCACCTGCACCTGTAAAAGGGCCTACCTGTAGAAACAGTGCCTTTTTCTCCAAATCACCCAAGACCTCAGAAAAAAAAATAATAATAACTGTGGCTCTCTACAAGTCCAAACAACTGAAGGTACCACAAGCATCTGTACAAACAATTTTATGCAAATATAAAAATCTTGGGACCACAAAGAGACTGCATTATTCAGGAAAGAGGCACAAGTTAACAACCAGGGATGAACAAACTTTTGAAACCCAAGACAACAACAAACCGGTGAAGTAGTTGGAAGCATCAGGTACCAAAGTATGTACATCAGCCATTAGGAGATTTCTACAATGCTATGGCCTGAAAGGCTGTCATGGAAGGAAGAAACCCCTACTCTAAATATAAAAAATTTAGGCTTTTGGAGGAGTGGTCAGATGAAACAATAAATTTAACCATTTGGCCATAATGATCAGTATAATGTACAGATAGAAAAAGGGTGTGGCTTTAATTCCAAAGAACACCATCCCAACTTTGAAGCATGGAGGTGGCAGCATCATGTTTGGCAGGAAAACGGACTGGAAGTATTGGAGTGGCCATTACAAAGACCTTGCCTGAATCCGACAGATAATTTGTGAGCTGAACTGAAAAAGCTTGTCTGATTGAGGAAGCCCACAAACCTAACTGTGTTATATCAGTTCTGTCAGGAGGAATGGGCAAAAATTCCGATAAAGTATTGTGAGAAACTTTCAATTTTCATAATTTTGATCCATCTTCCAGCAATGAAAAGACATGAAGGGGCAAATCAGAGGTTTGAATGTCTTTAGCCTAAGTGTATGTCACCTTTGGATCTCAGCTGTATGTAGTGTATTGGGGAGATGAACAACCATAAATCTAATAAGGATAAATCCACACAGCAGGTATGATAACATTAAAGTAGGCATAGGAACAGTTACAATGGCAACATGTAGCACCTTGCTGTTTTCATTTATCTTCAATGATTTATGCTTATCAGGGTCATGGGGCGGGCACGCACCTTAGATGACCATTCCATCATAAACATGTACTTTTATGCAAAGTAATGTTATGTTAGTAATCAAGATTAGAGTAAGATTAGCAAGATAAGAGAGAAAACAGAAGTGACCAGTTTTGGAAGGAAAAATGCCAATGAAAAATTTGGGAGAAAAATAGTCGGTTGAGAATAACTACTCGAGTTGACTAACGAAACGAACTTTACGGTCTTAAGTCGGTCTTAAAGATAGAGATTTAGCTATACTGGCAGACAAATGTGTAATTGCTTCCTGGACAGTGTGTTATCACACCTTGCACATGCCAGCTTTCTCAACGATTGCACTTTGGCACAATTAGATTCACTGTGGTGATTCACTGTCTTCTTTGTTAATATGTAGAATCCTGATCAAAGGTTGCTTGTGGTGTTTGAGATTGGCGTAGGCTCGACACTGATACCAGATGAGAATGTATCATCAACTCAGTGAAAGTAAAAACAACATTAACTGGACTACATGAATGTTCAGCTCAGTTGAGTCACCTATTGAAGCCCCAGTCAACTCATTTTCATAATTACCTTAATGTTATCTGTAGCTTTTGTGTGTGAATTTAGCACTGACTTTGGTATTGTTGGTGTTTTCAGATATGAGAGTAATATATTTCTTTTTTTCTGGCATTTTCTGAGCAGGCCAGGACTATATTTGGTACAGGCGATGTAAATGCTACTAGAATTAGCCACCTGCTTACATCGGTACCCGTTTAATCCCAACCTTTGTGTCTGAGCATGAGGAAAACTGCTTCAAAATATATATATTTCTAACATATTATATACACCATTTGAGTGTAGTTTATGTGTTCATTATTTACACATGGGAACAGTGAAAAGCCAAGACGACGGGCCTCATTTATCAAGCTGGATACGAACAAATTAAGAATTCAAGAATTCTTGAAAGAGCTCAGGTGGCCTGCACAGATCCCTGACCTCAACCCCACTGGACACTTTTGGGATCAACTGGAATGCTTACTGCACACCAGGCCTTCTCATCCAACATCAGTTCCTGACCTCACTAATGCTCTTGTGGCTGAATGTACAAATCCCCACATCTACACTCCAAAATCTAGTGGAAAGCTTTCCCAGAAAAGTGGAGCTTATTATAACAGCAAAGGGGGACTAAATTTAGAATGTGGTGATCAACAAGCTCATAAGAGTGGTCAGGTGTCCACATACATTGGCAATTCAGAGTATATATAAAATACACCAGCACACTATGCAATGTTCATGACTCGCATGTAAACAAAAACACTGTGGAATCATCACTATGTCATTTCTACACACTTTTCTAGCCCTAGCACTTCACAAGTTGGTGTTGCCAGGGAGATGCTACTGTCAATCTTTATACAATATGACATGACCACAGAGCTCTAATCAGGCAGAAATACATATAGTATATAGTATATGCATATATCAAACGTGTAAACTTTAGTACAACTGCCCAAAAATTGTGGGCTCCTAAATATATGTCCAATTCTTTCAGTCATTTAGACTAACCAGCATGTGGAACACCAATCACAAAACTAATATGAAAAATTCAGTGTATAAGAACTCAGTGCCATGTTTTCATCCTTAAGATAAAGTTATCTTTAACATTTTAGGAGGATCGCTCATAGCAATTAGTTGTTATTGTTCCTCTTTCAGGTGCTCCCGTCAGGGGGTGCCATAGTAGATCATTGGTCCACATATTTGATTTGTCACAGTTTTTATGCCGGATGCCATTCCTGGCGCAATACTCCCCGATTTTATCCAGCCTTGGGACCGGCACTGAGAGCACACTGTTGCATGCAACCCCAGTGGCTGGGGTAGGTTCCCCGGCCGGGAATTGAACCCGGGCCACAGCAGTGAGAGTGCTGTGGCCTAACCTCTAGTCCTCCAGGGATCTGCTCTTATCTGCAATTAGTAGTTTATTCAAATAATGCACTAATTTAAAATGAAAATCTAAAAGTCATTCACACAAGTAAGAGATTTTTCATTACAAGAGATAGATATTCCATAAGACTCATAGTGTGCTGTCTTTATTGTGCTGTCTTCAGTTCAGTTTCCTTATCATGCTATAATAGTGTACCATCACACCCCTAATTTTGGTACAAAATGTGCTGGCCTTGTTGTGTCCTAATCCACCAAATTTCCTCCTATTTTCAATGCATAATAAAAAAAAAAAAAGCAGACTAAAGGACTACACAGCTGTAGAGAATTAGGGACACTGTATGTTACGTCGGCTTGTGTGTTTTATGTAGAAACATACATCCTATACCGGTGTGCAATCGAAACACCAGCCCTCATCACTATGGCAACTGCCAAAGTTGCTGATAGAAAGGGAGAGTACTGCGTGAATATAAACATGTTTTCAAGTGGATCCCACCCACATACTGTATATATATCCACATATCCATTCCTCTTCCCCCCAATGTTGGGAGTGTTTTTGGGCCAGCACTACTCCGCTGACAAATTTCTGTTGGTTTTATGAGAGCACGAGCCCTAAGGCCCGTAATGAATAATAGAGCTGGCATCCAGCTATAACTCTGTATAAAGGAATTTGTATTCCAAAGCTTAAGCATAAACACTGACTGGATTTCTATTAAGCATGTTTGAGTCTTGAGTGTGTTTATGAAGCAATATCTTTTATATATATAATGTGTGGTCTTTTATGTTTACGAAGGGCACATTCTGCATTTGATACGTGGATTGTGAATTATGAAAGTTTACTTATACGGCATTTTTTCCTCCTTTCGCCTCATCTGACTCATGTAATCAAGCTCCAGATCATGGTTAAAGTGGGATACACTGATAAAGTGGGTTAAATGTTTCCATAATTGATTTAGTACAAACAGGAGATCACTAGTATCCAAGACTGCAGTATATATTAAGCACAAGCTAAGGCACTGTGAGAAAAAGGGTAAGAAAACAGGATAAGTAAATTCATAATAAAATAAATAATATGTAAGAAATATTATGGGTGTGCTGTTATAGGAAAATATTCTTGTTACCCCACTACACTTTAACGGGTTACGTTTCACCCATAGTTTCAAAAAAACTAAACAAAATAATGAGAATATATACAAAAAATGATAACATTATAATTTTCATATTAATTAGAGAATGACATGCCATACTATTTCCATTTATAGTAACATTTAATGCTGTGGAATGTCCACAAAACAAGTTAGTTCCTGTTATCATTTATGTCAACAGCTATAAACAGTCAAGCCCTTACTGGCCTCTCTTTCCTTCTCTCTCATGAGGTGTAGCTTGTCATGACCAAGACAAGTCCTGCAAGTCCTCTGTATTGAAAATGTTCCCAGGGTTAGTGTTAGGGTCAGAAAATTTTAATTCAGAGCTTTACCTTTGACTGTTACAAAGTGCTGGCACTGAAGACCCCTTCCAAAAATGTCAAATAATCCTCACCTTCGCATACTGTGACCTCACATATTCCAGTGTCTACAGTTAGGATCAGCACTTTACCTAATTACTTATTAGATACACATACCAGTTTGCCTAATATATATATACTTTTGGGATCTATACTATAATATAATAATTCCCCCCTTTCTTCTTCTCCTTCCTCCTCATCTTACTGTATATATATGCAATACACAGAGCCTCACAACAAGCATCTCAACGTACAAATGTCCCTGACATTTTGTGCACGACAAATAAACTAGAAACTTGAATATTAGAACAAGCATATTAATAAAAACCTTGCAATCAGAACTACTATCTGAGCCTGTCCAAGACATGGCACACAATTAAGCATTCAATACTGTTGTTGTATAAAGCATTTTAAATGTACATGAGTACTGTTTGTCCCAGAAAGGTCTCACTTGTTTCAACAGTCAGTACAAGCTCATTAAGTGGTAATGCAGAAATGAGTCTTGATGCTTGTCTTCCCTGAAAGGCAGCTGACATCTTGCTTGTGTTGTTGATCTAAGTGGTCAAAGAATGGTGCATGATTTCACCATTGCCATCAGATGGGGGTGCAGTTTTAGTTTTAAGTCTAATGCAGGAAGTTAGAGGACGCCACTAAACGAGAACACAGCAGCGGTGACGTGGGTTAATTTTGAAGACTCGTCACAAGTTGGACTGGAGGTATGCTGGACCAGCTGCAAAGTTGCAAAGTGCAGGAAGACTACCCATGAGCAAGCTGCAGTAGTCAAGTCTCAAGATGATGAAAGAGTGAACAAACACCTATTGAATCCAACCTTATCCTGAGCTTTCATGCATTTTCTGAAGGAGCCATAACACAGAATTTGCAGGAATATACAGCAGGTCAGTTTAGTGGGAGTGCCATTCACCCAAGTGGGGCCTGAGCATCTTCCTGATATAAGTGCCCCTTCAGATAGGATGTAAACTACAGCTGTGCTGAGCAGGGATTCCAAGGCTTGTGACTAATTGCATCAGAGGCTACAGAGAAGTCCAGGAGGATCAAGACTGGCAGCGTGAATCTTCTCAGTCATTGCCACAAGAGAAATTTTTATAGAGGGTATCGGTTTGAAGCTTGATTGTTTGAAGTTCTTTCTGAGTGAGAAAGTGGAACAACTCAAAAATAAGATATACCAGTCAGTAGCTGCTAACGTCACAGTGGTCCACCATAGGTTTCTTCAGAATGAGTCTCATACTGTATATACAGGGCTGTTTCTGAGCCTTTGGGGGCTCTGTGTGACATCCTTCATGGGCCCCACCCCAGTCATACCTCTCAAGCCTCAGAATACAAGCGGGACCCTTGCAAAACCTAAATCATGGTAACAACCATGGGCTGACCATCTCTTATCACCAAAGAGATTATTATTATGTACAGTCACCTCTGAAAGTATTGGAACTGCTATGTTTCAAAGCACCCAGTTCTTTCTCTGTTTAAGAATCTGTTATTTGGGCTAGAGTTAACAACAACAGCCACCTAATAACATTTTATCAGATTATATATATTATATAATTTTCTAAGAATATTTTCTTTAAAAATGAATTAAATGATTATTTTTATAGAGCCAGCAGAGATACGCTGCCCTGTACACAGTGTGTGTTCTGCGTGAGCTATATAGACCGGTGGCTCAATCTATGTAAGCATATCTCTATTGTTTGTACAGAAATATGTTTTTATTTTTGGAGCTCAGTAATGCAGCATTTCGGTTGGGCTAAAACTGAATAGTGCATCTCCTATGACTATCATCATAGTGCAGTCGTGGTCTAATGGTTAGAGAGTCGGACTTTTAACCCGAAGGTGAACCCGAAGGTTGTGGGTTTGAGTCTTGGGTCTGGCAGGGATTGTAGGTGGGGGAAGTGAATGACCAGCGCTCTCTGCCACCCTCAATACCACGACTGAGGTGAGACCCTTGAGCAAGGCACCGAACCCCCAACTGCTCCCCGGGCGCCGCAGCTAAAAAGGCTGCCCAATGCTCCGGGTGTGTGTTCACTACTGTGTGTGCACTTGGATGGGGTAAATACAGAGCATAAATTCCTAGTATGGGTCACCATACTTGGCCAAAAGTCATTTCATCATGTTAATGAACTTATTGGTATTGTTTAAGTTCCATGAGCAGGGTTCAACCTCTAATGGCCACATATTGCAAATATATTACTGCAAATCAGTAAAATCCCTTGAGAAGACTGAGAAAAAGAAGTAAAATGCATCTACCTTTTTCTATGCCTAAGCATTATGGACTAGTTTCAAGCCTTGTTGTGTGGTTTTTGAGATGTAGTTGGGGTTGGAATTTTGCAGAAACCGGACAACCCTCCCCACAAGCTTCAGTGAGCTGTTCT
>CM074952.1:9112202-9143259 GCA_037577455.1 Pangasius macronema | reverse complement strand
ACCTTCGGGTTCACCTTCAGGTTACAATTTTGACTCTCTAACCATTAGGCCACGACTGCCCCACAGACTCTGACCCTAGACCCTGACCCATGTCAACAGTTTCCTTTATTAAATAACAGTATTGTTTTTAATCTGCGTATTATTAGTCATAGATTAAGTTTAGGAGAAAATGAATCGACACTGCCTGCCCAATCAGATTTGAGAATTTAATAGCACATTTTAGAGAATTTAATTGTAGTAGCATCTTCATGTACTCCCATATAATGCATTGAAAGCCACGTTAGAATAAACGAATGTTTGCTTTACCATGGTTGCATCTGAAAACCGACACTTATTTACTGGATCATGTTTTGACTTTGCTAGAGTAGTGCAAGTGATTAGAAACTTCTTACTTCTTATATGAATTAGCCTGTCTGTTTCGCCCATCACCTGCCTAAGGGCTTCAGTCCATTACCTCCCTGATGGCACGTTTATCATCTGACAGCAGGAAAGAAACAGGCCAGGGGCAAAGTAGGTGGGTAATTGGGTCTCTCTCCTTGTCTCTTGCTTCTCTCTAAGAACCTCGATACGTTCAATTAGGTCAGAGAGTGCTACAGAATTCTTTTAATTTTTTTTTTTTTCGATTTATTTCAGGAGCGGTGGAACGTATGAATTCCGTTGTGTTGCTATGGTATCAGACTGCTCATTGGCCGATCATCTGTATATTTTAGTCACTGCTAAATCTGGGCAGAGGAGGCGGTGATTTCATTCTCCTTCCTTCACTTTAGCTCGTTAAAGCCCGGGGGAGCAGTGGTGAGGAGGCCAGCGCTGAGATTGTAACTTTCTACTGTTGATCTGTTGTACTGTTGAGAGTCAATAGTCTTGATCATTGTCTTGTCTTAAGGTTTTATGCAGAAACAGCATTTGGCTGGCTTCTGCGATCAAAATGTTGTAAATGTGGAGCAAACGGATGCCATGTGTGTATGGTGCCCATGACAGCTGAGCAAGCTGTGCAGACGAACCCGTACCACAGCCACACCTGTTACAAGCGAGGCATGCCCAAGCCGAAGCATTCCTAGTGTTGCACAGGTTCCACTAGCGTTTATTTAATGTTTTCTTGCATCACCTGCATCTTTTTTTTTTTGTGAAAAAGCAGTTCTTCCTTGTGTTGGATTATTTGTTTACAGTGATATAAAAAGTCTACACCCCTGTTAAAATGGCAGGTTTTTGTGATTTAAAAAAAAAAAAATTAAACCACGATAAATCATGTCAGAACTTTTTCCACCCCTAGTATGAAATTACCATGTATAAAAATTAAGTGCAAACCAATCAGAAACTTTTTAAGGAAAAATAGGTAAAATTATAATAACCTAGTTGCATAAGTGTGCACATGCCTAAACTAATACATTACTGAAGCACCTTTACACCACTCAGTCTTTTTGGCTAAGAGCCTATCAGCGTGGCACATCTTGACTTGGCAAGATTTTCCCACACTTTCTTGCAAAAATATTATAGATCCATCAAACTGTAAAGGCGTTCCCTGTGCACAGCCCATTTCAGGTCACCTCACAGACTTTTAGTTGGATTCAGGTCTGGGCTCTGGCTAGGTCATTCCAAAACATTGCTCTTTTAGTTAAGCCATTCCTTTGTGGATTTGGATGTATGCTTTGGGTCATTGTTGTGCTGAAAGGTGAAAGCATGGCAGACACTTGAAGGTTTTGCACTAAAATCAACTGGTATTTGCAGCTATTCATGATTACCTCTGTCTTGTTGAAAGCTCCGCAGTTCTGGCTGAAGAAAAGCAGCCCTAAAGCATGATGCTGCCACCACCATGCTTCACCGTGGGTATGGTGTTCTTTTGGTGATCCCCCCTCTCCAAACATACCTTTTGGAATTGGCCTCATCAGACCATGGCACATTTTGCCATATGTTTTGGCCTGATTTAGTTGAGCTTGAAAGCTTTTTGTGAGAAAGGGCTTCCATCTAACCACCCTGTGTGAAGAACATGAGAGATTGTTGTCACATGCAGAGAGTGATCAGTACTTGCCAGATACTCCTGCAGCTCCTTTAATGTTGCTGTAGGTACATTGGCAGCCTTCCTGGTATCTTTTTCTCTTGTCCTTTTGCAAAGTTTGGAGGGACCTCCACTTGTTGATGGCCTTCATGGTGTTTCATAGTACATTAATGTTTTGGAAATCCTTTTATACTCCTCTACTGATGGATATTTTTAGACAAGTTAGATACCGTACATGCTTTGTAAGCTCTTTGCGGACCATGGCTTCAGATGTCAGATGAAACCAAGAAGACGTGAAGAAAATCTTACAGAAACAGCTGGTTTTTATTTGGGGTTATTCAGAATTTGATTGACAGCTGTATGATGATTACTTTTGAACATGAGATTGAATGTGATTGGTTCATTCTGAAAACAGCCACATTCCCAATTATAAAAGGGTGTGCACACTTATGCAACCAGGTTATTGTAGTGGTTTTTTGTTTGTTTGTTTGTTTTTGTTTTGTTTTTTCCTATTTTTCCCTAAAATATTTCTAATTGTTTTTCACTTAAACTTTATACAATGTCATTTCACACTGAGGGTGGAAAAAATTCTGACTTATCTTGATTTATCTTGGTTTCATTTCATTGGTTTCAGGTGGGTAGACTGTTTTATATCCATTGTATGTACTTCCAACAACTTGTGCTTTGCAATGGTCTATGCTGTCTGCACTTTGCCATGGGCGGTCTTCTTCCTGTGGTCATGGAAATCATCTTGAATGTTTGATAGCGCCACCTGCAGTACTGGTGCACTTGTATGTGACGGTCAATACAGTACCACAGAGAGTATGCGAGCTTGTAAGGTCGTGAAGGTGGTTTCATCCTCACAAAGTCCCTCAAAGTCGTCTTCTCTGCATGAATGTAATCATGGGGAATCTGAGTGGTCTCCTCAACCCTAAGTTCAGCAAGTGACGTCAAATCAACATGACTGCTCACAGCATGAACAATAAACAAAGCAGCACTTTCATAGCTTTAAACGAGTTATGCTGTAGAAACAAATTTGCTTTAGATCAATCAACATGGGCATATTAGCTTGTTGAATCTAGAACTTGGACTATACAGAGGTAAATATACATCAGTCTTCAGTTAGCTGACTTACAGGTTGCTAACAAAAGAAGAACATGGAGGTGTCTTTTTTTTGTTTGTTTGTTTGTTTTTGTTTTTTGTTTTAAATTTACCCACTCGGACACATGGTGGTCGCTTGTTACTTCATGTTCCAACTTCCCACTTCCGAGGTTCGCCAAAAGCAGCGCAAGTATGCTGGCTTGAAGTCGGGGGAGGGGGTGTAGTGTTTACTCCATCTCTTGTGGAGACATATCGGCTCGAGCAGATAACACGAGGACTGTGTTTAGTCACATTAGGGCATGTTTATCTCGAATCCAGTGTATGCAGATGATCAACAGATTGTGATGTTTTAGTATTTCAAAAATACCATCACTGTTGCTATGGTCCTTATTTAGGAGAAGCATCACAAACAAAACTAGTACAAAATCATACACCGTTACTTGACTTTGTAAACCCTGATAAAATCTTTACACAACTACGGCTCATAATTCTATTCCTTTTAACGACCTGTATATAAAATGCACTGGTCACATGTGGATAGTCATACGAAAGCCTACCACTCAACAAATAAAATGCTTTTCCTAACATGCTTTTATAGCTTCTGCTAACTAGCTATCACTGATTTTTCATTTATTTCTCAAAGATCTATACATTATAGCGCTTTCAGTGAATGAGGACACTTTGGCTGTTCTTCCTTTTAGAACTAATTTGTATTTTCTGAAGTTGTTTGCACTCTGCAGTGGAGCAAACATGTCTTCCCAATAATTCTGGTCAGGAACCGATTACATGCTTACATTATTTTTTAATACGCTATAGGCAAAGATTTTAAGATCACTATGTTGGCGATACTGGTAGGGCTTTATTCCCACTTCTTACTGAGACAAAACTTTGTTTTGAATGCAAACAGATACACACTCTCTCGTTCCCGACTGCGTGTCCCTGTAACATGTTCGTTTTATTTATTTTAAAGCATTAATATTAGTCAGAGCCATGCTGAACGTGTGCCGGTGCCTCTTTCATCCTTGGTCTCAGAGAAAAGCTCCCTCTCTCCACGTCCGTGTCTTTGAAAAGAAAACAGCGTGGCTGATTAATTGCAGTTTTTTTTTTTCTGGCTTGACTATACAGCATGGAGAATGTAGGGTGAGAATCTCTGCCGAGTTGAAGCTAGTTCTGATTTTCAGCTTCACTTCACTCCTGAGATTAAGCATCATGAGGGTTCCCTGTAGATTTGGGTTGAGATACCTCCTGCAGTGTGAGTTTCTGTAAGCTTTTGGCTAATGCTGGTTGTTTTTCTTTTTGTAGGGCTGGAACTATTGGAAATTTTTGTTTTTCGGGTAAACCACAGAATAATGGTTTGAATATAAGCAATATACTTCAACGTCTATAGTTTAATGTTCACGCCATGCTACAGTGATCGGAGAGCTACCCCCTTTTTTTTTTTTGGTTTCTCAGCTACAGCAATTGTCAGACCAAATGCAAATTAAGTTGGCCTGGTGGAAAAGCCAGTTCACTCTTTAACTGTTTGAATGTTGGAAATATGAGTTTGTGAACCTTGGTCTTTGTAAGCCAATAGAAAACAACTTTATATTAAAAAAATAATAATAATAATGAGAAGCTAATTATTAGGTAGTGGTCACATTGGACTCTCACCTCGCTGTTACTTGCTGTTGTTACTGCTGTTCTTACTAGCTAACATTGTCCATGCATTCTTCCCTAAATCACACCCCCAGAACCGACATACTGCTGATGAAAAATCATGAAAATTAGTACTTGTTCATAGTGTCACATGAACACTTAGTCTATGTGCTCCCAAAGATAGATAGTTAAATAAATAATAAATAATAATAAATAAATAAATAATAATAAATAAAAAAAATGAAATGGGTTAACTGTATGAGAATTTATTTATTTATTTATTTATTAAAAACTATTTTGCATTTCTGGATAGACAGATTAGGCAGGGTCTGTCACCTTTTAATATTTTCTTTCAGCATGTAGGCGATCAATTTTTTTCCTTTAAAATAAATTGTGTATATATATTGAGTGCCATATTTGGGCAGAGAATTTCTTTCATGTTATTAAAAGTGCTTACTTCGCTGATGCTCAGATCTACAAATGTCTACAAATATGTCAGCTCTAACTGTCGACACAGTTTGTTACGTGCAGTGTAACATGGTGTGACCTGCAAACTGGATGCGCGTTTGTGTTAATTTTGTCATCTTAAGTGAAATATCAGTCCAACCTGTACATTTATTTTGTATGTTCTTGGCATGGGGTAATACCATCTGCCTACATATTCCAAGGTTTTTGTAATAAGATTATAATTAAAAATATTCATGATTTTAATTTTTATTTTAATGATTTAATTAAGTCAGAAAACTGTAGAATCAGTCGAAGTCACAATAAAGATTCTTCTGTGGGACATCACACAAGTCACTCTTAAAAGCTTAATACTTAACACTTACATTATCAGCATCAGGAAACTGTTAGCAGCAGACTGTAAGTAGGCCAACAAACTACCCACGATAAAGAGGCATATCAAATATATTTTTTCCATGATAAAATGATGTGGAGATAATGAAACTGACGTTAATGTTGTGTTTTATTTTCCCTTCACCACCTACTAAAAGAACAGTTTTTTTTCTTACACGCTTAGTGACTTAAATGTTGATGGTAGTTTTGTGATGATGAGCAGAACATGGGAATAAATGATGAACAATGCTCATAGCTGTATGAGAGAACATACAAAAAAACGGCCATCCTGGGTTTTCTACTGCTCCAGAAGGCAAGCTGGTACATTCTCATTTTTATGATGTTAAGACTGTTATTGTCTGAAAATAAAGAAAGTTTGGGGATATAAACACGTACAGAAAAACAATGAGGTCAGGCATTTGTCTTCCAATCGCGGCAGGCTGCTAAGTAGTTCCGAATGAATGAATCAACTTGAACCTATTTATGCCTACTGTATGATCCCACTAACCATGACGTGCTTCGAAACACTGACATCTGTGCTAAAAGCTTTCTTAGGATTTTTAGTACAGCTGTCAGAACAACATGGTCATGAAGAGACAAAGATGGGGAGAGGGAGATGAGGAGAGAGAGAGGGACAGACACAGGGAGAGATAGTCAGTCACACACAGAGAGTGAGTGAGAGAGAGTGAGAGTGAGAGAGAGAGAGAGAGATGTACACACCCAGAGGAAGACACGCAGAGAGAGACAAACATTAAGAGGCACAGAGACTGAGACACATGGAAACATTGTGAGAAAGAGAGAGATGGACACAGGGAGATGTACTGAAACGTTGAGAGACACGTGGACACATTGAGAGACAGAAAGAGAAAGACATGCTGAGACATGGAGAGAGAGAGAATAGAAACACACACTGAGAGAGCGATACACACTGAGAGAGACCGAGAGAAACTCTGAGAGAAAGAGACACCGTGTGTGTGAGAGAGAGAGAGAGAGAGAGAGAGAGAGACACACACACACCACAGGGCAACACACGGATAGACAGAACTCACACACCTTATGTAATTCTGATTGGCCTGCTCAGTGTGTCTTAATTACTTTACATTCCTTCTGCTCATAATGTCATAAGAAGATCAAAGTAGGGGGAAATGAGAAGTGTGTGTGTGTATATTTGAGGTGTGTGTGTGTGTGTGTGGTTTTCCTGGGTGGGTTGTGGTGAGCTTACTGCAGGCAGACATTCCTTTCATCTTACAATTACCTCCCCATCCCCCCAACCACACGAACTCTGTGTAAAAGTCTTGACTAGGTAATCCTGAACAGAACGTCAGAAAATACTTGCATGGATGTTAAATTCCACGTCTCTGATGTCCCTAAGCATACCTGAGCTCAGTGAGAATCCGGATTCACACAAATATGGACAAAGTCCTGCGTTGCGTCTGTCTGTGTTCGATGGAATTTATGCAGATCTTCAGCTGTATACCAGAAACTATCAACAGTTTCACTTAAACAGATTGTTAATGCTTATCTGAACCACATGACTTGAACGACGCTCTTGTCCTCACTGTGTGAACAGGAATTACAGCAGGACTAAAGCATTCCAGACTTGCCCACAACCCCAGTCTGCTCACATATCTGCACATCGGTAGCCTGAAAACATTCCACTGCCTTCGGTTACACAAACCACCCCCATCTCCTGCAGCTCTGGAGGTGTGTGTACTCCGATCGTCCTCAGCGCTTCATCGAAGAACAGTGCTCAGCTTCGTGTTGTTATTAGTGCATTTGGATTACAAGCTTTTCATGAATACAGTCCGGGGAACTCAGGGGTGAACAAATCATATATGTATATATCATATATTTATTATCTAGCTCAATAGGCAAATAAAACACCTGGTCTGCTTCCCAATCCATTTTTTTTGGTTGCCAAGAAACTTAATTGTCTAGAATAAAAAAAAAAGTGGTAGCTAAAGTAATGTAATAACATTAGCACTCCCACCTCGCAAAAACATGCCAGTAGGTGGATTGGCAAGTCTTGAATGTCTGTAAGTATGAACGAGTGTGTGAAGGTGTCTATGGTTTCCTGTGATGGACTGGTGTGTCTCATCCAGTGAGTATACCCACCTTGTGCCCAGTGTTCCCAGTATAGACTCAGGATACAGAGGATACCCTGGCCAGGATAAAGAACTTACTAAAGATGAATGAATTAAATGAATTTTATTCCTTGGTTTCTTCACTCCACATTGTCCTTTGCAGTTATACTCCATTTTGTTGCCTATTGGCCAGATCAGGTAACTGTACAGGGCAATATTTAGAGAGGAAGCATAGGTCTTGTGCCACCTATATATAGTTTTAACCAAGATAACCAGTTCTGACCTTCATGGCAGAAAATTGGAAAAACATCTCCTGGTCTTTTTCCAATCTTCAACTGTCCAGTCTTTTGCCTCAGATTCCTGTTCTTGACTAACTCTTGACTTGATCTGCTGCTGTTGTAGCCCATCCCCCTCAAGGTTTGACATGAGATGCTTTTCTGCTCACCATGGTTGTACAGACTGGTTATTTGAGTGACCTTACCCTTGTCAGCTCGAAATAGTCTGGCCTTTCTGTCTGACCCCATTTTGATGTTTGATCACTTGTAACTGATTTCGAGACCTGGTCATACACGTGCTATAACTATAATAATGCACAATGTCGCAGTATAACGGGTGCTCTGCTATTGTTGTGAGGGCTGGTAGAACTTTCTTCTGCCACAAGTATACAGTGTAAACCATTTCTTTGGTGATTTTAGACACAAGTCTGCCAAGAAACATTAACCCCTATAGTAAATAATGGCATTAGAGTGCAATCTGTGGAAATGTGCATGAGTAATAGAGAAAGGAAAGCAGATCAGATGATGGTGCCATGTCTCCGTGCTGAAGCTGGGATAGTTTCTCTACTGAGAGCACTTGCCCATGAGAACTGTGACATGTTAACCGTTATGGGGTTATCATCAGTAACATTGGCACTTTCAGCGTTCTTCAGATTTGCTTATCAGTTCTACATACTAATTACTAGTAAAATGGCTGAAATCAGCCAGATGTGAATCAGCAGCATCTGTCCAATAGGTAGTTTATCTACTGAGTAGGACTGTGCTAAAGATTATCTTCCTACCACATGCACAAACAGCTTTTTTTTTTTTTTTTTGGATCATATTTTAGAAGGTTATGGCTATGCTGTGAACAGCAGCACTGCAGGGGTCAGATTCGTCAGTTTATGATTGAGCCCTCACCTACATACTTTCTCATTTACATATGTTTTGTTTTTTTATGTTCTTAAGGCAAGATGATATGGAAACTGATGTTCTTATGAGGGTTTTTTGTTGTTGTTGTTGTTTTGGAACTCTAAATATAATAAATAATATAACAATATAAAAATAATAATAAAATTAATGAATTAATGTATGCAAATGAATGTTAAATATGAATGCATTTACATGCTTTATAAAACCATGAGTCTATGCTTTTGATGTTAGAATTAAAACATTTATTTCACTGTGAAAATACTTTCAAGACACTTTGGAAAATAATTTATTATTTATTCAAGAAAATACCACGAACTCTTATTTAAGCAAAAATACAGTAAATAAAATAAACCCATAAGACAAAAGGTAGAAGAACAGCAACTGAATAGAAAACTATGAGTGAGCCAGAGCAGAAACTTGGTAAAAGTGAATTGTAGGGGGATAATATTTTGTTAAAATAGACATTTATTTTATTGAGAGGGAGGACGTGGTGAGAACATGGTGTGTGTGTGTGTGTCTGACAGAGAGAGAGATGGAGAGATTCTGCATCTTATAGTAAGTGTTTTCTTATGGCCGAACAGCACAGATAGTTATTTATTTATTTATTTATTTATTTTTGCACTGTATTCCAATGTTTCAGCTATGAGGCGTGGTGTTTTCTCCACACATCACATGTAAAATATATTAGTCGAGTCTTTAATTTCTCTCCAAGTTATATAACTGCTTTGCTCTGCACACTGCTTTGCTTGGTTTTTGTCCGTGGTTACACATGCGTTCCTGATTCTGAAAAGATCGTCCGTCGTCCTCGCATGCTAGCTGAAATCCATGTGCCTATTAAAAATCTGTGTAGTGCGGTGCGATTCGGAAGCACACACTCTAGTTACAGCAATGCGGTGTGTCGTACCACCATGAAGTGTGTTACTTTTAAATGAAAACCCTTTTTTTTAATGTGAAAGTCACTAATGAGTTGTGTTTCTTCTTCTTCTGGGGAATCACGAAATAAAAGCTTATAGCCCAGACATGAAATCTAATGATGTTAATGATGTTCTACCCGTTAGACTCATAGTCTGGACAAATTCATACACCTTAGTCAGATGAGAGAAACCTTACTTATGATAAATATAGGAAAATGGCAAATTGAGCGAATTTGCCTGGAAGGATGGCTCTCTGACAGCTCTGGGATTTGAACTTGTGACTCTCCTGTCGCTAGCACAGAATCTTAATACCTGGAAAGACACTGAATCCTTAATGACTTCAAAACCTTGAAAAATTGTTCAGAAGTTTTCTCAGTATTGGTGTCAATATATATATATACACACACACACACACACACACACACACACACACACACACACACACACACACAGAGAAAGAGAGACTGATTGTCACTAATGTGTATGTTGGTGTATAACAAGGTTTACCTGAATTTTGCCAGTGTATTTGAGTGCTAGTATTTGTTAAAGGAAGGACGTGTCAGGTTTAATTTTAGTATACAGGAAGGGAGGATGTTGTCGAGCAGGAATCGTAATGAGACTTTTTTTTTTTTCATGTGTTTGCTGTTAACGCAACACAGCAGGTGACTGAACAGGGTGTGAAGAACACGGCTGCATGTTTGGAAGCTCTCTTCTCATTGTTTGGGTGATTAGACCATTATACTAAAACCTTCACCCTGCATCTCCTTCAATCTTCGTTCATATCAGTTTGTTATGCAACTTGGGGCCAAGGATTTCAGTTACTCATAAGTGGATGTTCCTGTCCCGTAATGTCTTCAAAGTCTCTCATTTTCTTGAACTTCTTGTTTACTCGGCCTCACCCTGTGTAAAACCTCTGGATGGATGTTTCTCAGTTACTGTGTGGCTCAATGCTGTGTGGTGAATTATGTTTGGGAAGAAAATACATCAGAATGACACTCCTTTTTTTTTTTCCTCTCCCCCCTTTTCACCATGACCTCATCCTTGATCTTAGAGAAGCTTATGTTTGTCTGGGAACTGAATGTTTTGTCGCTAATATGCCCGCATGTACACTTCTAATACTGTGAAGGACCTTGCCGAGTCTCACGCATGAGCCATTTAAAGAACACACAGCATACTGGAAACCTGTCTTACTTGTTTGCCACCTGACAGAATGACACATGGGTTGATTTGCATTGAAAGTAAAGAATCTTGCTGTAATCATGAAGAGTATAATGCGCTCATGCCAGGACTCTTAGCCTCTGTATGCTCATCTTGGACATCAACACAATTAGATGCTAAACGGAAATGATATGTTAATATATGTTATTTATAAACATTAGGATGATAGACCACAGTGGGTCTTCTCCTAAGGTTTCTAGTACTTCTCAAGGTTTTTTCCTGATGACGTTCTCAAGGTCTTTTTTTTTCTTTCTTTTTTTTCCCCCTCTCTCCCCTTTCCACAGTCACCTCTGGTTTGATCTAGATTTCTGTAAGTCAGCTTTACCGTGTCTGTACAAATAAAACTGAATTCAGTCAGTGTTTACAATTTTATCCAGAAGTCTAATACAGATAATAACCCCAAAACTATAATGCAGTTAATCTATTAATAAAGCTGAAAATTGACAGATATTAAATTAGCTGTTAGTTCATTTCATCCTAGATAAACGTGAATTTTATTGTTCATGACACGCTTATGGATTTCTCTGGAAATATGGAGATGGGAGGCAGGCTTGGGACAACTCAGACACACACACACACACACACACACACACACACACACACACACACACGGTTCTGTGTTGCTTAGCTCTCTCTCTGCTGTGGCTCTTATCTCTCCCCTTTTATTCTTGCCACTGAAACACAGAACACTCATTAGCAAAATCCCCCCACAGGTATAGTTCCTTACCACTCATTCTTCCTGGCTCCGCCCTCCATTCAAAAAACAGCACTCGACCACGCCCCCACCTCCACCATCTCATTTTTATTTCTCATTTCTTTTCATTTTCCACACAGAGCAAACAAGGGCACTTGGGTTGGTAATAAAACATTATAGCCGCCTGTGATGAAATTGTAAGAGAAATGCATTAGAACACACTCTCAGGATGACTTCAGGTTATGGATGGCTGTAGCTCCTTGACTGACTGGGAAGCATGTCAGATAAGAGGAACATAATGTTATTGAGCCGGAGTTGAATTACTATTAGAAATATGTGCGGGGTTTTTTTTTTTCCCTTCATTTTTGAACTGAACTTGGGATCAGGCATTGAATATTTTTCCCACAGAGCTTGCCAGTCTCCTGTTACTCTCTACTTTATCTTTTTTAAAATATAACCAAACTTGGTAAAGTCCATGAAATATAAGCATCGGCAGTCTTCTCACTGTTAAGCTTTGAGTGGTGAAGCCTGATTAGCATCAGTTCATCAGCAGACGGGTGTGATCACATCAGTCCTCATCTGTGTATAACAGATACAGATAGTATTATGTAGTGCTCCAAACAGCTGTATTCTCTATTCAGTTTAAAACACAGAGTGAGCGTGGCTTAAACCGTTGTTTTCTTTTTTTAACCCTGCAAGCATGCCCCTGGAAACACTGGTTCTGTTTCCCAAAATATAAACAAAGTAGCCTGACCAGGCGGTTGAATGAATGAACACTGTACAATCATGTTACTGAACTCTCGTTTAAAAGTAAAAAAAACTCCCACTCGCAATATTTTTTTTCTTGCAACTCTCAGGATCCTGGTCCGAATGTAAATCTCTAGTCTTTAAACAAAAAGCAAAACAAACAGTTTTGCTTCGAGCACCTTATCTATTTATTCCAAGTAATGTATTTGTATTCGGTTACATCCCTACTCCACAATTTCCATTATATTTTCAAATCTCTTTACTCTTTTCCTCCGAGTCATGCAAACATGCCGGCCCTCTAGGGAGTGACTGTTGATGGGCGTTCTATGATGTACAAAAATCTCTCCACGTCTTCCTTTCCATATTGACTCTGTGGAGCTCGAGTTTTCCTCCCACATCAAGACACAAGAAGAAATACTGAAATCGGTATCTAAAATACTAAATCAGAAGCTGCCACCTGAAGCTGCTGTTAGGAGCTACGAGTTAAACTCAGTTTTCTGTCTAAAATCAGAAATTTTATTGTACCCCCTTTACTCAAAAGATCCTGTTTCTACCCTGTGAGGAAGGGCTCACTTCATACTGGCTGACACATTAAGAGCAGTCTGCACAGCCATGCTGCTGTCTCGAATATCCCCAAAGAAGCATTTGTCCTGGATAAATTTAGTTTATTATATAGTGCAACATCATTGCCTAGCAGTTTTTCAATAGCCTATGCCCTGATTAAATCAAACTGGGAAAATAAACACACTCCGCAGTGCTGTCCTCATTTTTTTTTTTTTTTCTGTTTCCTGGCTCCACTTCGAATCGAAATCGGTAGCAAATACGATGCATTTAAATGTACAGTACAGTTGGGTTCTTGAGTTTGCTGCAGCTTTGATCCTAAGAGTTGTAGCTAATTGTTATGGCTTCATGTACCTTATCCATCTGAAAGGAAGAGAATTTCTTATTCGACTCCCTGATGAGTAATGAGTCATTACCTCAGCTGAGCTGAAACATTAGCACAATATTGATGGGGTAGCTTCTCCTCATTAAATACATTTTTTAGAGCCCATTAAATACTTCTGATTGCTTCCAGTAGGTTAGGTAAAATTGATGTTCATCTCTAGATTCCGCACGAGAAGGATGCGTCTTGGTGCTTTTAGAATTCAGCAAACAAACATTAAGCCAAGCCTCCACAAACTGAAACTAGTTTTTGGGTTTCATCAGGTGTACATTAAATCAGTAGCATCTATCTAGGTGAAGATGTTGATCTTGGTTGACATTAGCTTTAGATTTCCCATGGTATGAGCTGCAAAACATCTGCTGTGTTTTGTACACTTTTCTGGCCACAAGTATCAGAATCTGGATGGTTGCAGGTTGATTGACTCTACTCTTGTGCGTGTATATATACCGTGTATAAAATCAGATTTGCACAATTTCCCCCTTACTCCAAATTTGGTAGATCAAAAAATACATGCTTGATATGTAATGTCCACTACTTTGGTTTTCTCCTGGAGCTACAGGGAAATTAAGGAAGGCTTGTAGCCTACAATTTATTTTGTACACTTTTCTGGCCTCAGGCTTCAGAATCTGATTGTACTGTGCATGCACTGGGACTGAATACTGAATATTTAAAAGTTATTGAAGTGTTTTGTGTGAAGTGGTAAGTAAACAAGAATCTCACAAAAATCAGGAAAAAGCTTTGTGCTTGGTCATATACCATGTCAGTGAAATTATCTATCTTTATGAAAGTAAACTCTTGGCCACATTTATTAAAGAAATGTACCAGACTCTATACTGGGTGCTTAAAGTCTCTCTTGTGAGACTAAGTTGACACAGGCTGGTGAACATAATGGTTCACTTCCTATCTTCAGAAGTCTAAAAGCTGCATAAATGATTTTGCATTCAGAAGGATTTAAGCATTTTAAGTATGTAATGATTTGACACTACTGTCTCCCCCCCTGTGTTCTACTTCCTCTCTCCGAGCACTGCTCTTCATACAGTCATCAAACATTTACAGTGTGTTCAGAGCCTGCAGCAGACTGACTCCCATGAGCATCTACGGCATACCTGATGCCCCAGGATACAGGGGAATATTTCAGTGCCTTGTTAGAAGTGCATGGGAATGAAAATGGTGTAGATTAGATTATAGATTAGATTGTATGTTTTCTAGTAAACCACCAAGTTCTAACAGAGAATTTTGCATTCATGTAGATTAAAACCAGTCACAGTTGTTTAAAACAGGAATGGAGAAATCGAGTAACGTTCAAACCTTAAAGCACCATACTTTCCCCGTGCTGTACCTGTCCCTCATACCGTTCTTCAAATTCTTCAAAGTCAGCTGCAGGAGTTTAAAGGACAGAACTGGATGGTGTGCGATGGAGCAGCTTGCACTCAGGTAACCTTCCCCAGGGGCAAGAGTATCTTGCGTGTCCCTTTGGTTGAGCCACAGCTGACCAGAGAAGGTCTGAGAACTACTGTGCCTGGACTCAATTTTCTCATAATCCCTGGTATAAATCTTTGAAATGCAGCTATCAGATCCCCTTGTTAATTGAATTGAAATTCCATTCTTTTCCATAATCGCGTTCGAGCCAGATATTATCGATTCTTATCAGCTGTAATGAAACACCCTCTTTCTCATTCACATCTTATTGCTTTCAATTGATGCCTGGCTGTAAGTCTCGAAGGAGAATCTCTGGGATTGTGTCAGTGGGATCTCTAGGTTCTTGGCTGAAAACTGGGCTGTGTGTTTTGGAAGAGTCCCACCCTTCTGTTATTTTCTGTGTGGAAGCCCTAGCATGAAAGCACACTGCCAAGCACCACTCCCAGGATCAGGAAGTGTGTTGTTTTGCTTCACAGGAGGAAACCAGAAGCCTGCTCTTGTGCTGAATGTACAGTTTGCTGGCACCCTCCCAAGCACCCTAGTCCACACACACAGCCTACATGCAGGACTCTGAAAAGCCTTCATAGCTCTTGCATAAACCACTGAAACGAAAAGATGGATAGACTGAGTGGACTAGACAATTTGCTGTGCATCACACGGAGCATTTGGTTAGCTACTGAAAGAACCTTTTTATGATCATGATCATGTATGTGTAGTACAAGTATTACTGAAAAATTGTCTTAAGTTAAACTTTTAGTATATGGGCCTAAAAATATCATGCACAATGTTGACTAGTACCTGTAGGACGTGATTAAGTGCCATCACGTGTCATGAATCAGCATTCTTCCTTGGCGATCCAGCTATTTATAAAACTTCAAAATATGTTGACTTCTCATGGTTCCTTCACTTCTGCCATATATAGTGTAGGCTTTCACTGCTGAATGCAAAATTGTCTACTTTTTACACTTCATCTTTGAATCTCATTGGACTGACCAACGTAAGCACAATACTTGCCCAGGTTTGCAATTTTGGCGGCTGTAAACTGGTACGTCCCACTGGCCTCAGCTTGCAGTTCATCATGATGACAGCCTGTTTGTGAAACTCCCTTTCAGATCTGTTTTTTTCTCTTTTGTCATTGTGTAATGGGGGAATTCAGACATGTTGGCTCCTTTCAGGTCATGTGTTACTGTAAGTTTGGAGGTCATTTTTATGATGTCATTTCCTCCCTTGTGATTCTTCATAAAAGGCTCCATTCTTTATCCTGACAGAATGATTTCTGCCATAGGTCCGGACTCAACCAGCAGTCCACTCTCATCAACCCTGCCCACTTTTCATCTCCACATCCTTTCCTGTCATGCTGTAAGCTGCAGGAATGACACACATCTCTCGCTGTATGTGTGTGGGCATGGGTTGTAAAATATCTAGGGGAGTTTTCTGAATTACTTGAGTGTTTTTTAAAAGTGCTGAAGCTGTTAAGAGGATTTGTGCACCATTTTATCCTTATTCTCTGATCCACATACAGATTCATGTGCTGTTTCAATTTATAGTCTAGTACCCGCTCCCGAGTAGTGCAACAGAAAAACATTTGCCCTGACATTGTTACAATTTTCGCCATCAATCACAACACTAGCCAATCATCAGCATCTGTGAGCTCATGTATGCGGAAGAGGGCAGTTAGCACTTTCCTCTGAGTGTGATCAGCTGTGATAAGATTGTGATGTAACATGTGACTCCTATAGTGTACCCAATGCTGAGGGAAAAGACACAGGACCGGAACGTTGGTCTTGTGAGCCAAAAGAAAACAAAAAAGGTGGACTTTTTAGTCAGTAAAATAATGAATCGACTGGTGATTTATTAAGTAGCCGTCACCCCTGACTTTTGCCTTGCTGTTTTTTCATTGTTCAAACTGTCTTTAGAAAAAAAAAAGCCCCACACTAAGGTACTTCCTAGGTTTTTTTGTTATCAATATAGGCACCTCTATACTAGTGACTCACTTGACCTTTCCTTGGATGCAGGAAGGATGTCTTCAGCACAGGAAGTGAGCTCAGACCTTCCTATTCAGTTGTTTTTCCTCTCTTGAGCCTAAACACAGAGCTTACAAAAGAGCAACCAAAATGGCATTGTGAACTGGTGTTGGTAGATGTGACAAAATGTAGCTACTACTACACCCTGTTTTCACTTAATTTTTTTTATCTCCATGTATTTAAAGACAACTTGAGTTTTTTCCAGGTTTTAAACTTATGTTCACGTTCCTGGCCATTGTGCTTGTTTAATCAGTATTAATTCAGTTTTTTTTGAATGGAACAACTTTATCCCAGCATTAAACATTTTCTACGTCACCATGAATGTCACCATGATTAGGAAACGTATTAACCATCTTTTCCCTCCGCCCCAGCTTGAGCTTGCTCATACTTTTATTGGCGCGCCCACTTCTCCAAGTCCAGAGAACTCCTGGTGCATTAAACAAACATCCAGCTAAACAACATTTCATGCTTTCCTTGGAAATACATCATGTGATGGGGGTGTAAATTTATGATTCCCATTTCACATTAATTTTTATTAGTACGGGATAAAATGCCGGATCTGTAATTGTTGTGGTTGTACATTTCCGTTGTAATTGTATCCCACAGTGAACAAGAAGGAGGTTAGAACCCTTGATCATGCACAGTCTGACCTTTTTGGCATTTCATCTGCTTGTTGGGGTGGAAAACAAGGTCAAACAGAAAGGCCTACGGTTTTTATGAGGCGCTTGTTTCTCATTTGCGTTGCAGTAATTGTGAAAGGAGACCGTTTGTGTCCAATCTGCAGTAAAGCTCCGCTGGTGGTTTAAAAGTCACCGGTGCACTGTAGCAAGCAGAGCTGGCCATAATTGAAGACTTTCTGTACGAGAGTGACAGTGTGATGAATGTGCGCGTGTGAAACTGGGACGCTATCACCAGGAACATTCGCGGTCTCTCTCAAACACACACACACACGGGGTGAGAGAGAGAGAGAGAGAGAGAGGGAGAGAGAGAGAGCTGTGACCTGCTTTAGGTCTTTTCTACTTTTTCTTTCTCTATGAGGCATTGGTTTTGCAAAATAGCATTACTTTTTGATTCCTTTGCTTTCTTTGTGCATATCGTTGGAGCTGGGGGTGTAATAAGTGCTGGTTGTTACTGCTAGTCGATAATTTAGAAACCGATCCTGATGTCAGTATTGGTTCCACTTTCATAATTTTCGCCTACTTTCATTAATTATTAATTTCAACGTTTGAATTAAAATTCGGCGAGTAGCATTACACTGAGTCTTAACGCATGACCCAGCCTGAGTCTTTTTGATGGACTTTTTGACAGCTGTAAGAAATGCCTAATGTTCTTTTACTTGACATATTAAAGTGCTGTTTACAACAGTGCACTCCTCATCAGTGTTTTTAAGAGCACAGCTAGGTGCCAGTTTTATCACAGTTTGATCAAAGTGATATTTTTTGGCTTTCATGGCTGAACCTTTGGTGCATCCTTAACTAAACTGGATCCACACAACAGATCTTTTGCTATAGCTGGGCAAAAGAGAGAAGATAATAAACTATAATACTTGAACATATTATTGTAGTTACTATTTGTAAGACCTTTTTTTTAGTAAAAGATATGTCCTTCGTTTTTCAAACCTTGAAAGAGGAAAAGCAATTTCTTTGTGATTTTCTGATGTTAGGGTGAATTATAGATTTAGTTATAGAAAAGGTTGAAATTTCATATTACATAGTTATTACATATTCCTTATACATTTGTTATAAGCATTTCATAGGTACAATCTCATGTCCTAAAATGTCACAAACGCTAACGTGTGTGTGTGTGTGTGTGTGTGTGTGTGTGTGTGTGTGTGTGTGTGGAGTGATTTTAACTGACCTTTTCCAGACCCTCAGAAAAGCAACCCATGGTTCCTGTTTCCTGACTGTTTGACCACTTACTTATGGGAGTACTTTACTGTGGGTGTGTTGAAGTACACTGTATAATTTGGTCCCTTTTTAAAGACTGATTTTACCAGTGCTGCTCAACTTTCAGAATCAGGCTCTCAGACAATCAAACATTTTTGGTCAGTCTTGCAGTGTGAGCTGTCTCACAAACTGAATTCCCAAAATGCAGGCTTATAACAATGGCATTAGAATGGTTCAGTGAGAGCGTTCTATAGACAGAATGCATGGAGGGCAATTTGTGAGCTGTGGAAACAAACATATCCAGGAACAGGAAGAACATTGACAGCCACTGCTCGATTAACTTGAGCTGAGTGGGAGGAACCGTATCTGGGTGGGGCTCTGACAGATCCACCAAGAACGAAAGCGTGAAAGCTTTTGGAATTTTTCAGCAGACACCGTTCAGTCTATACGTCACTATGAATGGCTTTTGCATATAGTGTAAACACACACACACATACACACACACACACACACACACACACACACACACACACACACACACTGTGGCATGTTAACCGTGTGAGCTTATAAACCATAACATCTTGTCGTGGCTCTTTGACAATTCAAATATGAACAATGCAATGCGACATGAATGATGTCAGAGGTCATCGAATAAGATTTCTGAAAGAGTGCATCATGTCATTTTCACACTTCAGCTGTGTTTGAAACTCACGAAGAGAACCATCTAGACCAATGTCTGAGGATCGAGTCTTGTTCCAGCAGTCCTCAGTGTCTCCTCTACTGTTTCTGTGGAAAAGATTCCGTGCCAGAGTGAAATGCAGTCGCACCGGTGAAAAAAATTTAAAATACAACACACACACAGTATTGAAAACCATACTGAAAAGCAAAACCTTTAATTATAAAACCAAGAGGTTGGTTATTTATTTATTTATTTATTTATTTATTTATTTAGGAATTCCTTGTTACATTACATTTCCCTTTCATCACTGTGTTGCAGTAGTGGCACACTGAAATGGCACACTATCCAATCTCAGCCCTTGTAATCTGAGAACGGCCTGAAAGTGTCGTTTAACAAAAGGCGTTGCTTTCCATATAAAGGATTTTTTTTATTATTAGTTCTTTATTTGCTTACGTTTTGCTCATTCCTCATGCTTTGATTGTTGAATGCTTAATCATCAGGCATTTTAGGATTACTTCTCAAGTGTGATAAGTGTTCATATGACTAAATAGCAATTAAACCAAGGATAATTGGTTTTCACTGACGTAAGGGCAGAACAGTGAAGGCTTTGCTTTTCAGTGTGGTATATTTTCGGCATGTCACTAATGAAAAGCTGTACTATTTGAATATTGTATTTTACATGTGATTTTGCTTTGGCATGGAATCTTCTCCATACTTCCCACTACCTGGGGAACGTCTCGATCAGTGTTAGAATGGCACTGCAGTTTTCCTGCCCTTTAACTTGGCTACCACCAGGAACATCCACAATCACACTGTTCCTGACTTTTGTTTATGTGCCAGCATGCAGCTTTTAGAGCTGAGGTGAACAGAATGACCAGGTAAAGGCTGAATAAGTTGTGGGTTTTTTCTTTTTTTTTTTCTTTTTCCCCTGCGTGTGTGTATATATGAAGCAATGTGACCGCATTATCCTCTGTGTACTGTATCCCCCCCAAAACTCAGATACCTGCTTGCAGTGGATCTATTTAAGGGTGTGTGTTTCTGTGCTGTTCTGCCTCAGACGTTTTCAGGCCATCATGTCCTTGTTTTCCACAAGTACTCACTGCAGGAACAGACTAAAGGAAAAGGGCGGGGCGGCAAATCACCAACGGATTTTTATTTCCCCTCTGTAGAGTCTGTGGAAATGGGGCCAGCTCTGACCCACTCTGTCCCCCTCTTTTTTATAAATTGAACCTTGGCCATGCAGTAATTAAACTCCGGCCAGAGAAGGCCAGGCCCAGAGTCAGAAATAGCTACCAACTAGCAAAGCACTAGTTCTTACAGAATATTTCCCCCCTCATTATACTTTATTTTGCTTTCCGTTCTTACATGCTCCAAAACCAATACAGTGTCAGACATTTTGAGCAGCGACATCTCCTAATTATTTTAAAGCCATTGTTTCTTCTCTATCTACAGCAATGGCGGCCATCCGTAAGAAGCTGGTGATCGTAGGAGACGGAGCGTGCGGGAAGACATGTCTTCTCATCGTTTTCAGTAAAGATCAGTTCCCTGAGGTCTATGTGCCTACTGTATTTGAGAACTACATCGCTGACATCGAAGTGGATGGCAAACAGGTGAGTGACAAGTGGCAAGTGGTTATTTTTTAGCATTTGTTTAGGTATGTCACTGAGGAAAATCTGACCTTACAGATCTGTTGTATTCGTAGCATTCTTTTTCAAGCAGTTTGAATAACATGGTTATATGGTTAATTCTTGTTTCAAACAAATAGGAATTAGAAATTAAAATTACATACATTATAGACTTAAATAGCAGTTTGGAAGTGTTTCACCAATGCTCACTGTTTTATATTTTCCAGGGTAAAGTTGGCATTTGTGTGGAATTGCCCTCATGTATTCATTTATTTCAGAAATAGCCTTTCAGTGAGGGAAATGCGAAGAAATGTCAAAATAAATGTATATCCTTGTTTATAGGGAATGTAACCTCATGTAAATGCATACAAAAGTATTGGAACTGTCAGTCCGATGCAGTGTGTCACTCCAGTGCACTCCGAGTGTCTCAGTCCAATACAGCGCCATGAACGCATGTGAACTGTGTAAAATTTTGAAAATTTTCAAAGCCCATTAGCAGGGATGAAGCAAAAACTAATAGTGTGTTCGCTCAGCAACACTTTTTTTAGTCAATGTGTGCTTTTCTTAAAGTGACCAGACCTCAAAAAATCCCAAACAAATCAGCTCGGTGTCTCTTTCGGGACACAGTGTTTTAGATTTATTTGTTCTAAATGTAACACTCCAATTTGGTACAGTGCCTTTCAAATGGCACCATTAGTAACTGCCAGAAAGGTAGAGTGAGGTGCGATAGCGTGGTGTTCTGTAATAATGTCACTTCGCCACTTCTCTTGTGCCAACCAAGGACAGCAGCCCATGCTATCTGCGCAGATCCATTAGATGAGTGCTGATGCATTTCAATAACCACAGTACCTTTATCTCGTGAACAGGTTTGTTCAGCTGTGCCTCAGTGTTTCACTAAGATGAGACCATACAGAACGATCACCATTAGTCCCATTATAAACCACATATAATACATTTAAAAAAATTTTTTTCAAAAGCCCAGTCACAAGCCACTCGCAGTTAATGGATGGTAGTTTGTAGAAACTAGGTGAGCTGCATTGCACTCAGAGTACTGCTTGCTCATTGACTCTTGCTCATTTCAGAGCACAGTCAGTAGTGGCTGAATGTTGAGTTAATTCTACACTGTGATATTGTAAGACTTTACCAGGTATTGTGCAAGGCTAGACACAGTTAGACTAACTGATTACACGAATCATAGTCCTCTTTTAACATAACTTCTATTTTACCTATGTATCAGTAGAAAATCTACAAGTGCAACTGATCAAGTTCTTGGTTCACAGTTAAAGGATATCTGCTTGCTTAAAGAAACCATTATTTCCAACTGACAGGATATACAGGATATTGCTGGCTTTATTGCTGCGAGTAGACGTAATTTTTCTGAATAGTAGTTTTGCTCCGTGGAATCATTCAACACGACCGGCTTTTGTTTATATCCATTTTGGAAATGGTTCCGAATCAGTCTGGCTTGGCTTTATGACTACGTCATTATACCACAGCGCAGCTGATTAATGAGTTCTTTTCCTTTCCTTATGATGAAGTGCTCAGTTTCAGCAGTGTTCTTTATACTTGGTACCTTGGCACCGAGTCAGCAGCAGGTGCAGGTTACAGCCACCCATGATCTCTTGTTGATGCCCTTTATCAGTTCCAGTGCTTGGCACTTTGTTTACCACCGGACAGGTTGGTTTGAGACCTTGGAAGTAGAACTTTGAAACAGCATTGAAGTGTGTCAGATGGTCAGTGGGCTGGCTGTCTGGTTGACGATCACACCAGGGCAGTGGGTGCAAATTTGTACTGCAACACTGCTGAATAACTTTGTGTAGAGACTTACTTAGTGATCATTTTGTTCCCTAACATGCTACAAACAGAATGAAAATGTAATTAATTTCAAAGGTGTGATGGTATAGGTTTAGGCTAGTGAGTCATATGTACATTCGAGGTTTGAATATCATACTGAAGTTTTATTAAACATTAAATTGGCTTATTTTGATTATGCAGTATATCTTTGTGCTCTTAGGCTCTCTGGTTTGATCCTGAGCTCCTCTTTCGAAAAACATGCCAGTGGGTGGACTGGCAAAATTACATTTGCTTGTATGTGTGAATTAGTGTGTACATGGACCATCTAGGATGTATTCCTACCTCACACCCTCCCAGATAGGATAGGCTCCTGCTGGTGATGGTGGGCCAAGTTTTATTACAGTGTCGAACTTAAATAAATACGTGTGGTCGTGGTTTCTCCAACTCACACACCATGCAAGTGACATCATTTGAGTAAGACTGCAAAGTGAAACCTGCACATGTGAACAGCCAAAAACACACAATCGACTGTTAGACCCAGCAAGACGAATGATGTTCGGCCAAATTCTGGATTAAAAAAAAAAAATCACAGAGCAAAAATGTAAGTGAGAAGGAAATTGGTGCTGAAAAGCGAATGTACATCTATCTGCACTTCAGCTTTAAAACTCTCTCAGTCCCAGATTCTGTGTAAAGCAAGAAGCTGTGACATTTTAAATACATTGTACTTGCAAGTGCAGTTTTAATGCAGGTTAATTTTTATTTCTACTTGTGTGTGTGTGTGTGTGTGTGTGTGTGTGTGTGTGTGTGTGTGTGTGTGTGTGTGTGTGTGTGTAAAGACAGATGTACTTTTAGTGTACACCTTTTTCTTTTCTGAAATCTTAATCTTAGCTGATAACAATACCCATCTAATATCTTTTTTTGTAAGTTTTCTAAAAAAAAAAATTGAACTGAGGCATGTAAAAATACAGAAAAATACACAGCTAAAACATAGATTACACAAACAGCTTTAAAAAAAATGTTTACTCTCAAACACAAAAAATCACGTACAGTATAAATATAATAATCAGTCCTAACAAAATATACAACCAACTCTCCTATATATAAATATATTCAATTCCAAAAAATCTTCCAAATCCACTTCTATTTTTTCCCCCATTTGTTTCAGGATCAGATCAAATACATTCTAAGTTCAAATTCTAAGATCAAATACATAAAGTTTCTCAAAGATGTTCTTTTTAATTGACATTAATTATTGTTCTGTCATGTTGCATAAGATATAATACCCAACTTTTCTCCAGTTATATCTTCCTTGAGCCCTTGCTGGAAAGTCAGCTATCAGGGGAAACTGGTGATCAGCCAGACGTACAGTATATACAGTACATCGTCTGACTTTCTGATGACGTACAGTAATTACTGATTGACTCAATTCTTTTTAAACTTATCCACTTCAAGATGATAGCCGAAAGGGGTTTCTAAGATACGTGCTATGCACTGAAACTGAATTGGGTGACAGTGATGTGAATCAGAGCACAAGAATGTTAAGAGGAAGGGTGCTTGGGAAATTCACAGGAGCGCGATATATCTGTAAGACAGGATGACAGTGGTTTTGCGATTTCTGGACCATTTTTCAGAAGAATTAAAGTAAACGAGACTAAATGGGATAAGATCCCTGACCTTTGCTAGACCTTACTTTTTAGCTAGTCTCCCGTATATGTAAGAACTGTAAGAGAAGAAAATCAAAATAGAGGGACACCTCCTTGTTTCATCTGTTCATTATCTCCCGGTTCCTCCTTCACGGCTCTGCATGAACACTGTGTATGGGGTGGGGAAGGGTGTGGGTGTGGGTGGGTGTGTGGGTGGGTGAGAGGAAGACTAAATAGTGTGCAGTTACTGTGTAGTATATAATGCCGCGTATGTTCATGGATCTATATTTGTGCCTGTTGGAATATAGGCTCACATGGCGTCAAATCCCTTTCCTACTGAAGCTGGTGCTGTTAGGAATTAGCCAATGTTTTTTCCACCAGTTTAAGAACTGAACTGTTACATAATCAGTTGTGGGAGTTTCTCAATGCAGAATGTTTTAACAAACAAACAAACAAATAAATAACTAATACTCATGCTACTACTGCTGCTGCTGCTGCTACTACTACTACAAAAAACATAAAAAAAGCCACATTTTACCATCCAACAGCAAATCCTATGTGTTTATACAGCACAAATGCACTCACAAGGCACTTTATTACACTGTGTACACACCTACTCATTCGTGCAGTTATCTAATCATGTGGCAGCAGTGCAATGCATAAAATCCTGCAGATACGGTCCGGCAGCTTCGGGTAATGTTCACATCAATCAGAATGGGGGAAAAATGTGATCTCGGTCATTCTGACCATGGCAGGATTGTTAGACGGGTTGGTTTTAGTATTTCTATAACTGCTGATCCCCTGGGATTTTCACACACTACAGTCTCTAGAGTTTAATCAGAATGGTGCGATAAAGAAAAAGAGATCGGTTTTATGGACTGAAACGCCTTGTTGATGAGAGAGGTCAATGGAGAATGGCTAGACTGGTTTGAGCTGAGAGAGAACCACTCTGTACAATTGTGGTGAGCAGAAAAGCATCTCGGAATGCACAACACGTTGAACCTTGAGGTAGATAGACCACATCGGGTTCCACTTCTGTCGGCCAAGAACAGAAAGCTGAGGTTGCAATGGGCACAGGCTCACCAAAACTGCACAGTTAAAGACTGGGAAAAACGTAGCTCGAGCTGATGAATATCGATTTCTGCTGAGGCACACAGACGGTAGGCTCAGAATCTGGCACCAACAGCATGAATCCATGGACCCAACCTGCTATGTGTCAACAGTCCATGCTGGTGGAGGTGATGTAATGGTGTGAGGAATGTTTTCTTGGCACACTTTGGGCCCAATAATACCAATCATCACTTGAATGCCACAGCCTATTTGAGTATCGTTGCTGACCATGTGCATCCCTTTATGACCACAGTTTACCATCTTCTAATGACTACTTCTAGTATGATAATGCAGCATGTCACAAAGCAAAAGTCGCCTCAGACTGGTTTCATGAACATGACAATGAGTTTAATGTTCAGTACTCTTCCCAGTGACTGGCTCTGAATCCAATAGAACACCTTTGGGATGTGGTAGAACAGGAGATTCACAGCATGAAAGTGCACCTGACAAATCAGCAGGGATTACATGATGCAATCATGCCAACATGGACCAGCATCTCAAATGAAAGATTCCACAAGATGTTGGAAACAATGCCATGAAGAGTTGAGGCTATTTTGAGCACAAAGGCAAGCTCTGCCCAGTATTAGTGTAGTGTTCCTAATAAAGTGCTCAGTAAGTGTATATCCTCAGAGACAGTGATTACATGCAAGGTAAAAAATGCTTATTTCTGTAGCTTCGGAGAATGCATATTTATGTAATATTTATAAAGTGCTTGTCTCTCTCTCTCTCTCAGGTCGAGCTGGCTTTATGGGACACAGCAGGACAGGAGGACTATGATAGGTTGAGGCCATTGTCCTATCCAGACACAGATGTCATCCTCATGTGTTTCTCCATAGACAGTCCTGACAGTTTAGGTACTTCACCACCACACTACACCAGGGGTCATCAGTGAGATTCAGCATGGGGTCAAATTTTCACCAAGCAGAAGACCTCAACTTAGGAACTCAATTTAAAAAAAAATAATACTAAAGCATCCATCATTCTGTGTTTGCTAGAATTGTGGGTTTAAACACTAAGTGCTAGGGTACCGATACTTTTTCAATGCTCATTGACTTGGTTTCTAGTTGATCAAGCAAGGTTTCCTTACTTTTTCCCCCCAGCACTTTTCAGAACAAAGTTATAGCCGTGTTGTCTTTTTTTTTTTTTTTTCCTTCCCTCTCCTCCTCCTTCACCTCTCCAGCTCTGAGAATTTTTATTTTTTTTGCTTTCTGGTTTGGTATGCGTGACACTGCCCCCTAGTGTACATGCTCACATTGCATTGCATTGCAAGTATGAAGGCGGACACCTATGCAGCACAATGCTGTGACATGCTCACATGCAGTCGCAGAATTATAAAGCAGGCTTACAAATGAAGTGCTGATAAAGATGTACGTCTGCTTTTCAGTAACAATTCACATAACTCTCGTTTTTTGGTCAGAAACCCAGCCTAACAGCAGTAGTTTTCAGCGTAATAGCTGGTAGCCTAATGATGATAGGTTTTTTTGGGGTTTTTTTTTTGGGTGTTCACACATTTGTTTTTCACTGTGCACTATACTCCTACTCTGAGGATGTAGGATGCGCACACACATACACACACACACACACACACATGCACGTACTAGCTTCTAGCCTGAGAGAGTATCACCTATATGTAGTTACACATTTCAGTAAGTCTTATCGGACAATATTCTGTACTTGACCTTTTTCTACATCATTTTAATGCAGTCAAAATGTATCTGTGGATAATAATTTTAATATTATTAATAAATGCTATGGAATTCTCATCTGTCCTCTTTTGGATGTTTGCTCTGCATTCTATATGCAGTGTGTAGGTCTTAAGTAGAGCCTGTGAGTGCCGGCTTTAACGGTGTGTTGTGCACCCACACAGAGAACATTCCGGAGAAGTGGACACCAGAGGTGAAGCATTTCTGTCCTAATGTTCCCATCATCCTGGTGGGGAACAAGAAAGACCTGCGCAATGATGAACACACTCGCAGAGAGCTGGCCAAGATGAAGCAGGTACATTTTGTGTGTGTGGGTGGGTTTGTATGTATGTGTTGTCATGGCAATAAAGTTTCTGAACGATGATGACAGATTATTGTCTTCCATTCTGATGGAGACTTCGAAGCACTTCCTGTCTGCATCGCCTATATTAGGAAGTGGAAATGCAGCTGTTTCCTGTTTAAGGAACACCTATCCTCTAAGGATTTGCATCACGCTTTAAACGTGCGTTCGTGCATGTGCGCATAGGATGTAATGTAGAATATTTCTTTACAAGTTGCTGAATTGTTGTACGTTATGAACAACATGGATAGTATGTAAATGTGAATGATACATGTATAATATTTGCATTGCCTCAAATGGCAGATCGTGCACTATAATGCTATAATACTATACACCGAACAGCTAAAATCGAACACTGTCAATTCTCATTCGTGCGAAATGTTAAAGTACAGCTCATCACTGTCACTGACCTGCACACAAACAACCTCCAGAGGAACAGCCACCAATTTTGAAACCTTTACTTCTGCATCCGCAGTGCAATTCCATTCTAGCTTGGCATTTCAGCTGAATTCTAACTGCACTGCCATCCTGTGGCTCTTCCCTGCCTACTCACTATATATGCTCACTACATAGGGGGCAGCATAAACTTATAGTCCATAGCGCACTTCAGAATGCTATTTGATGTTTACCAACAGAAAAGTCTCCAATTAAAAAAGTCTCTGGTTAAAAGTTGACTACTTGCATGTAATATCACTGTTAGGATGCATGCTTTTTTTTTTCTACATTTATTTAGTAAATTTATAAGTAAATTAGAGTTAAATTTAGGGGATATTGAGAACGGAATATAACATAACAGGGAATATAACATCACTCTAAAGTTGATTATTTTCCATAAACAGCACATCCTGATGTATCTCCTTACATCACAGCAGTTGGCCAGTGATTACATTTTTTGTTACTTAAAGAACATGTCATTTTTATCAGTTATTCAGATTTTGATGAACAAAATTCATCTGTTTTATGTTGTGAAATGTCCATGATACAAGTTCGTTTTTTTTAAATGCAATAAAACGGTTATAATCAGTCTCTAACCAGCCTCTCTTTTCCCTCTGTCTTAATGGCAATAAAGTAAAAAACACGGCTTGTCACAGCACTGAAAAACCAGAAAGCACAAAGTCCTGAAGACTCTCTCATGTCAGAAGACTGACTGACTCTTACGAAGCACTGAAACTGGAGACTCCTTCATTTTTAAATAAATGTCTCCTTAATGAAAGCGTCACCATATCAGCAATTACATGTATATATATATTTTTTTGGTTTAGGTTATGTGGAGCATCTGCCACACAAGTCCTGTTAATAGAGAAACTGCTCATATTAGAATGAGTGCATTAATATGTACCTGTACAGCTGATGCTATTCTTACAGCTGCTATAGAAAATTAATCAGCACCTAGTGACCAAGTCAAAGATCGTAGATTTCAGCAATGCTGTGGTAGCACCCAACTTACCTACTTACTGAAGCATGCATACATTTTAATACATAAACATAGGCAGGTTACAATAGTGAAATATTTTATTTTAAAAACAGCAAGTATTCATACTGGGGGAAAAAAAGATATAATGGAGGCTATAAAATTACAAATTCTAATCTGATTGTTGTAGCTTAATTATAATTAAATCACAAGTTCTCCACAGATTCACAGCCCATTAAGATAGGAGCCAATGGTATTGTATTAAAGTATCATTGTAAGTATTAAAATATGTGTGTGTGTGTGTGTGTGTGTGTGTGTGTGTGTGTGTGTGTGTGTGTGTGTGTTCAGGAGCCAGTGAAGCCCGAGGAAGGCAGAGACATGGCTAACAGGATCAGCGCATTTGGCTATCTGGAGTGCTCTGCTAAAACTAAAGAGGGTGTGCGGGAGGTGTTCGAGATGGCCACCAGGGCAGCGCTGCAGGTCCGCAAGCGCAAGAAGAGAAGCGGCTGTCTGCTCTTATGAGTTCCAAACACACACACACACACACACACACACACACACACACACTTCTGCCAAGTGCTCAAGGAACAACGTTAACTGACGTCATCGCTGTACTGTATTCTGCATTTCATGCACCTGTGACAGAGACTGACAAGCGAGAAAGCAACCCACCTGTGCTCTTAAACTTTGTGTGTGCACACAGACCTGTCCTGCCATCTCTGACTTTCCTTTTCCTCTAGCAGTATATCCTCCTGTGTCTGGGAGAAAGATTGATCGAGTTGATTTTGTATGCGTTTGTACAGAAATCTTAGGCTCTTCTTTCTTTCTCCTCATTCCATGTTGTATTCAGACATTGCTTCTTTATGTATTGTTTACTTATTTGGAGTGGCCCAATTTTTCCTGACATTTGGAAAATGATCAAGAATACATTTATTATTCATTCAAACTTTTTGTGTCGTACTTTGTGGTGTTCTAAGATTTGTTGCAAGTGTGTTTCCTAACCTGTATGTTTTTTAACATGGAGTTTAATAAGATGAAAGTGAGTAAGCATGGACCTGTAACCATATTGTAAAATACAGTAAGGCAAATAGATTAGGGATGTAACAGGATATGAATACATTATTCTACATGAATAGTTACAAACACTGTTTTTTTTTGTTTTGTTTTTTTAAGAAAACTTGCCAGAAAAGTTTACAACCAGTCAGGCTAAGACAAGGAGGGACAAAGAAGCGGACCAATATGAAGCTTGAGGGCCAAAGGCCATGTCCTTAGTGGTCAGGTTTGCAGTGGTTTAAATTAGGCTAAAAGTCTGTGTATATTTTGGGAAAGATCCAAATATTTTCATGTAGAAAATGTAGTGGTCAGGTACAAACAGAACTAAGTGTTCAGGATTAAACATGCAGTCCTTCTTTAGTCGAGGCCAACTCGAATAATGTAGCTGAGGTTGAGTAACTGTCAGATCCAGAATCCACAGGCTATGCTGACAGTGCTGGTATTGTGGCTGTGGCAGTGGTAGCTTGGTGCTTAAGGCATTGAGTTAGGTAGGTTGCCACTGTTCAGCCCTCGAGCAAAACCACTAACCCTCAGCTGCTCAGCTGTATCCTGTCTTAGTTGCAAGTGGTGAAAAGAAAAAGGCATCAAGTAAATGTACATTTCTACCTCTTTTTTCCAGTGTTTCTATGGGCATAATGGTAGGTTTTATATTTAAAGAGAAAGAAAAGACATTGCTGGTTAGGCCCTTCAAGAAAAGATACTGTTTTTCAAGCAGGATACAGATATACATCAAGATACAAATAGTGCCATTGTTCTACATCCCTGAAAGCAATACGGTAACCGGTAGTGTTACGTCCCCAGTTAGTCTAGGGGATGTGTGGGGAATAACACTTATGTGATGATTACTAATAATAGGGGTGTGTGTGTGTGTGTCTGTGTGTGTGTGTGTGTGTGTGTGTGAGAGATCAGTGACCGACAACTATTGCGTGTACCCAAGTGTTTTATTTATCTATATACAAGTGACAAAAAAACGTTTGTGCTAAGTGACAGTGGTGATATGTACAACGTATTTACAGG
>CM074952.1:9039156-9072794 GCA_037577455.1 Pangasius macronema | reverse complement strand
ATTTTTTTGTACATGTTACTTACAGGAAATAAGGACCAGGCTGTAGATTTCAGTTGGAAAAAAATTATTTGTTCTATATTTTTTCTTTTCTTAAAAATAATATTTGGGTTAATTTGAGCTGAGGGCTAAACTCAAGGGTTAAAATCTCAAATACCTTTTACTGACCCAGGCTTTAATGGTTAAACTTGGATATTTAATGTTGTTTCTTTTGCTTTAGCGTTATTGGTCCATACAAAAAAAAAAAATTAAATCGGCTTTGAATTGAATTGAATTAAACTGGGTGGATCAGAGAGCGAAGGAAAGACAGCAGTGGTAGTCTATCATGCTTGTGTTTTGCTGCTGTCTCAATGTTGTGCTACATGATTCCTGTGTTGTTTTCTCCAGCGGAGTGGACGGGTGTTTATTGAAATGTTTACCGAGCCTTTCAAACATGCCGTCTTTTCTCCAAATTCCTTTGACCACTCACTCTCCTTTTCACCCAGTGCTTTTACAGTCTCACTCAGGACATCACACAGATTCTTGGTACACAGCCAGATATATTTTCAACATAGACATCAACTTATTATATATTTATTCTTATATTAATTGTTATTTATCTTGTATATTGTAAAACATTGTTATAGTTTTAGGCATTCATTCATCCTGTTTGACTGCTCCCTAAACACATATGTATGTATGTATGTATGTATGTATGTATGTATGTATGTATGTATGAATGTATATCATATAAAATTTGTTTTGCGAGAACCACACACCCCCACCCCCCTTTAGGCCACTCCCATTTTGGTTTTAAATCTGAATACAGATACAAAAATGAATATTAGGAGCACTGAACAGATACAGATCCCGATAGTGATATTGTGTAGCCCTAATGTATGTATGTATGTATATATGTGTGTATGTATGTACAATGTGTATATATGAATGTGATTTCTTGTCTTTCTTTCAGTTTTCTCCTCTTGCTCTGTCTTTCTCTCCACAGCAGCTGTTGATAGGTAGAAAATATGCCTCTGTAAACACATTAAATGTCTGTTTATGGTTAAATATCTGCAGCAGTTTAAACACTTTTGAGAAATGCACATTGTGAACCGGCTCCAGAGGAAGCCATCGTTTAGGCGTCCCTGGTTGTGCCTGTTTATTTTCTTTGGGGAGTCCTCTGCTTGGAGTGTCTTGCACCCTTGCACAGGATGTGGGAAGCACCAAAATCAGCTTTAGGATGATGATGATGATGAGGATGATGATGATGATGATGATGTTGATGATGATGAAGGAAACATCAAATAAAGCCATGAGTCAGATGGAACTCCTCAGCTGTCTCAGTGCATGTGTGAGTCTGTGTGTGACTCAGAATTTATTAGTCAAGGAACTCATAAAATTAGCAGTGTTCATGCTAAAGCTGAGTCAGAGATTAGCAGCAGGATGTAAGAGCTCCATATTAGGAGTAAAATGAGCATTATGAATTATAAGGTTGAACTCGATGACTGCAGATAAATGTCTGGCCCTAAATGTCTGTTAACGATCTTAGTGAGGGACTGTTTCAGCAGCTCCATAACTCAGGCCATGTGGGAGTGTGTGTTGGATTGGTGAGTGTGTGTGTGTGTGTGTGTGTGTGTGTGAGTATATGTACAGGTACTTTAGGTCTGTGTGAGAATCACAGCTCTGATTTATGATGCCTAACACAGATGGAGTTGTGCGAGCATTAACAGACACCCTCGATTACAAACCTACAGTTCGCACGAAAGCACAAATGTGCTGTAAGCCCACTACATCATACACATCCAAACCCGTACATATATACACACAAATATGTACTCTCTGGTATTTAATAGCACTTAAAATACCTATACATATAGCAAACCTATGAGACAACATGAGACAATGTTATCATACAATTTAATGCACCTACTGTACATTGGGTATAACATAATGGCCTTGCACACTCTTAGAAATACAGGTACCAAACTTTTCCTTGTTACTAGAGTGGTACTATCAAGGGCACATGTTTTGTACCTGTACATATCTTTATACATTTAAAATAATTCAAGGTACATATTTGGATTTTGAGTACCATTGCAATGGTACTTAAGGAAGTAGCTTTACTCTGAAAGCTACTTAAAGGTAAACCATGTGCGCCTTCTTACATAAAAGATACGCCCAAATATACAAAAGATGGTACCACCCCAAATTTTAAGAGTACACTCTGTTGCCTTGATTTTGAGAGATTTACCTACAGAAAATATTTTGTGTATTTTGTTTTAACACTAACTGACAAAGTTTGCATTCAACGTTTTCTGCTTTCACTGAGATTAAAGTTTTGGCACAGCAGGCTTCCTTTGCATCACACACATTTCAATGTAATAAAAGCTTGGTGGAAATACATATATAATACACATCTTTGCCATTTATAACTTGATTTCTCCCTTAATATGTATTTATTTTTCCTGTAAACACATTTGTTATACAACAGGAAACTAAAATTGGAAAAAACTCATATAATATTTATGCATAGCAATAACTTTCTATGAGGTATGTCCTTTTGGCCTTTCTCAAGAACCATGAATTTGTAAGCCAGTGTGTGTGTGTGTGTGTGTGTGTGTGTGTGTGTGTGTGTGTGTGTGAGAGAGAGAGAGAGAGAGAGAGAGAGNGTGTGTATAATGACCCTGAGTGCCTCCTCCTCCACCTCCATCTCTTTCTGCCTGTTGTCTCCATCCTGATCTATTCACCCCTGGAATTCCCGTTGGAATTTACCCACCATTCCCAGTCACCGTTACTTGTGCCTCCATGAATTTCAACTCAGATTCTCAACAAGATTTCAAAACCACCTGCCACATCCTCCCTCAACACTGTCTGTTCTTGAAGACAGTCTTGAAATCTGTCTCTAATGCTCTCTTCCTTCCTTTCTTTCTATCTATCTCCCGGTTTCTGTGTGTCTTGATCTCTTGTCTGTGGCTCACTCACTCACACCTTTGTGCAGGGCTGGAATGTTGTGCATTTGACCCCGAGGCCTGGAGGCAGCACACACATAAACAAGAATGAAAGAGAAAAACATACACTTATCAAAACATTGTCATGCACATCGGTTATTGCACTCGCTCTTATCAAAGCTTTGTTGTTTACACAAATCTGTTGTCACATACATGCATACACTACACTTGATCTAAATGATGCATTGCATATTATTTATGGGCTGTGCATGAGTTAATGTTATGGCAGTTGTGGTTTGGAAAAGGGAGTTTTGACGCAGTTTGACTCAGGGCACCTTGTGCTGGAATGTTTTATTCAGAGTGAATCGGAATGGACAGGACAGGACAACCTCATCATCCTCTGTGGTCCCGTGACTCAGAGGGGTTAAGTGTGTGTATATGCTGTATCGATGTATATTTGTTTCTGTGTGGAGGTGTAGTAATGGAATTCTTGTTGTGTTCATTGGTCACACCCGTGCTTTCACATAAACAGCAGTTAAACTATAAATCTGAATTACATTATAATGAGACACACCCTCACCCTCTGTACATACGTCACTGTACATTATAAATTAGCAGTACCCCTTACACACCCAGATTTGAGTATACTATATATTATACTCCCATAGACAGAAAGCCTAAGAGAATCACATCATCAGCACCACAGCAGTGTTATGAGTGCTGAGTGCTGCTATGAATACGGATCATTAGAATTAAAGAGCCTGCAAGTTAGCAATATTTTCTTTAGGGTTTTGAATTGGAAATTAGGATTTGGCAAGCCATTATTACTATTAAAACTGGGGTAAAAATAATCCTGATTTACTGGGTCAGCTAGGGAAAGGGGGGGAAGGGGTCATAAGTCACTTATTAAGAAAAAAATAGGACTGACTGTTCAGAAATTTTAAGTTTGCAGTAATACTAACATCACAAATGGATGGATTGATGACTTTTGGACTAGGATTTCTCAGAACTATAATCTAATAGTCACCTCATGACTTGTATTTAATCTAACAATGAAACAAAAAAGTGGTATAACGTTGATGCTATATTGAAAATTCCAAAATAGATTATCTAAGCAGGATTGTTTCCTGGTTTCTAGGTAGATACAGCCAATCTTGCCCACCCATTTGTTAGGAATTTTGCTGGACAGAAAGCTGCAAATGTCCAATTACCAGCCAAAATAACAACCTAATTTCAGACAAGAACTGGATGTTTCACTGACTGTTGAGTACAACCTAACTATTATGCAGTCACACATTTTATGTACAGCCAATTGGCAAGTCCATGTTGTACATATGAGTCGTAAGATTAAGGAAGCAGGTCAGCAAACTTAGCTAATGATATTAGTATGCGTCTACTAAAAACAGAAATTCAGAGAGTTCTTCTGAATTTGGTCATGGAAAAAAAACAAAGCTAATTAAAATGTCTGTTGAGCACCTGTTAGCGATGACACATCAATGAATTACACTGTTGTTTACATTACTACGTAACATAACAACGTAGTGGTTGGTCTTTCATCACAGATGTTAACTAGCCTGATTTATCAATGGCTGATTCTGGTCCACCACCTGGCTAGGATTTTCTAATAATCATTTGTTTTATGGTTGAATTGTTTTTGTTGGCTTTGATAGAAAAGGTCCTCTTCTTATTTTAGCACAGACGTGTGTTATTGAATTTTCTTGAGTCTGATTGGTCATTTTGATATAACAGCATGGTTCTGCCAGTATTGCCAGCTGTAATTCAAATCACATGTTTATATTAATACAGCAATAATCTATTGTTAATATAGTAACAACTCAAGTGGACACAAGAGAGAATATAAGGTTAATAATAAAAAGATTCTAAAGGCATGTTGTTATTTAACAAAATAAAACATCTAATCATTGATATGGTGAAGCTTCGTGTAGTCTCAGATGTGGTCAGATGTTACTTCGTTGTCAGATGTCGCACTTTCCTGGTTTCCTGGCAAACTGTTTTTTTTTGTTGTTGTTATTACTGTATTTTAAAATAATAACAGGAACTAACTTGTTTCATGGATGTTCCACAACATTAAGTGTTACTATAAATGGATAAAATGTACAACATCCTTCATTAATAAGTTAAAAAGTGGAATCGTTGGCACACTGGTGTGGTACAAGACTAATAAGACACTTTGTGACATGCTGCTATTAGAAAATAATAATTTTTGGGCCTCATGTGGTAATGGCCACGTCACATCACCCTGTCATTGACAATTTTCCTTACTTAATGTGTAGGTCCACAATCACAATGTAGTCTGTTTTATTAGCAACATAGAATGTACTGCTTTGCTATGCTATGCCACTGATGGTCAAATGGACAGAAGGATGGATAGACAGAAAAATGGATATGTTTAATATCTGACTAGACAGGTAGATAGACTGACATGCAATCATTGAGACAAAAGAAACAAAGGAATGGGGGTTTCTGAATGACCTGTGTGTATGTCTAATCTCTGTCTACATTCCTGGTCTATGCATTGTGTTTTTACCTCTGGGGTGTGAGTGAGTGTATGCATGTGTTTATATGTGTGTGGGCAAAATGCTAGTGATATAATGAATCCATCTGACCTTTTCAACCTCCGCGTCATTCAGAAATCCTAGAGACGAGCTCAGCTATGCTCTAGGGCAGCATCAATACTGGCAGTGACACTCCAAACCAAACATAAACACACACACATACACACACAAAGAGAAGCCACCATTCAGCAATTAACCCTGAGACTCAGCACATAGTAAGCGAGAGACAGATAGAACGGACAGTGTAGGGACGGACCACAGTTTAAGAGTAGAGAGGGGTCAAAGGATAGATGGATGAAGTGAGAAGAAAGCAGGGGAGAGAAAGAGATAAAGGAAGAGAATGTTAAGGGTGAGGCGAACGAGAGGGAGGGAAGAAAGTAAGAGACAGGACTGAGAGACATGTCGGTAAAATCTGTTGACATGCCGGCACTTTGAGAGAGACGAATGATTGGCTGGTGTCACACACAGCGGGAGGTCCTTGATACAGATATCTCCAGTCTCAGGGTGTGTATGTGTAAATGACTGAATGTGTGACTCCACACACATGGCCTGTGTTGTGTGTGTGTGTGTGTGTCCATGTATTAATGTTGGTGTGGGTATGTGTGTGTGTGTTTTGAGGAGTTGTTCTTCCCGCCTAGATTAAGATCATGCCTGCTGATAAACGTGCCCGCAAGGCTGCTCAGTAACCCTATACTGCTCTCTCTGTCTCTGTCTTTCTCTCTCTCTCTCTCTCTCTCTCTCTCTCTCCTTTTTTCTCAGTCCACAACCAGATAGTTTTCTCTTGTGTTCCCCTGATGTTGTCTATCTCCCTCTCCTCTCCTCCCTTCTCCTCTCCTCTCCGTTAACCAGCAGTGTGCGTGTTTCATCTTGTCCACCCTCTTCCCTGAGGCTCCATCATTATATCCCATCAGTCTCAGTAGTTTACACACTCCAGTTCCAATCACACAACATATAAGTCCTATCGCAGGCAGCCAGACACTCTTGGAACTCTTTTGTTTAAGGGCAATTTTTTTGTTAAGTAGACTTTAATCAGGATTGCCAATTTATAAGAATTGCACTAGCAAACTGCTGAACTTCTTTCAAAGTTAGCTATAGGTTTACTTATGTTTCCAGCAAACTCACATAATGATGTAGTATTCAAAATAAAGATGCAAGTCATATTTCCCTTTCTTCTTCTCACCTCTTACAAATGTCTGACCACATGTATGCTATATGGTGATGCTTGTGATTATGGTCAGAGCTACAGGTAACATGTCCACCGAAGCTGGGGATTATCGCTGCGCATTTGTGCTATGTAGTTTTTTGTTACTGCTTCACAAAGCGCTACTTACCTCTCATTCTCCCTGCCAGGTTGGTTCCATCCATAACACCATCTCCTCTGAGTATTTCAAAACATCCAGTATTTAGCTGACTAGTGAGCCTGTGACACCATACCTTGGATTCAAGTCAGTTGGATTTCCACTAGTAGATCTGGGTCTGGATTTGGCTTTCCCTCCACACTTGTTCTCTCTACTTGGTTTCAGATTTACCCTGGATGGTTAGCTTAAGGACTCATGTAACATATGGTGTCTGAATCCCTTGGAAGCCAAAGATAGGGACAAGCTATGTGCTCACTGCCTTGGAGTCAACCATTTAAAGGACACAGTGTCTGGATCGGACATTGAGATTTAGACTCTGATTTGGAGTCAATTCTGATTTAAGTCCCACTCAGCTCTACTCATCTCACAGGATCTACTCATCTTAATTTCTTGTTCAGATTTGAGGGGGTTCTGGTTCTTAAAGACCCTGTTTTTCATTGGCTAAGGATATACTACAAGCTTAAGTATAAGATTGAGTGGCTTTCGCCTACTTGCCCAGAATCTGGTGGGACGAGATTCTGTTAGGAACTCTTAGGGAAAAAAAAGTTCAAGAGTAACCCTCAAGATTCAATGTAGAATTTTATTTAGTTGAGAGGGATAAACACATACTAGAAATTATTAGTATCATTTTTATAAAATGGTGTCAAAGGCAAAATGAAAGACCTTATTTTCTGTCCCATTGGAGTTTCCATTTAAAGTCCTACAATAGATGATTCTTTTCCATAAAAGGTTCCACGTAGAACCGAGTAGAAGGGTATATTAAACACCCCCTATTGTATGCATCAACTGAACTGTGGTTTAAGTAAAATATTTTGCAAGATAAATAATGTAGTGGATTTCTACCCATGGGACTTAATCAGTGCATAGCAATTTTTTTTTTTTTTTTAATTTTTGGACCAATTTTCAAACAATTTTGACGAATGTGGGGAGGGTGCAATTCCCCTCTTTTTTTTTTTTTGCGTCACTCATATGATATGCAAAGAATTCTCTCTCAGGTTCCTATGAAGTTTATGTCAGATGGTCTTTTAGTGTCATCACAGTGTAATACAGCACCAATAGATGAATAAGTAGCTCATTTTGCACCATTCTTTCCTGACCCCAAGACTGGTGGGGATGCATCCTGACACCACCCAGAACACACCTGCCCCACCTGAGACAGGCAGCCCTGCTCCTGGATGAAATACTTTAAACCACACCATTTCTTTCACTCTTCAAATCTCTGCCTGGTAATGGATGTTGACCATCATATTTGTCTTCTAATTTTTTATATAGCAAAAAGGTATAATATTTATGAAAATGTGTACACATCCATCTGTGTGTATCCTCCTAAGAGCAGGTTTATGTGTCAATATGTTAGTTAATGTCAAAATGACCTGCACTGTCCAAAAGTACAATTCCTTTAGGTCCTTTAGATATACAAATATACCCTTTGGCTCCCCAGAGGGTCCAACATGATCTCAACGTGTGATATGAATATGATTAAAACAATTGTTTAAACCACCCTTGTTTCAAATGTTGGAATAAAATCATTTTAGTATGGTTAAATTTTTTATTTAAAAAAAAAAAAAAAACACTGTGACATGGTGACACGTAGGGTAACATTGTTGACTTACAACTCCTGGTCCTGAGCTCAGGTTTCTTTCTGTGTGGAGTTTCTGTGTAGGTTCTCCATTGGTTTCCAACCCCAAACATGCCAGTAGATGGATTGTGCCTTGATGTGTGTGAGAATGCATTTGTCACCATATTTTAAACTGGACATTTTAACCTGAGCAGAATATATAGGCATAATTCAGTATTAATAATTTACACATTCACTCTAAATAATATAGATATGATATGGCATGGAAATAGTGAAGATAAGTGGAATTAAAGCTGTACAAACAAACTTCACCACACCTAAACTAACTGCTACCAAATCATTCAGTGAAATGGATGACTGAAAACCTGCATAGACACATGAAGCTGCATCAGGTTACTTTGAGTCAAATTTTACTAACGTTCTTCTGATTAATAATCAACTAAAAACGATCCAATGTGAATCAGGAAATATGGCATATCCTCTGTTCATCTGTGTGTTGGTGTTGACAGAAGTGTTTGGTCAGTCCGCTTTGGTCTGTCAGCTACAGTACAGTGGCTATAATGAAAATCAGACCACAACATTTTAATGTTGGCAACTTTCAAAGATAGCAGAACTGAATCTCAGTGTTTCCTAATATCAACAGCTTCTTTTTCTGCTAAAAACAAATCAGGCTGGCAAGACAAATGACTAATACAAAGAAGGATGTATTCTAACAAACAATGAGAATGAATTTGGGATTTGTTTCAGAAGAGGAATCAACTAGAATTTGTGGATTTGAAGGGCTTTAAAACTGTCCGGGTGTTGGCTGAAGTGGCATGCCATGAGCAAGCATATTGCTGGGAATTGCCGTTTTTTGTGCCAAGTGCAATGTTTTTTCATTCTTTAAATTGCCAAAACACAATCACACTCCATTAATGCTGGTAAGTGAATTGATATAACAGGAAATTATTTCTTTCTTCATTATTATAGAGCTTAAGTTGGGAATTTACAAATATTTAGTTAACCACATGTTGAAATATGGAGTACAGAGATTTTGACATTAATGGAGAGTGAATCACATTAAAGATATCCATTTCCATGTTGAGTATACGGTATGGGTTGAACGAATAATAGGAGCAAACCAGCAAAGAAACAAACAAAATATGAAAAATGTTCAAACCCAATGTAGTTTGATTGGATTCTGCTCAGAAACTCAGAATAACATGGCAGGTTCAACAATAAGTTCAACGGACAAATATGAGTTCCCCGAACTGTCTGAGATTGCAAGACTATGAATGATTCATGTACTGTTCATGACACAGCCTCTCTGATTTCTTCCATAAATCATGTTGAAACTGAGGGCATATGGTAATCTGGCCAGTCAGCATGTGCCAAATGCCAGGCTGCCTATTTTCTGGCCAGTGACATAAACTCTGTCTTTCTCTTTCCTTTTATCCCTCTATCTATCTATCTTTGCCTCTGTTTGATTCATTGCCTCTCCGACTCCCTCCCTGTGTAGTCACGCGGCCCTTCATCAAAGCCCTGTCCCTAGGGTCACATTACAAGCTTTTAAGAGTGCTTCTAATTTCCCTTTATTACGTAACGACAATGATTAGCTGGTAGAATGGCCCATAGCATCCGGATCAGCTTGAGTGATTCCTCAAGGCTTAGCAGTTACTGATCTTTAGAAGGTCTGCTAATATATTGTTGCCATATGAGACCAAACCTACACCAGCACATTAAGTCAGACAGTAATGGCAGGATGCAAAACAGTCCTGTAAGTACTTAAGCAGTGCAAATGCAGAATGCTCCAGGGTTTGTGGTTTGACTCACAGTTACTGAATTTCAGTGACACTAATGCTTGTAACATTGATGTCTTAGCAACTTCAAGGCACGCATGGATGTGGCTGTGTATTTGGATCTTGTAGATGTGAATGTGTGTCTGCACATTCACATCTACAAGAAAGATAAAGGATATAATTAGGAAAACTGAGTATTTCTGACATCTAGATCGATGACTTCAAGTACCGTACACAGTCCTGAGTAAACTCTCTTGTGTGGTAAAGTAAAAAGGATTGCCTTACTCGGGTAATGTAGCATATGGACACTTCCAGGCAGAGGAACCGTGACCTCATTGCTACGAGAGACCTATACATTTTAAGCATTACATGAAGGAAATTCAACAGCTCCTGTAGACTACACTTCTCCTACACCACAATGCACCTCTAATAATTCTGAAGGTCAGGAAATGTGATTGTGCTTAAGCAAAGCAGTCATTTATCCTGTTATCCTAAATCTTGAAAAACATGGCAGAGCAATCACTGTACTGTGATATTCAGTGGTAGTGGTAGCTCAGTGGTTAGGACGGTGGGCTACTGATCAGAAGGTCATGAGTTTGATCCCCAGCACCACCAGGCTGCCACTGCTGGGCCCTTGAGCAAGGCCCTTAACCCTCATCTGCTCAGCTGTGTAAATAAGATAAATGTAAGTCGCTCTGGATAAGGGCATCTGCCAAAATGCCATAAATGTAAATATTCACATACAGCTGACTACTAAAGTTTGCACCCCTTACCAATTTGTAATAAAAGAGTACCTCTATTTTCTATTTGTACATCAAATATAAAAAAAAGAGTATCTCTATTTTATATTTTATGTACAAAAAGGAAGAATTCCAAGAAATTAGAAATGAGATGTTTATGCACACAGCAACAAAATCAACAGAAGGCAAAATCAACAGAAAGTAACGGAAAAAGAAACAAAATTCAAAGTTTTGTTCTCTTTGTCTACACAAGAGTTTGGAGACAGTTAGAAAGCCAAATAGAAGTGTATAAAGGTTATTAGAGAATATTTAAGACACATTCATAATAGGAAATGCACACTTTTGAATACCTTCAAGCAGTATTGAAAGTATATTTTTACCATATATTCTGTGGTATGTATAAGTTTTTTTTTCAATGTATGTATATTAGGTGAACCTAAATCAGCATCCGAGATCACTTTCCTGCCAAACATTTGATGTAAGGTTATTTTCTGTAAAGGCTTTTTCATTAAGGGCACTTCTTCCAACAAAAAAAGCATTATATCTAATAACAGGGAGGAAAGACTGGGAGGATAGCTGGACACTATGTGCTTTGATAAGCTTGGCTTTGAAATACATGGAAAAAAAAAAAACCCACAAGTAAACACAAGCCCTACTGTGAGACAAGCATTTATAGCTGTCACTATGTCCTGCTATCCTGCTATTAAGATAATCAGCTGGATATTAGTTAATCAGGAGTATCCCTGGCCTGAGAGATACCCTGTGATCTTCATCATTGCTCTCGTCCATAAACAGTGAATGCTAGGCCACTGAGTTCCTTTCTCTCCCACACACACACACACACACACACACACACACTACTTGTTCTTATTAAGACCCTTACCAGTAGTTTCCTTACATTTCAACATTATTATTCATTATGGACTATATCATTCAAGTCAGGTTTTTAGATGTTCTGTTAGGACAACACGGCTTACAACAGCTTAATACTTCATATTTTTTATGTGACCTTTTGTTTAAATATCAATGCAGTTACAGAAGTTATACAGACGAGCCAAAACATCAGCATTTATGTGACACCATAATTCCACTATAAATCAAACCAGTACTTTCAGTCTGACGGATGTTTTGGACCACATACTTTGTGTTAATGCTCATAATTATGCATTTCCTTTTATTGCAATTTATGCATTAATATTTACATTTTTGGTTAGATAGTGTTCTTAGTGCAGGCTCATCTTTATATTTAGACCTTTTTTTTTTAACTCTCTCTCTCTCTCTCTCTCTCTCTCTCTCTCTCGCCCTCTTCATCTTTCAGAAAGTTCGGTAAAATCCTTTGAGGTCTTCTGTCCAAAATCTGGCCATATCTGGAAAGTGTGCAAAGCTCTAGGCCATTTCTTCTCTTTATGCTGCTGCCTCCTTTCACATTCCTTATCAGTCAAAGCGAGACAATGTTATAGGGGTATGACTGGTACAAAGCACATAGTTGTGTTCTCAGTAACAAGTAAATGGTATTAAAGTGAGGCCTAGAGTTCTTTTATAAAGTCCTTAAAGCATTTTAAATGCAGCACAAAACACTACTTGAGGAACAACATATCTTTGGAAATTCACAGAAATCAATACATAAAAACCACCAACAAAAAAGTTCACAGTTGCAACGCAGCTCATTCTTACACTCTTAGTGTCCTCTGCCCGATTCAATACCATAAAATAAAGAGTAAGAGAGAGGCAGAGTAATGTGCCGGGTTGGACATAGTGTGCAAGGCGCTCATGGGAAATGCAGTTTTTTTTTTTTAGTTGTAGTGCTTTCACAGAGAGTTATAATAAAGCCATGCAACAAGGAATAAGGATCAGGGAGAGGAGCCACGAAGGATGGACATCATATCCCAGAATACCATCGTTCACAGGAGATCTTGAGGAGGACGAAGGAAGACAGAACTTGGCCAGGTCTCAGGTCTGGTCCAGCCACTCGGCTCGTTTCGGTGCTTTGCAGGTGTGTATATCCACAGCCTCTTCGCAGTCTTTACACTCAACAGCGCAGCACCATTTAAACTTGCATTCGCACTTGGTGATGCGCTTCACACGTGTTGTATCGTAGCCTCGCCCACAGCACATCACCTCACAGCCATCTGTTCCTCGAGATGATTTGTTGCAGACGCGACCAGCCGTGCCTAAAGAACCTTAACAACAAAACGGCATGTTAATAAATTTAAGTTTAACTAATAAAATGTTTAACTAATAAATTCAGTAAGAGTTTAAAGGCATTCATTGTAAGATACAGTTTTATGTAATACATATACATCAACATGATCAAGCTCTCAAGAGATTTAAGTGTTATACGGTTGTTTCCCATTAATAAATTCTTCCTCTACACTCACTCTCAGGTAGAAGGCTGTGCCTCATGCGTTCATTGTGTTTTAGGGTTAAACAGGCGCTGGACAGTGAGGCTCCTGCACTAAAAGAAGCAGTGTCACTGGAGTCTCCCCGCTCCCTGCGGCCATGCTCCCATCAGCTCGAGAGACGTGTTGGCAGGAAGAAGGAATGGCTTTTGAAAAACGAGCCTGTTGTATCCTTGGGCGTCCAAATACCACCAGGAGGGTGGGGGGGTGGATGGGGCAGGGGGTTACCGAGCCACTGAAATAACTGAGCTGGTAAGTTGTCTGTCTGAGTCAGACACAAACCCAAACCAAAAACACAGCCCAGACGAAACACACACACCAACATGAGTCATGCTCCACTGCCCCAGTGGCCATTAGCTATGACAGTAATGCAACCCTGTTCAGTGCAACACTGCCACTCATGCCATGTCTCCCACACCTGCCAGATGCAGGTGTTGCATTTATATGACTCAGCAATTGCTGAAAACATTGTCACAGCCACTAAAGGCAGGGTTATCTATGCTGTGGAGCTAAATAACCTGATAGCTGAAATGAACCTGCTTCAGCCTTGAATATGCAGTGAACACTGTAAATAGGTGTCGAAGATACGGTTTTGAGATATTTGTGAAGACATTTTCATGATATATGTTATGAACCACAGTATTTACTTTTGCTGAGGTTTCACTAGTTAGTATAATAGTTAAAAACATAAAAGTATGTGAAAAATATGAAAATATACACATTGAATTTTTATTAATTTTATTTATTTATTTTTTTCCTTTTTTGGAAGCGGCAATTTCAATTAATCTCTCTCTAGCAGCAATCAATACATTACAAATCATTGGCTTTACCATTATTACCTCAAAGACATGTAATTTTTTTTTATTATTATTGCGAAAAATGTCCCACATACACAGATATTATTGTCCTTCACTTAATTGCTTGTATCAGGAATATTAATCATTGGGTTATTATAAGACTGAGGCCTTCTCTAGCATGTCTGGGAGTCGATCACCAAACCCTTCAGACATTAGCGCAGAACCTTATCTACTAAGCTACCACAACTCTTAAGTAGTGTGCTTATAAGCGTAGAGGTGAGTGTGTGCTGTAGATGTGTGTATAACTGCACTCCCTGCGGGCAGCAGGGTCACTGTGCGAGAGTGTCAAGGATTAATGGGGCAGAAACATCACGCTCCACCTCTCATGACCCTTTTAAAGCCTCTCACTCCCTTGTTGCCCCAGGGCATGTGTGGCAGAGGCCTAGGCTGGGGCAGGTGTGAGAATCAGCTTACTGTCGGCAGCAAATCCTACCTGCCTCACACTCTCTCATGCATACATTCCCTAAATCAGCCCAGCTTTAGGCATCTTCGGTGACTAAAACCAATGCTGCCAAAACACAGGTCTGATCCAGTAACTATGAGTTTTGGCTATGCCATTAACAGTCTTAGTACATTCACTCATCACCAGTCAATGTGTCATACCTGCAGCTTTGTCCATTAAGCAGTAGTCAGGTGAGTTCTCGAAGTACACCAGATCATTTTTGGTGGCGTTCCGGAAGTCCTTGTGAGCCACAGTGAATCCCGCTCCATCCTGGTTCACGGTGACTTCAATGGCACCATTGTATTTTTTGCGGAGGTAATCTCCGGTCTTCCGGAAGTCGGACATCGCCAACCAGCAAGTCCTTAAGGTGCAGGAGCCGCTGACACCATGACACTTACACTCTAGCTTCATAAAGCGTTTCACTGACTGGAACAAACAGACAGGAACATGAGGACTGGAAGTTTATATGTGAAGTCTAATGAAGAAACATTTCTTTTGCAAAAATCACTAACTTTGTAAATGGTTTTCCATTTGATTAAACGTTCAATGTCTGAAATAATTTGAATATCACAATCCTAAATGGTATTACATTTGGATATATGCAACAGTATACACAGATTAAAGGTAAAGATTAGCTTTCGCATCTTTTCTTATAACTCTATACGTATGGAATCAAACAAAATCCGACCACAATGCCCTCAGCCTTTGAATTTCATCTGAATTTCTGATGAAATCAGATTGTATAATAGGTTATTCATTTTTTTTATTCCAAGTTACCCAATGGATAAGACAGTAGGCTAGCGGTTACCAGAGTTTTTCTTTGATCATTCAACAACCACAGACACTACTTATTACTGACTTTTGCAAAACAAAACATTTATTTTGTATGTATATTTAAACAAAATGCACTTCATGATGGGGCAATGCAAGACTATAACCGAACCATCTGCTGCACTACACACATCGTCTTTTACTAGCTGGATTAGATACCTTGCTCAGATGATATAGAACATTTTCAAGTGCCATGTGAAAGAGAAAACCCCAGCTCATAGCCAAGCTTTGGCCAAGAACTTCATGACATTTTGGCAGTGTGCATCTTCAGACACTTTTTTTTAGAGAAGCATAATGATTATGGCTGAGTTGTCCCACATGCAGAAAATTTAATACATTCGTGTTTATATTAATGCATTTAACTAGCTAAACATTACATTTATTACATTATGTTAGCTGCCATTTTAAGCCTAGTCAAAAGGTTTCCAGGCACCCAAAACACTAGAGCTTTCACTGGTCCAGGGCACTAGTGGATGAATATTCCATTATGATCCATCTGGTTGTGTTTGTTGGCAGCCATTTTAAAAATAGTAAATACTGTAATGAACAATGCTGTTGATGGCCACAAATCTGCTTGCTTCTCTAGCTAATCTGAAGCACTTTAGAAAAGTTTATTGGCAGAATTTCAGAAAAGTGCATCCAAAGTAGCATTTGTTAGAGCCATCAATAGCATTGGTCAGTTAGTGTTGGCTGTTTTCAAAATGGCTACCAACCAACACAAGGTTGGTTATAATGGAATATAATGGAAATGTTGAGATTATACAACATGATCACATGAGAAATTTGGGTAAATTTTGATATAGATATCATACTGATTGATCTTTGCTCACCATTCTTCCACAGCGATTGTTATGAAGGTTCACAAGTGCTCGTGCATCCTTCACTGTCCGCTCTTTGGCATCTACAAAGGCTTTAGCAAATTTTATCCCGTAGTTAATATTGTCGCTGCAGCCGCCCCAATCAAACTCGCCTCTCTCGTCCCTTGCTTTGCCACGCTTGTGCGGGTCACAGTTGCACGTCCTTAACTCCCCCTGGCTGCAAGCACGGGTAATAGCGTACACGACACCCGCCGAGGAGATTGCGTACACAAAGGCGGCCTCCCGACTGCCTGCACAAATAGATGCTGTTAGAGAAAAGGATGAAGAACACACACACACACACACACACACACACACACACACACATACAGAATGGCTCACTCCCTCACTCACTCAAACATATAATCACACACTCCATCTTGTTTAAGAAAGAGCCTTGCAATCCCAAACAATATCACACACACCCGCGTAACTCATTCATCTGCTCCTGACAGGGCTGAAAGGATGCATCAGCACATAGTGTAAGTGTTACTTTTAAATATTAGTGCAGGAGTAATCTCTCCGGGATGGGTTCCTCTCCACTCAGATAAACTGTTTAAAGCCGGGCATTGTGATACCCCACTCACTGCTGTTCCGAAGAAGTCAACTGAGGTAGGCTGCCTTTCACAACAACCCCCTATTCCCAGTGAGAACAGCCCCTTTGTTTGGCTTCCAGTCACTCACACTGATTAATCTGGCTAAACTGAAAATAAGAAAATATAAACCATTCATTTTTCTACAGTGTTGTGGGACAACATGGGCGATTATATAAAACTGAAGTGGACTTAACATATCAGAACATATTCTCAGAGCTCTATAAAGGTTATGACACAGGGGCTTTGCAAATCACTATTTCATATTACATATTTGCCACATTTTCACAATGATGCCATTAGCAAATGAAGAGAACATAAAAAGAGAATGTACCCAAGGCAAAAAAAAAAAAAAATCTGTGGTAAGTGCTGACTGGATGTTCTATAAACCTGTGAGATAACACTTATCATCTTCCTATGGCAGGTCTGTTACAGTGGAAAAAAAAACAACTTTCAATGGCGTATGAGGCCTACCCATATTAAACTCCTGAAGTAATGACCATTTTAATTATCATATAGATGTTGTTCAAAGCATATGGTAAAATGGTTTATACTTAAGCTTTCTTCCCTGGTTTCACTTTCCTCCCTTTGCAGTCTGGTTTATCAGAGCTTCCTGACCAGTTCAGACGCATGGCCATTAAATTCAGTAATGGCTAGAAGACGTTCTCCATCAAATTTCCTCTGTACTGAGTTTCATTTTTGCATTAACTCTTCACACACTACTAGCAAGTTTGGTCATTGCTCTATTTATATTTGCCCAATATCCATTTATGTGTTTGTTTGTTTGTCTGTTTGTTATAAATTATTATTATTATTATTATTAGTAGTAGTAGTAGTAGTAGTAGTAGTAGTAGTAGTAGTAGTATAAAAACCTAATTCGTAATATACAGCAGGGTCTGAGACCATACTGAAAATCTGGGATTATTTTTCTTAATTTAAAAACTGTAAATAAACAAAGTTTTAGAATTTTGAAAATTCTGAAAAAAAAGGAAATGTGCAACATGTTGACTATTCAATATTCAGGATGTTGCACAATTTCTGGGTCCCTATTTAAATGTAAGCAAATTTGTGATATTAACCATGTTAACTCTTTTGTTAATTGGAATGTTAATTGGAACCAATTCCTTCCATTGAAGCACGTGATCAGATGACAAGACGATGGATTTGATAACATGAATTATTAGGTTTTACACAAGCTTGTGGACTCTGTCATTCTGAGTGCACACTGCCATTAAAGCAAAAAGGGGACATACTAAATTCTAAGAAATTCTGAAATTCATGTCAATATTTCTAAGATTCTACTTTTCACACGTTGATGCTGATAATATAATTTGTAATGAAATCCTTTGCGTTAAATCTAAAAGTAATGACAAACAAAAGCGTTTCCACTAGTGGTCTCAAACTTTCAGACCCCACTATATGTTTCTTTACTTTTGATTGCCAAAATGGTCAATATTTTCCTTATTTTTATGTATATGATTGTATAGCTTTATTATCATGAAGGTCACGTAGGGGAAGAATGCACTGGGTACAGTGAGTTGTCATAAGTATTTGCCAGGAATGATGCACTAGTTCTCTTATTTGGCCTTTTTTCGTACATACCTAAAAGTGCTTGGGCAAATATTCAGGTTGCCTTTATGGTAGATCTGCCATCCATATACTCTATGAACAGCACACTCATACTTACGCTATTTTAGTTTGCATACACAGTGTGCTTTTTGTTTTCCGACACATCTAACCACCTATAATCTGCATTATATTTCATACAATTATGCACACGTATGGCAAGTTTCACTTTTATGTGATCCAAACTCTCCATGGCTATCAAGAACATTTAGCACATGCAAGCTTAAACGTTTCCTCCCCTTGTGTTGCGCAGAAAGTAAATTATCCAATTATTATTTATAAATCACATGCAATGTGTAATTTGCCAAACTGCACACATAATTTAATCTCTTTATCAGGCCTCTGAGTAAAACTGTTGATCTGAGGTTGGGTTTTTACATTATATATCATACCAAGTATATTATTGAGCAGGCAGCTCATCTGAAGGTGGAACACTTGCACTGAGATACTTCATAAATATGGTCCTGGGTTTTCTAAAAGCGCAAACAAATCACCCCAAAAAGAGAAGCAGATACATGCGATTGGCTGAGATAAGCAGAGGCTGGATATATTAAGTGAAGCCTGAATGGAGTGAAGGCTGAATGGCAGCTGAAGGAACAGCAGGAAAAAAAAAAATTAAAGGTTTTTTAGGATTTTACTGGCTGGAAGAAAGCAACTGTCTCACGTTTCCAAAACACTCCATTTTGTGGTAAATTCAACTTTGGTGGTGCAGATCTCCTGGTCCCTATATCACATTCAGCTATCAGCACTAGTGCTACCTCGCTTGCTGTTTCTAGACAAATATTCGCACAAACAGAGACACTCACTGCGTTGCATGACCCTGCCGAAGACAGTGTGGTCGCGCTCGATTGTGCTGCAGTTCCAGCGATGGTGTCTGAACTGGTGCTGGCACTCACGGATCCACTCCTTTCCTCCCTCGCTGATCGACTGCATTACGTCCGGATACTTCTGACACAACTGTCTCTGCTTATTCACCAGACCTGGCACGTTATCACATATTACCCGCGCGCCCAGAGCGCCAATGTACCTAAAACACACACAGACATATATATTGTATTCCTAATAGTCATATTTTTAATACTCATTATGGCAATATTGATGATTCAGTATTTTAATTTAATATTTTTATATTCAATATTTTAATCCACACCACATTTTTATTTTAGTGTTCTATATATATTCTAGCCCAGGGGTCTTTAATCTTATCCGTAAAGGGCCAGTGTAGCTGTATGCTTTCATTCCAGCCAAATAGGAGGCACAACTGATAGTCGATTGGAGATCAAGATGAACTGATTAAACAAATGGAATCAGTTGTGGCTCCTGCTTGGTTGGAATGAAAGCTTGCAGCCACACCGGCCCTTCTTTTAGCCAATCTAAGAGTTTAATATATTAAAAGACATATCATTATGTTTAGTAGTATAAATGTAATATGTTTTTTTTTTTTAAATTCACATCGTGTGACTAAATGCACGGCTTGATTTCTGTACAGTGTAGTAGATGAAAGTAAGCTGAAGCTACCTATGTGTGAGAAGAAAGAAAGAGGCTCCTGCCTGCTCTTTAAGGTTGTGTTACAGTTTATTGTAAAACCTGAAAGCAGGTTCAGGGTAGCAATGAAAAACCAAACAAGTGTTGCTGAAGAACTGCTACATGCTGAACAAACTGTTCTTAATTAATATCATCATTCTCAAAGGGTGATATATTGTGATGACAGTGGAAATGAATTTCGACTAAAATTAACTGTTATTCTTATAGTTCTACTACAAGAATAACAGTTAGACATCGTTATTATTTACTTGGTATACTTATGAGTTATATGACTCGCAACCAAGCGTAAACGAATCCACTTGAATCGAACTCTAAATTTAATGAAACTAGAAAAAGTGCTGTTTATGTGGTAAATGTTTCAAATACTGACTACACGTCACTTCACACTAAATATGTTAAACCCTTAACCTCAGTCACTTTCATAACTGCACATCTCTCCTATGCCATTGTAGTTGCTAATTTTATAGTAAATAAGTAAATAATATGCTTTACGTTGAAGCAGCTACATCTAATATGCTGTAAAGATACACTGTATAGGATTTCTTTTCAAAAATGAAACCTGATGTTCCTGAGCTGCTGTGAGTCGCCCCGACAATCCGATAGTGAATGAATAAATAGTAATTCATATTTAGTGCTGTATCATTAGTGTTGGATCAGAATTGGTGGGACATTTACGTATATATCATACACCAGCTCAGATATGCCAGACATCACCTTGGTGCAACTTCAGGCATGAAAGAATCTCTACTACATGGTGACAGGCAGAATCAGCAACCAATTAGGAGAAAGAGAGAGAGAGTATAAACCAAAGTGGAGTCAGAGTGAGAGTTAATATAACACTATAAGAGGTGAGGAAGAAATCTTTTTTTCTTGAATAATAGTCAACTTGTTGTGGAATTTGTTGTAAGGTTGTTTAGCTAGAGAACTCATGACTAATGGGAGGTGTTTTGGTATTTCAAATTCGAATATCCACTCACCAGTCACTTTAATAGGAACACATGTACACCTGTTCATTTATGCAGCTATCCAATCAGCCAATCATGTGGCAGCAGCACAACACATAAAATCATGCAGATCCACATCAAGAGCTTCAGTTACTGTTCCCATCTGTAACTTTAACCATGGCATGGTTGTTGGTTCCAGATGGGCTGAGTATTCCTGAAACTGCTGATCTCCTGAGATTTTCACACAGAGCAGTCTCTAGAGTTTACACAGAACGATGCAAAAAACAAAAAACTTCCTGTGAGCGGAGGGTCTGCAGGCTGAAACACCTTGTTGATGAAAGAAATCAGAGGAGAATGACCAGGCTGGTCTGAGCTAACAGGAAGTCTATAGTAACTCAAATAAACACTCTTTAAAACCACGGAGTGTAATCTCAGAATCTCAGAACACACAAGACATCAAAACTTGAGGTGGATGAGGTACAACAGCAGAAGACCACATCAGGTTACACTCTTGTCAGCCACGAACAAGAATCGGAGACTATCATGGGCGACAGACTCACCCAGACTGGACAGATGAAGACTAGAATTTTTTTTTTTAAATCGTGTTTTCTTCAACTGTCAACCTTTGATGAGAATGTACCCATGATAACCTCAGATTCCTGTTCTTGGCTGACAGGAATGGAATCCAACATGGTCTTCTGCTGTTGTATCCCATCCACCTTAAGGTCCAATGTTTTGTGGATGCTGAGATGCTTTTCTGTTCACCACGGTTGTAAAGAGTGCTTATTTGTGTTACTACAGACTTCCTGACAGTTCAAACCAATCTGGCATTTTCCTCTGACTTCTCTTATCAACAAGGAGTTTCCACCCACAGAACTATTGCTCACACAATTTATTTATTTATTTTTTTTCCACCATTCTGTGTAAACTCTAGAGACTGATGTGTCTGAAATACTCAAACCAGCCCATCTGCCACCAACAACCATGCCATGATTAAAGTCACCGAGATCACATGTTTTCCCCATTCTGATGTTTTGTGTGAACATTAACTGAAGCTCTTGATGTATATCTGCAAAATATTATGCATTGTGCTTCTGCCACATGATCGGCTGATTGGATAACTGCATAAATGGTGTACAGGTGTTCCTATAAAAGTGGATGCTGAGTGTATATCAGGTGAGAGTGAGTCCTTCTTGACAGGTTGGAAGACAAAATTAGATAAAATAAACAAATTTGGTCATATAAACACATACATCGGAAGCAAACAGAGGTGATAGATTGCTACGCTGTCTCTCTATATATAACTCTATAGCCAGAGTTAGTGGACTAATTTGCGGCACTAGGAAATTTTGCAGAGCACCTGAGAGGATTTGTTCTTTCACCTGGTACTCAGTCACACTGATGTGCACAAAAACACTTCATAATATTCTGTAATAGAAAATAAATTCAGCAAATAATTCTATCCTAATAGCTCTAAATACTTTGACTGCATCTTAAACTGCTTATTACAGTATTACATAGTTAACCTAACCCTAACCCAGAAGTACTGACATCATTGATGGTATTACTATATAGGTATACTACTTAGCATGACTAAAGCTGAAAGTGAACGGCTTGGCACTCGTTGCTGTGAAACTCTTCCATGAAGTGGACAAGGGCATGGCAAAACCCATGTTATAAAATGATCATCTGCAAATAGCTTGCAATAACATTTTTCTACAAGAGAGGATGAAATTCCAGAATCTTACATCCAGCAGCTATAATGGGTTCATAACAATGTGAAGCTGTGTCAAGTGCTGTGGGTGGAACATTCAGGAATAAACACTCTAACAGTGTCAGTAAAGAAATAGTTGATTATACACATAAAATGCAACTGTGTATATGGGGTATGTGTTGTTGTTGTTGTTGTTGCTGTTGTTGTTTTCTACACTGAGAATCAATATGGCATGACTATAGGATCCCCAGTAGTGTCCAAGATGGATATGTGCAATTATGTCCTACAAAAACATTGAGAAATACTGGGTGGTGTCAAAATGCAGTGCTGATATTGTTCTTTGGTAATCAGGAACTTATGGTAACTCTGCCACCATCTCTCACAATTTAGCTAAAGCTTGAAAGATAGCAGGACCCATTGCTCCCGCTTGCTCCAGTTTCCACTCCTGTTATGGATGTTCCCATTCCATCACAGCCCACCGTTTGTTTACCGTTTCCCTAATGCTCCTTTACCAAGACTGGCACAAACTATACACAGTACATACAAAGACAGACAGACAGACAGACAGACAGACAGACAGACAGGCACACACACACACACACACACACACACACACACACACACACACACACACACACACACACACACACACACACANGTTTTTATCTTTAACATTCCTATTAACAGCTCCTGTGTCTTGGCTGCTGCTGGAGGTACAGCAGGGTAATGTCTGTCCTTGTACGTCATTGTGGAACACACACACACACACACACACACACACACACACACACATGCAGATGGTACAGATTAACCCTCCTACTCTGTTCACTATGTAGCAGTGATTGTTTCATTGAGCAAGATCATCTGTTTGGATTTTATAGTTATACAATTTTAATATCATTTGATTTGAATTAATTTCAATTAATTTCACAGGAACTTGGGCTCAGTTAAAATATAAATAAATAAATAAATAAATAAATAAATAAATAAATAAATAAATAAATACAATGTGAGGCAAACTTTTTTGAACACCCTACATTAGTAAATGTTTATTGAATTGAGAAATGTTACAATCTAGAAATCTACAATCGGAATAGTCCAAAATCTATGTCATGATAATTATGCAATTATATCATGGCTCATATTTATATTTTACAGTTAATACTATGCTGTCTTTGAGCATTTTGTCTGTAGGCTGAATGGGTAGAGTACTATTTAGGATGTCACACTGTATGCTGTTTGCAGCCATGGGCCAATCACAGTGCATTCTCTTGCATGACAGAGATAGTCTCTGAAATAAGTATAGATCTCCCATTTGTAACTTTTGAAAAATATTATTAATTATACTTTATGAATGATTATCTTGATTGGAAAAGATATATATAGCCAAGCCTATACCAGTTTCTTATCTTTTTCTTGTTAGATTCTGATCATGGCATCAAATGATTTAAACGCTACCACATTTCAACAATAAAACAGCTTTAAATTTTAGTTGAGAATATGACATAGATATGATGTTCAAATTTATTTATTTATTTGTTTGTTTTTTTGTACAGTATTGGCTGTGTTTGGTATTTGGCATCTTTATTATACTGTATGTGCAACTAAATCCCTATTAGATATGCAGAATTTCATATACATCAAAGTAATGTATTGATGATCAGGATCAGCGAATCTGCTTTCCCTGTGACCTATATAATGAATCATTGTTTCTTTTAATGGAAAGTTGAGACAACTGGCCAAACGTGTGTTTAAGAGATATTAACGTAGACACAGGTGCCCTTTCTTCATTGCTTATCAGAGATGAACTTGTTACATCTGGTGCATTTTGCTGCTTCTGGAGGATTAAACATTAGATACACTTATAATATGAAAATAAAAAACTGTAATGTTTAAATTACCTAGCTAAATAACTGTCATGAGGATATCATGCTGATGTCATGAAAAAAAGACATTGTCCAAATTCAACCATAATTTGACTGCCAGAAGAAGATGTATTCCAAATGATCTGTCAGCTGAGCTGTTCACTGGGTAGCTTTAAACTTTACAATTCCACTTTCTGTAACTGTTAAAACTGGCCTTTTCAACTGAGGTAAACCACAAGGATTAAACAGATGCCGTCATTTAAATGTTCAGATATGTTCAGTGGCACAGTTAGGCTGCCACTGCTAAATTCAGAGTGAAAATGTGCTTTAGTTCCCCAGGTGTTTCTCTGCAGTTCATATAAACTTCATTGTGGATTAGTGTATGGAGGCTGAACCTCAGCTAACACCTGGTCTGCATCACTCCACTGAAGCCCTTTCCAAGTGGAACCTGTTCAGTTATGTCTGGTCGTGCACTGCTCATATGGCTGACTGGGTAATACAGAGAGGGTGGTACCTCGTACGAAGCCCACACACACACACACACACACATACACACACACACACACACACATCCCACGGAGGTTTCACACATGACGGTGGGATGGAGAGGGGCTTTTACTGCTGCGGTAAATCATTATCCACAGGACTGTAACAACACACCGTAAAAACACACTCTGGAACCCCAATCGCATGTGTGTGTGCGTGAGAGAGTGAGGGATCAGATATGGTTAGGCTTGACTGGGTAAAGAATGCATGACTGTGGTGATTTGCCCCTCGTTAGGGTGGCTAAAGAGCCAATAAAGCAGAACTGCTCTCTCTCTCTTTCTCTTTCTCTCTCTCTCTCTCTCTCTCTCTCTCTCTCTCTCTCTCTCAGGAGAAAATTAAACTGCTTGCTTACAACAATATGTCAGCTTTAGTATACAGAACTAACCTAATTTGCCCAAACAGCAAGTTAATGGAGGCAATAAAGGACATAAACCCCAGAAATTGCAGCCTTTCTATGTGTTAAACATTCACAAAAGAAATATGCTTGCCATTATCCACCGATATTCTGACTCTTTGTTCTCCAAACATTGAGGCATTTTCATTTCATTTCTGAGACAGGTCCTTTAGCATCTACGACTTTAAACCATTAAATTGAGGAAGGCCAAATGTGATGTAACTAGAAGAGTATTGTTATAATGAATGTTCCCTGTGGTTACAGTTAACTGCAAAATTAACCTCTAGGGTACATCAGGAGGTCTGCAGTTACGTTCCCTACTCTTGTAGCTACATTTATTAAATAATACTTTGGCTTCTCCATTTGAGCCAGAAAAACATGCCCTTGTCTTTCTTTCCATCTTTGTTGTCTAAGTCAGGGGTTCTTAAACTTTTTGCAGAGGGACCCCTTTAACTGTAAAATAGATTTCACGGAGCCCCATAATCCAACTATTCAAATATTAGGCTCGGTATATAAATGTGTACAGTAATATTTTGGCTAGTTATTGCAGCCATAAACCTTTTTATTCTTGTAATTTTTGCCAGCAGAACACAATAAGTCCAACCTCACATAGTTTACAGGGCTACTTGTTTTAGGGTTACTAAGGTTTACAATAAACACGATCCATTCAAGTGACCAGTCAAACAGGCTAATAATTATACTAACTCAATAATAAATATAATAACTTTAATCATAATGGGTTGTGAAAAAAAATCGCAGACCCCATAATTATGCTTCCTGGACTTCGTTTTGAGAACCGATGGTCTATGGTGTCTAAGTTGTATAAGTTAGAAAAGGCTAGCTTCTTTTATTTTTAGTCCTCTGTACAAAAATGCCTGATAGCTGAAATGATGGCTGATTGGCCCTTGAAGTGTACTGAACAAATGGCAAAAGAATTTAGTGATAAAATTAGGAAATTATGAACACATTTATTACAAATTGTAAGTCATACAAATGTTAGATTCCTTCTTGCCATAGTTTTCTAAACAATTTGTTGCAAAGATCTCCAAATTCCATGTGAATGATGTCATCAGAAAAGCTGAACACAAATACTTTAACCGTTTGTGTACATTGGTATGAGATGAGACTGTGACTTGAATGAACTTCAGGTCTGTAAATCGTAGAACAATCCTGAAAGGAAGTATGGAATGCATGCATTTCAGGTATGTCGGGGTTATGTAATTGAAAGTCTTTTAAACCTGATCCACTGTTCATTCAAGTGCAAACTGACTTTGACAGTTACTCTGTGTACGTGCGCGTATGTGTATGTATCTGTATATGTGTCTATGTTGTACTATTACTTTTAAATCAAGGGCTCTGCATTTTTCCTCTCCTCTCATAGTATGTGTGTGTGTGTGTGTGTGTGTGTGTGTGTGTGTGTGTGTGTGTGTGTGTGTGTATGTGCGTGAAAGAAAGGAATGTAAGACAAAGACTTAAATCAGTGGTCTGACCTCAGAGTCCCTTGATCTTACAGGCAGATTGACTGTAACCCTGATGAAAGTGAGTGTACACATACACACACGCAACACAAACCGCAAACAATCAAAAAACACTTTGATTTTTTAATTGTGTGTGTGTGTGTGTGTGTGCATATGTTTATGACTGTGTACTTGTTTGTGTGAGAGTGGGCAAGACAGAGAGCCAGGGAGAGAGAGAGAGATAATGAGAGAAAAGTTCATTAATATAAGACAGACAGCTTAAGAGGAGTCTTCTGTCTGCTTAGAGTGATGGATGAGGGGATTATGGAGAGAGAGAGAGAGAGAGAGAGAGAGAGAGAGAGAGATTCACCTTCTCTATATCTTTAGTCGGTGTCTTTCATTGGTGACTTAAGTTGACTTAAGTTGATAACGATAGTGATAAAGTTTTCTTTTTCGGAATGCCCATAGTGATTTTTGAAGTAACTAGATACAGCATAATATATTTATTGTATTACATGTTACTCTACATGTGGACTGAATTTTCTCTGAGGCAAATGTTCATGCACGCATCCACACAGAAATATGGAAACATACTGTACATTCACATTTTCTGCTTTCTGTGAGTCAGCATGAATGGGAGAAAGAGGGAGCAAGAAAGAAAAAGATAAAGGGAAAGTGTGTGTGAATATATATATTCACACACGCACACACACAATGTGTGTGTGTCTGGGTTTTTTTTAACTTTTAACCACGGTTGTGCCTCACTGTGACGCAGTCTCCAGCTGAGCTGAGAGTATGCGTATAGCCAAGCAGGGCTGATACAGATTACATTTATTAGGCTTCATTTATTTCTCTCTTAGTCTGTTGCTGAGTTCGCTGAAAAAGCACCACAGAAATGTCACGGAAATTCTTTTTACCATAATTCTGATACAACACTGCACCAATACTGATAGACATTGAGTTGGTGGTGACCTTCATTTGAATTCAAAGTAAGGAGGACAAATAATTCCAGCAATTACTGACTCAATAAATAATTAAAATAAAAAAATAGTATTTGTCTTTAAATGAGAAGCAGAGTTGTAATATCATATAGTATAATAGGTGAATGTGTTTATCATTATTATCTCTCAGTGTCATTTCATTTCCTGCATTAGGTCCATGTTTTAGGTGATTTTTCGTAAGTTGGAGATTATATATCAGTAAGATGATAAAAAGACCAAGTGATACAGCCAGTTTTATCAATTCTTTATCAAAAAGCTACAAAATCAAATCAAAGAGCAAAATAAACAGAACTAAAGATCACTGGTTTAGTGGTTACTAAAGCTCTGAGAGAGAGAGAGAGAGAGAGAGAGAGAGAGAGAGAGAGAGAGAGAGAGAGAGAGAGAGAGAGAGAGAGATGTCTGTATGTCCAAACATGCACCATGTTCACTAGTGCACTCTTCTGGGACTTCTGCTAGTGGAGAATACTCATGCGCTCTCCAGAACTCCAGCAAATGCACTGCTTATGCCATGAGAAGGGTTTAGGGACTAGGGTGCAAGATGATCAGTCCGGACACAGATAGATAGAGAGAGAGAGAGAGAGAGAGAGAGAGAGAGAGAGAGAGAGAGAGAGACTACTTACCACCAGGATGAGTCCACGCGGGGTGTGAGGATGAGGATGAGGAGGATAAATGCGCAGTAGAGGCGCGAGGAAGCGCCGGTGGCGCGCGCGGTGGATTCACCGAGGATCCTGAGCGAGCCGTGACCCTTACTAAAACCAAACATCGCTCAGTCTGTCCTCCAGTGCGCAACACTTCGGCACAAAAAAAAGCGTCCGCGGGAAAGCTTCCTGCGCTGTGAGGACGTGTTGAAAGTGAGCGTGTGAATGTTAATCACGGCTGCTCGCTCCACGCGCTCGGCTGCTGACTCTCTGATCGGCTCTTGCCGCGCGCCATTTAAAAGTATTCCCCAGCAGCTGGCACATGCACCAGAAATAATCCGAGCCAGAGCGCTGGAGGAAGCGTTTCCCACTCGTTCTCTCTCTCTCTCCCTCTCTCTCTCTCTCTTTTCTCCCACCTCCTTTTATTTATTTATTTTTTTGAAATCGTTATAAAGGTCTCAGTGGAGCGCAGGACGCGTGTACAGGCAGCGCGCGCGCTCTTCACGTCCTCCGGCCAAGTGTGTGTCCGTTCCTGCGAGGTGTGATAGCCTTCCTGCACTTCTGAAACAAATAACAGCTGGCAAGAACCTTCCTCTCTGCCATTAGTACTGTATCTCTTATCCCCTGCTCTCTCTCTCTCTATGATACTGGAGCACTGAGCTGTGCGGGTGGGAGGTGTGTGTCTGTGTGTGTGTGTGTGTGTGTGTAGGGTGGGTTGTGTTTAGGAATGCTGACAGACCGCGCTCTCTGTCTGTCATTGGGTAGAGCTCGCGCTTGGGATGCTCCGGTTCTCTCGGGATGCACTGCTCACTTTGAGAAAGATGAAAAGTACTGAAGTACTGAATCTGAAGTTCACCTTCTGACCAGAATCTATAAGAACGTTATAAGATAAAAAATAAAATGAAGGTAAAATTTTGAATCAATGTAAAGCCACAACTTCATCATCATTATCATCATCATCATATGATCAAAGTCATTGTCATCATCATATCATCATCATCATCATCATCATCATCATAATCATCACCACCCCCACCACCACCATCATCATCATATCATCATCATCATCATCATAATCATCACCACCACCCCCACCACCACCATCATCATCATCATTATCATCATCATCATATGATCAAAGTCATTGTCATCATCATCATCATCATCACCACCACCCCCACCACCACCACCATCATCATCATCATCATCATCATCATATCATCATCATCATCATCATCATCATCATTATTATCATAATCATCATCATCATCATGAACAACAAAACCAATACAATTATTCACAAACATTTTAAAGTGTTAACCTAAAGCACATGTTCTGAGCCCTTGTCCTGGAGTACCCCCTGTCTTGTACATGTTAGTGTTTTCCCTGCTCTAACACACCCACTTCAACCAATCAGCTAATTAACAGTCCTTCCTGAGTTGAAGTGGGTGTGTTAGAGCAGGAAAACACTAAAATATGCAGGACAGCGGGGTCTCCAGGACCAGGGTTGGAAATCTGCGCCCTGAAGATTTCTCTTTCTCAAATCTGTTTTTCTCAAGTTAAAAAGTCAGCTTCTTTCTATAAAGAAGGAGAAGAAATGGAAGAAATCTGGTTCTGAATATATAAGGCCATTATACTGACCATTTATGTGCTCTATTAAATAATAAGGTTCGTGAGAAACTGCATGTGCCCAATAAAGAGTTTGTTGTACAGATAGAGAAGTGGAGCTTGCACAAGTGGCATCATGCCTGAACAGACTTCAGTGTCAAACGCTTTCCAACTGATTGTTTTCTGCAACAGAAACATCAGCTGGACGACTTTTAATGTTTTTCACTGAATACCAGCAGATTTTTGGTTTGCCCCTTGTTGAAACCCTTAAAGGTTGTACAGAGAACCTTACAACTGATTGATTTCCTGTCTGAGAGGTTTTTAGGTGGAACCTTGTACACTTAAATGAATGAATAAGCACATTAACATTATCTTATCGTTCATGTTACAGCCGGAACTGCCTGTGCTGGTATAGGAAAATAATGCACACCTTCGGACCAATCAGATTCGAGCAGTCATTATACATGCTGTGGTATAACTCATTATAGTTATATGTGCTCATTTAAACATGAGTTTAATTCAAAGCACATACAAACAAGTATTAATAATGTCAGCTTGAATCTAACTGCAGTAATAATAATAATAGTAATAATAATAATAATAATAATAATAATAATAATAATAGGAAAATGATGTTAATATTATACAAAATGTTTCAATTCTGCATTTTAGCACAGTGTAACTGGTTTGGGTTCTGTGGGTGGAAAGTTCAGGGGAAAAAAGCTCTAACAGCAGTAAATAAATATGGCTGTACCTTATGGATGTAATGTTTAAATAGCTGGATATTAATCGTGTGGATTTAACACCTGACAGTGGTGTTTTGGAGTTACTGTGAACACACCAACGTTTTATTTTATTCCTCTTATACCACAGCAATTTGTCAACAATTCATTATTTTTATTTGTTAATGAATGACACATTATCCTGTTTAACCTCTACATTGAATGATGTGAAATGTATTTTGTCATATATTTTGGAACACGTTACTGAGAAACCAGAAAGCACACACTCCTCTGTCCTGAAGACTCTCTCAGGGCGGAAAACGTACTGACTGTTACAAAGTGCTGACACTGGAGACTCATTCCATACCTGTCAAATAAATATACAGAAAACACAGACAGAAAACTTCACCATATCAATGATAAGTTTTTCTTTGTTAAATAACAACACATTTATAAAAATAAATTACTTAATGATTGGGTCTAAATTATTTGGAGCAACATCTATACATGTTCCTGTGAATGAGGTGTTACTATAGAAACAATAACATATTAGAGCGAGTACATTAATATGAACCTATCATTTGAATTATAGCTGGAACTACTGTCAGAGATGCTGTTATAGAAAATTAATCAAAGCCTTCTGACCAATCAGATTCAAGATTTCAACAGTGCTGGAGTGTAAGCCATAATATGGCAGGGACGCCAATTCCAAAATGTTCCCACTTGGACATGTTCATTTTGTAGGGTGTAGCTATTTGGTATGCAACCCAAATTGTCAAAAATGCTCCCCAGTGTTGTTCGATTCTCAAATAAAGAAAGCTTTCAAGTTATGTAAAGCCTTATAGAATGGTCCAGACCTCTACTGGAATTAAATAATGTGTGTTTAATTTTTATACACTGAGTCTTATAATTTTCTTGTTAGTGTTTAATTTTATTGCCTTATTTTATTATACTGCTGCCCTGAATGTAAGCAATTGCCTGAGGAAAAGACCTCTGATCATCCAGTGACTTTGCAAATTCACAAAGGGTGTGACACAATCTTACAAACTTTATACAGACTTGGTGAAAGATGTCAAAGCAAAGCCACATGCTGAATAAAGATGCCATGCAAGCTTATTTGGCCCCAGCTCTCACATTGTGCGCTCAGACACATTTCGGAATAGAAGATAAACCTCAGCACATGGACGCAATATTCATAGTGCAAGAAAGAAACCTTGAGAGGAACTGAGACTAAAAAGAGAGAAGTCACTCTGTGGATGGTTTTCCGTTGTCAGTCAGATTTGAACTCCTGTGACATGTATCTGTGTAAATCATAAGGTCAAGCTGACATCATGTTGCCAAACTACATTTAGCCTGTTGCTATTAACACTGTTCAGATGTAACAGTGAATTACAACGCAACGCCTCTGAGTAGTAGGCTGTCTACTGAATTGGAATAAACTTGACACCTTGTACATGTGAGCTTGAACATCAGAGACGACTGCTTTAGAATATTATGGCTTAATTGTTGTGGTATGCCAGTGAAAGTGCCTACGCGATAATACAGTATTAAGTGATCTACTAAAATAAGAGCCGAGGTGTTCTGAAGACTAATAAAAGTGACGGCAAAGCTGAAAGCAAAATCCGAAGACGGTGACTCTATAACCCAAACATTTGTCATGTCAGACTGCTTAATTCTCTTCATGATATCATTGTCAAGTCCTGTTGACTGTCAGCAGTTTTTTTTTAAAGACTGATTAACAACTCAAGGTGACCATTATTGACTGAAGCACCTGGGGCAGTGGAACAGGCTTCTGTGAGCTCATGGTCTATTCCTGTATGTAGAAAGAGTAAAGCCTTAACTGTTCAGTGTCATCAGGTTTGGCTTCGATTCAGGAATGGGGACGCTACTGGAATGGGTGTCCTCGCTCCTGCTTCGCCAGGGAAAAAAATCACTCAGATATTTAGCTCTTTGTAATATCCACTTAAGAAATCATTACTGTGAGTTGAACATCATTATTACTCTGATATTACTCTTGGAGCATAAACGCTGAGGATATGAGAAGTACTTTTTGAGCTGTGTCAGTGTAAATAATCGGATCAAAAGTAACACTGACGAGGCATTAAACCCAGCTGTCATGTGTTAGAATTTCAATACTGTGGCATCAGTAGTCTTCTTGTTAAGCACTCTTCATCAGGATTATCACTGACTTAGCAAAGTTAAAAAACACGCACACACACACACACACACACACACACACACACACACACACACACACACACACAATGCCAAAAATTTCCAAAAATCTACACCACCTGCATTCCTCAGGAAAATGCTAATTGTTTCTGATAGCATCAGCTGTAGTGTTTTTGGCACCTTTCATGATAATTAGCAAGAATTAATGTCTGGAATTTTATTTTTTACTTTACCTAATTTATTTATCTAATTCCTTATGTTTTGGATATAGTGGCATTTACTAGTTCTACAAGGAACCTGGCCATATGGTCTACCACAAAGGTTTTCCTGAACTGAAATATGTTTATTGTTTGCACATCCCTCAATCACAAGCAAAGTTCTAGCATTTAAACTTATTTTTATCCCCAGAATTTATATTTTTATCCCCAGAATCATTTCATTCCAATTCCACTTAAAAGAAGCATTGACT
>CM074952.1:9022342-9039056 GCA_037577455.1 Pangasius macronema | reverse complement strand
CACACACACACACACACACAATGCCAAAAATTTCCAAAAATCTACACCACCTGCATTCCTCAGGAAAATGCTAATTGCATTTACTAGTTCTACAAGGAACCTGGCCATATGGTCCACCACAAAGGTTTTCCTGAACTGAAATATGTTTATTGCTTGCACATCCCTCAATCACAAGCAAAGTTCTAGCATTTAAATTTATTTTTATCCCCAGAATTTATATTTTTATCCCCAGAATCATTTCATTCCAATTCCACTTAAAAGAAGCATTGACTATTGACTAAAAGCACTTACTATTCATTAATTTAACTTTAATTAAATGTAGTAATTGTGTAAATAAGATACACAAATTATAAAACTGAATATGAAAACAGCATATATCATTACTCATATCCTGCCCATCTAGCAATCAATCTTTTATTTTATTTAAACAATCCAAATTAACTTTATACACTATTAGAATTTATTATATTTACATTAATAACAGTATATGAAGTCTTCAGTTAATAATATTTACATTATCTCAGTTGGAATGATCGTAACCTGGGTTAATATCATCCTGAGAAAACAGGCTATCAGAAACAAATCCCCACCTGCCTCTACATTGTAACCTATCAATTTATGGAAAATCAACATTTGTGGCACTTTTATGAAAGTTTATAAGTTTAAAATCATCATTTACTTCAGCATTTCTGACATCTCAGATTAATTAGTTTTCTTGGCCAAATTTTCCATTCATGATTAGAGTTCAAACATTACAACTTTGTTCGCTGTCATCTCTACAATGTCGGTGCATGTTCTTCACAGATAACTTGACAGCTGGTATGTAAACCATTTACAAACTGAATCTATTAGTCATTCTGTTTTACTGTAATCAAAACCTTGATCAAAGCACAACATTCACTGAGTGAGGAAAGCACACTCAGCTAGCAAGCTAGCAGTTAGGCAGACTGACAATTTTTACGCACCTCTGCGTGTGAAACCTTTGGAGAAAGCCTATATCATTTTTGTGTCAATTCTACACATTTGTGCAACTGTACTGGAAAGATTTCTCTGAGTTAGTGCTTAGATGATGGTGGTGGAGAGCAATGTCTAAAACATCAGTCGGAAATCTCTCAAAGATGTTCAATTGGGTTGAGATCTGGTCACTCTGAAGGCCGATCGTATACTAAATTAGTATCGTACTACTAGTAAAAGTAGGAGTTTGGTAAGTCACTCAGGAGTACACGACACCTACGGGGCTGGAAGAGACCACTCTCATCAATATAGAAAAGTTTCACCACAGGCCAGAGGAAATAAATTACATCACATTTACTGATTTTTTTGTTTGTTTGTTTTTGTTTTGGAGAGTCTCTGCAAGAGGCTGACGTGTGATGATTAAAAAGCAGGGAGTTGTGGGTAAAGCATATTGGAGTGGGTACACAGCTCTCTAATGGACTGTTGCTTTAGACAGGGAATAGCATCAGTAAGGTGAGATAATATAAAGACGTAGGAGGTTAGGCAGAATAAACACATGCATGAGCGATCTGATCACATTAGTCAGTATACATCCATGTGCATTATTGCTAAACTCAGCTGAAGGTCATCAACAATAAAACACCCTAAAAATACCAGCATGGATCATGGGGGAGAGAACACGGAGGAGAAAGGATTTTCCCACTGCCATCCCTCTAAATCGCTACATCACACACTTGCTAATTTACTGTCTCATATTTTTAGATGCTCTGAGATGCTATGAGGTTTTGACATTCACTCTTACTCAAGTGCTTTGGAGGCCTCTGAGAAATCCTACCTGTTCTTTTGCTCATGCACACACACACACACACTCACACATACTTTATAACAAAACGTTGAATAAATTTGAACTTACATGAATATCAATTTGTTTTAAAAGTCTGTTTCTAACAATCTATCAAGAAACACCTGTCAGTCACATGTTCCAATATTTTTGGTCACTTGAAAAATGGGTGGGTTCAAGCATTTCCACGGTACAAGATTCAACAAATTGTGATCTAGATGTAAATATCAGGAAATGAAAGCTGAAATTCTGATCTATTGTCTCATATTTATCATATTTATCTTTTGATCTCAAACCCAAATGTCTTGAGTGTATAGCAAAAACAAATTAATTGGCCTTGCCATTCCAATACTTTTGGAGGGGACTGTAGATGTCTTATGAACTATCAGATATCACAAAACCTTTGTAGTTTCCTATGAGCTCATGTACATACTTCCAGGTGGATCTGTCTAGCTGGAATGTTCTGTTATTTAGAGGCTGTGGCCCTTGCATTTGGCATATGACTTGATCCTCAGTGTGGCCACTAATATCCTCATGTATACTGGACCAAAGCTATATTGTATCAATTGTTATTATGGTTGTTTATATGTGAATTCAACAATAAAAAGAACATATTGGTATGAGTTAAACATTACATTTCTTACATTCATTATTCAGACACCCATGCAGTTCTCTAAGCAAGGTGGATTCACTGTGAAATTAAAATTTAAAGAATTCAAAATTATTGAATTATTGAATTATTGAGTGAAAAAAAAAAACTACACACGTAAAATTTTAGGGGATGTACATGGAGATCGTATGCGACATCCACCTAAGACGTCCCCGTCAAGAGGTTGATGAAGTGGGCTTGTATGAGGTTCAAACCAGCCAAATCCAGATCACTGCTGCGGAAGAGGTGAAAGTTGGTCGACTCATTCTGCTTCAGCATTGCAGTCGCTGCCATCCCTACCATCACAGAGAAGTTGCTCAAGAGTCTCAGCACCCTGGGGAATGCAGTATTCATCCATTCCACCTGCATGGACCTGGAGGGCTGGCCAAGAGCAGTGGACCAGTCAGAATTGCCAGAAAAATTTAAAGTTTGGCTTTACAAGCATGGCATTCTGCCTAGAATCCTGTGGCCACTCCTGGTGTATGAAGTGCCAGTTTTGATTGTAGAAGCTTTGGAGAGGAAAGTCAGTTCTCTCCTCAGAAGATGGCTGGGTCTGCCTGAGCAGTATTGCACTATATCAGTACAACAAGCTGCAACTGCCCCTCAGATCCTTGGAAGAGGAGTTTAAGGTAACAAGAACAAGGGAAGTGTTGCAGTACAGGGAGTCCAATGACCCAAAGGCGGTTAACGCAGGAATCGAAGTGAGGACTGGTAGGAAGTGGATGCACTTCTGCAGCCCGAGTCAAGGCTGTGCCTGAGCAAGCTAGTGGGAGTGGTGATGCGAGGCAGAGTGGGGCTGGGTTCTTTTCCCGCTTCCCATTTTGACACTATCAAAGGGATAGAGAGTCATTGCCTGGTTCAGAGGGAGGTTAGGGAAAAACTGGAGGAGAAGAGGCCCTGTGGGTGGTGGCTATGAATCAGCAAGATGCCTGGATGAGATGAGACAATGCACTGGACAGAACTTGACCTGGGCTGAGCTGTGCTTTCGATTCGGGAACGCGTGTAAGACTCGACGACGAGGTTCCGTGATCCCGTCCCATCTATGGCGACCACCGTGTTGCAAGTTCTAAAGGTCATCGTGAAAACCATCAGTGTTGGAGTTGAGCGGAGCAAGCGGTCCCACCTCAGCATGATCTCTGGCCAGATCGTTCAGCGCATTAACATTGAAGGGCAGAGGAAGAGCAGAGCCATCCGCCATACCATCGATGTGACAGAGTGAGCCTCTAGAAGGCTATGGTTAAAAGGAGGAGAACCCTGGGGGCAAAGTAGCCAGCCTGACATCCAGACACAAGCTATGATCAGCCTCAGCTGGGTCACAAAATTCTTTTAGTTCCAAATTTATTTGTTCAAAAAGGATACCATAAAAAGCCAATTCAACAGGCTAACAAGGACCTGTCTTTAAAATCTGGTATATCTGTGTGTATTAAATTACACCAAAATGCTTGGTGTTATTTAAATGATAATGGGCATGCACATGCTTACTGCAGCTTTAAATGTGTGAATGAATTGGAGCTTCATACTGAACAGATGAGTGTACAAACTCTCCCTGGCTCTCTCCCAACATGACCGCCATCGCACCAGATTACTGTGTTTATAACTAACACAAGCATTTGTTTGGTCAAGTAAACAAGGCCAGGGTACAACAAGCTCTCCTTATCCCATTTGTAATGTTCTCTCTTGCCAAATTAGGAGTGTCAGAGTGTCTTCCATAGCAGAAGTTTCTCTGTCATACAACAACTGTAGCATGCTTTTCCAGTAATAATGTAATTCTGTGTATAAAGGATTATCTGTCTTCTTTCATTATAAGTGATCATACAGGTGTGGAATAACGTGATTGTGGAAATCATTGTGGCTGGCATTGGTCTTCTCTAAGGACTGTAATATATTTTGTCACTGGTAAAGTCACCTGATGGCTGCTAGAACATTGGTTTGTTGTTTGTTACACTCATTTCATCCCCACATCAATACAAATCCCCTGTTTTCACTCTTTCACTCTCTCCTGCTGCATCAGTGGTGGGGATTCCATTCAGAGAGGGAACAACAACACTGTCTAATTTATACAGCAGTAGTAGTAGTGTGATTCAAAACACACACACACACACACACACACACACACACACACACTCAAGCTGGCATGGACTCCACAAGTTTGTGCAAAACCTTTGGATTCATTTTAGATCAAATGCATTAAAATCTGATTTTAATTTTCAATATGGTCTCAGACTTTTGGATCCCTCTATATATACACTCTGTATGTGTATTTAACAATAATTTTCTACTCCTGGGCTTTTACGTTGTCAGGACTATCTTTCTGGTCCTTCCTGGGTTTGAAACACACTCAATGTGACACACATAGCAAATAAAACTTTCCTGATCAGAGCAGGTATGAAACACCAGAGGGATGCATTTATGTGTGACAATGAAAGAATAATTACGTTAAAATAATTACCATTTGGTCAGCAAAATATATAGTATATGCTTAATGGTTTTTGTATAGCCCTAAAATAGATTTCATGCAAAATATTTAATTAATCAACATATTTAAATTAAGGGCAGAATTTCCACTTAAGTGAAATATGTAAGTTCAACAAAATAAAAGGTAAATAGGTAAATAATGGCAGGTTTATATTAAACTTTAAGTTGCACCAAATGAGCACTCTAATGATTTTATGAATTTTATTTACTTATAGAAATTCATACTTTTAATTAGTGTATAATTACTATAAAATTAGTTCTACAGTTACTATAAAACAGTTTCTTCATTAACTACTGTGGCTACAAAGAACCACGGATGGTTCCATACTTTTAATAAGCTCATTCTTACTATTCATTTTTGATTTAATTTTATTTTATTTTGACACCGCTGTATTATACTTTATAACACCATGGATTTATGGGTAGTTCTACACTTCCTGTCCTCACTCACAGTATAATATACACATTAGTTTGTTAGCTTTTTTTTTGTTGTTGTTTTTTGCATTATTTTGCAGGTAGTTAACTACAAATGCATTCAAATCATGTTATAATGCATTCGTAAGGCATTATACATTTTGTTTTAACTATTTATAAAAAAAAAGGCATTATAGTTTATTGCAATGTTTATATTATATTTACAAGTTGTTAACAGAATGCATTATATTATATAACCAATGCCAGAAAAATTGAGCTCCACTTTGCTTAGTGCATTATGTTCAGTCACAGGCACACTTACAAGTTATTCCTGATAATTTCCTGATAATCTCTCCAGTATAATTCATTAAATAAATAAATAAATAAAATAAGCCAGGTCTTGTGATGCATTATATGAAGATGAACTCTGTTTCTGTTGTATTGGTGATATAATGTCTTCTGAACACTGCTTATGATGAATCATGTCAAACAGTTCATAATGCATAATAAAGATAGCTATAAAGCATAATGCATAATTATACATAATTATAGCAATGTGCAAAATGCCTTAAGAATGCATAAGAATGTGTTCATAGTTCATTATAAGACCTTCATAGAAAGTTTCATATATAGAGTTAATAGCATAAATGTTTAAGCAATATAGTCATATGAATATAACTGTCTATCTGGGATATATAGAAAAATATAAAAATATTTATGGATACAATGTTTATAGCACCATATTACTTTTTTGTTATTAAAATGAAAGAATGAATCAAGAAATTAAATAAGCTGTAAATCTATAATTCATCTGTTTGTTTGTCATTACAGGTGTATCACAGACAGAGAAACAATATTCATAAATTTTCCCTGTCCATCATTCCCCATTCAGATATTATTCTAATTTGCAATCAAATAACATAAAGCTTTTGATAGCCCTATTCTTACTCTTACACTTTTATTAAACAAAAACAACAACAACAACAACAACAACAATAATAACAATAATAATAATAATAATAATAATAATAATAATAATAATAATAAAACAATACTAAACTAAATAGATAACTGTTTTTTAGAAGATTTTTCCTTTTTATATTTAGGATGATAAAAAGCGAAAGAGAAAAGAAAAGAGAAGACACAAGACACAAGGTCCAGCGGTGATAGCAGTGTGGTCCTGAAGGGCCCTGATGTAAAAATAATTCCTTGGATGGACTTATGGTCCTTTCTGCAATACTTTCTGAATGTGTGAGTATTTGAGCGTGAGAGGGAAAGAAAAAGAGATAAAGAGAGAGAGAGACCAATAAAGAGAGAGAAAGTATGTGTGTGAAAGTGTCCTCGTCAGCAGTGCTGTCGGTTCTGTGTGGGGTTAGTGTTTTGATGTGGCTGTGAACAGTGTAAACTCTCTCCGTTCTGGGTAATTTCTCAGTTAGAATGCTGGACCTGTTGCTTCTGGATTGTTTTTTTTTTTGGTGTTGTTGTTGTTGTTTTTTAAATATTTGATCTGCTAGAATTTAGATCCCAGTGAAATTGTAGACATACTTCAGCCCTGTATAGCGGTTGCTGCAGGTCCAGTTGGCTATAATACTAATACGCTGAATTTTACTGAGGTCTGTTGACATGTTTATCAGAAAAGTCAGTTACTCTGCCTTGAGGTTTGCGTCCATCTGCAAGTCTTCAAATGCTCATGCATGCGCACATGCACATACACATACACTAAAAACTAGAGCATGACATTATAAGCTTCTACCAAATTACTGGAACTAAAAATCACCTCTCTTAACAAATGGGTAGAAAGAACTTCAGAGAGAGAGAGAGAGAGAGAGAGAGAGAGAGAGAGAGAGAGAGAGAGAGAGACCATTGCAAGTTAGATTAGAAGCACATGCTGAGCTAATACAGAGAGAGGAGACTGGCTGTGGTCAAAATTTTGAGAGTGTGTACCTGATCGAAACCGCAATCTGCGAAATAACATAACATAATGCAAAGTGATCTCAGTCTTGACTTGCTTTTCCTATTGTCTTTGAACAGACTTCAATTTAACAATCACATTCTGAAGTATAAAAATGACTGTTGGCTGTATTTCCATCTGATCTAAGCCCTCCTGCGAACTCCCGCCGTTCTGTGCTTTGCCGTTTTCTATTTACGATTTGTCTTGTCGTGATGGAGTCCGTGCTGCTTGATAACTCTCATATCTGCTATTAAAGATTTAAATATAATCCTAAAAGTCAGCACGTTATTTTTCAAAAATATTTCTAAGTCTGAAAACCTGTCTTTTGTGGTCGAAACACATAATCCCATTACATGTGTTCTTTTCCTTACTAGTCCTGCTGAGACTGAAAGATCAGGATAACGTATAGCAGAGCTGAAATCTCCACTTTGGCCCTTTCTCTTGTCTTTCATCCCTCTCTCCTCTCTCATCCCTTGCTATGACTTCTGCCTGGGCAGAGAGGAGAGCAGAAGACTTGAATGGATTTATTTCTTCCATACCAACGTTCTCATACATAAATCACAAAGCCCTCTTTTTTTTCATATATCAGGGAGAGCTTTGTCGAGCTTTTGGATGTGCATATCTCATTCTTCATGGTCAACTAATCAGTGAATGGTATGAAAGACTAATCGATTATGTGGTATGTGTGCCGACAAAGACTAGAGCTGGCATGGATTCATTTCTCAAAATAAAATCATGTCTCTAATCAGTGAAATATGCTATTCTAATAATCATCTGCACCAAAAGTATGGTGTGAACCTTTACTCTATTAAAAAAATAAAACAATAACTTACTTTCTGATTTGATATAAAATCTTATATATGAAGCCTTAATCAAACAATTAATGACTTGACCCAACATTAGAAGAACCAGTCAGTAATGTGATTCCTCACTAAAATAACATTCTGCCGGTTCTGAGAGCAACTTCACCACAAAATCCATCTGAAATCTGGGACTAAGATTCTCTTTCCATATGAATCTGCACTGGACAGTGCTCTCTCCTTTTCTCCCGCTCTCACTTTCACACTCTCTATGTCACACTCTCTTGCTCTCTCTCTCTTTCTGTCAGCTATGAATTGAGTTCAACAAGATTTATCTGGCCCGTCCTGCGCTTGAGTTCATTTGAAATGGAAGAGTGGATTCATGCTGCTATCGAGCCATAATTCTCTCCCTTCGGGGCAAGCAGCAGCCAGGAACTGTAAGCGAGAAGAGAATCTTCGGGTGTAAATCCAGACACTAGAAATGGCCTCTTCATCTTCACGGCCAGCGAAATGCATAAGCACAGAAGGTGCGAACACAGGAGCGCTGATGAGTCAGTTTAAAACATTAGAGTGCTTATTTGGCGCGGCTTGTAATGTAGTACGCTCACTTATACACATACTACTCATGAAGACCCCATAGCTCCATCCACACCCTGCTTTATCCCCTAACAAGACAATCACGCTCCAACTTTCAGTCTTCACCCTGGACTGAGACTTGACTGATCGGTTACAAAGTGAATGAAAATGAGTGACCTTTCAATCTGTGAAGCTGAGAGCCAGGAGCTCTTCATCAGCCTGCCTGCTTCTCCAGGGAAGCGTGGGAGCCAGGTTTAGGTTCGTTCTCTCTGAATAACACCATAAACAGCATGTTTCACACAGCAAACTCATGCCGCAATGTTACACTATCTTTCACCCAGACTTGCACAATCGGAACAACATTAGTTGGGTGTTTCCAGGTCTCACTGGCATAGGTTGCTGCCAGTACCATGATGGAGGTAAACAGGCGGAGCTTGATCTTCAGGGAGATGGATGGCAAGGACCAGATATTGTTCATCCTCCAAAAGACAGCTGCCACATTCTTGATGTAGCTGTTGATGGTTTTACTGTTTACTTGGGAAAAGTTGTTTTTTTATGGCGCCAACTCTCCTCCTTTCTCATCTGGGGTTGGGACCAGCTACAACGGTGATTGATATATAACAACGGTGATTGATATACTTATAGATGGGGCAGAGTGTTTAGCAAAAAAAAGAAGTGACTGTAGCATAGTTAGGGAAAACATTATACTTATAATATCAATTTCATCTATGACATTTTGCATTGACTGAGAAAAGAGCTAGGCTGGCTGATAGATCGATAAATAGCTCATCTGTATTTTCATAGTTCATCCTAGCTTTATCTCAACTGTTTATATACGGTGATAAAAATAAGGAATGTTTAATAGACCATGCACAGCAAAAAAAAAATTACAAAAAAATTGTATTGTATTGTTTTTTTTGTAACTTTAAATTGCCCCTATGTGCATATACTGTATGTGTGTGGGAGTGGATGTGTGTGTGCATGGAGTACAGTGATGGACTGGTGTCCTATATAAGGTATATTTCCACCTTGTTGTGATGTGGTGTTTTTGTGACAGACTCTGGATCTAGATAAATGATTGTACTTTATTAGTAGTTGTAAACTTATATGTAGTGGCAATTTATGTCAAACTAGGCTACTAAAGAGTTTAAATTTAACTGGTGCAACTGGCTACAGGTGTTTGGATGTCATTAGAGTTTTTATTATTCACTACACTTACTAGTGTTTCTGAAGTCCTTTGTCAGATATCTATGTGTAACTGTAAGACAAAGCAGAGTACTGCATCACAAACAGAGTGGGAAAGAAGTATAGAAGCTTCATAAAGATGCTCCATACTCATCACATTAAATGAAAAGTGGAGCCCCAAGCTTTATGACCACCCAGCCTCTGCAGCCCAGGAAATGAAAACCTCCAGATGCAATCTTAAGGGATTGCCTCTCCTGAGAACAAACTGTGTTTACACTAGAGCGAGGAGTTATGTTGGATTTTCTGGCATGCCAATATGCAAAGCATAAACCCACACTAGTCAGTTGGTATATCCCATTTGCTTTGGTGTTTGTTGCTCTGGTCATGGTTGTACTGATGGGAGTCGGAAAGCAGGGCAGTCTATTTGAGGTGGGCAGTGTCCCAAAATCAGTGAGGTCTCTGCAAGGTGCAGGATGAACACCAGTTTCAGATCCAGGAATCAGGAACTTGGCAATGGGGTCTGGAAACAGACACATATTGGAAATTCTGTGGTGTGTGTGTGTGTTCTACAAAGAGATGTAATGAGGGGTTTGAAGGGTTCAGCATGCATGTGTGCACGTGTGTCCGTGTGTGTGCTGCATTTGGGGATGTAGTGGGGGTTTAAAGAGTTCAGTGTGTGCGGGTCTTAAAGGGTTCAGTATGTTTGAGTACAGTTTGTAGTAGAGGCTTTAAACAGAGCTAGAGTTCACTGCTCTCTGGGTCATCTCTTCTGTTTTCTCTCTCCATTTCCACTCTTTCCATCCTTTCGCCTCAGTCATCGCTCACTCTCTGTCACTGTTCTCCCCTCGTCCTTTCTCCGTCTTTTGTTTCGTCCACACCACCACCACATCTTCCCCCAGCCTCGTGCTCTGTCTCATTTGTGGACGATTGGTCTGGACTGGTTTATTTTCCTGTGTTGTAACAGCAAATTCATCTTCATTGAGCTGACAGTCGAGCTTCAGAGTGTACAGCCTTTCTGCTATTTGTAAAGCTATATAACCCATTCCAAAGTCAATCTCCTTCATCCACTGCTTTAAATGAGTGGCAGTGTTATATACCTGACTTTTTTACTGCACCAGCTGAAAAATAGGAGGAATCACATGCGGAGTAGCACGCTGATACCGTCCTAGTAGATGAATTGTCCTTTAAGGTTAGCATTAGATAAGTCGTCTCACGCATGGATCTAAAGGTTTTTATGATTCGATGAGAGCATGTTGTGTGGGAAGACGATGATAAAGCAATACTATGCTAAAGCAGCACACACTATGGGCAAAGCACACACACACCACAGGCAAAACCTCTTTATTCCATCAAAATGATAGCAGAGAAATATCACCCTGTCAAGAATACAAAGGTGCTTCAGTTCTCCAGCATCACTTGGCAGCACCTTTGACACACACTCAAGAATGCCAACCTGAGAAGAACATCTCTCTCTTTTTCTGGAGGATGATGAAAGAGGCACAAATCATTCTCCTGTCATGGCTTTTCAGATAAAGAAATGATTGGTTTTCTGGAAATAAAATGTTTTTGAAAGAAGGAATAATGTGGTATGGTTGGTGAATGAAATATGACTGCAGCCATATGCGATAATATTTCAAATGGCAGAAAACCGCAGAACCCACTGATCTGTCAAAAGGATTCACAAATGCCAATGATCTTCAATCTCCACTACCAGATCAAGCATGGAGATTTGTGCTGAATAATAAGAACACTGAGAAAATCTAGTTTATGACATTCCTTACTGAGTAAAAGTTAAATCTGTCCAGTTGTACTTTTGTCAAGAATAGTAATAGCAATTGTAATAATTAGGTATAATTGTGTTATCAGTTATGTAAATCTATTAGTTTTCCTTTTTTATAATATTAAAACTTCAACCACAATGTCAGTCTCTGAAATAGGTGTCTGTCCAAATAAAAACAAATCATTGTGTTATTTTTACATAAACTATGGCTAGAATGCAAAACTAACAAACATACTTTAACTGAGTTTATTATCAACTAGCTTTGATTTTCAAAGTCATTGTCATGTTGGTCATTTCAAAGTCATTTGTCATGTTGGTGCCTGAATCGGCGTCTAACTACAGAATTCAGCACAGCCTACAAATATGGCCACCGAGGACTACAACACCCAAACATTCTCATGCTCATACTCACCAGATTACTAATCACACACACCTGGACTCAGTCATAGTCACAGCCACACACAGTACTTAAGGACGTTAGGTACACACACGCATTGTGAAGTATCTGTGCCGTGTCTTTTTGTGCCAGTTGTTACCAAGCCGTTTGTTACTGTTATAGTGATTCTGGTTTGACCTAATTTGTTGTTCATGTTTTGTTTTTGTCTGCCCTCATCTATGTTGTATGCTCATCGCCTTGCCTGTTTTTCAACTGCGTTTTTTGGATTATATCTTTGTCCTGTTTGCTACAACAATAAATCATTGTATACTTTTGCCTTAATAGTGTAGCTAGTTCTAGCTATATGGCTTTTTACTTGATGTTGCTAGCTAGGTACAAGATTTTGTGCCATCTGTTTACTAACATTCATTTAAAGTTATCTGCATATCTAGCTAACAAAGGTTAGCATAAACTAGTGGGACAAATGAATTTTGTCTACAATCATTAATCACCAGATTTTCAAAATGTTGTTGCATAGAAAGCATCTCCAAGAGCAACTATATAAGAGCATATGACACAAAATGGATTAAAAATAGTATGACATCATACTATTTCTACCAGGGTTGCCTGAGCTTCTTGTCTAAGAAGAAAAGCTTCTTCAAATAAAATGTGACCGGTGGTTCAATTATTCTAGAAAGCAACAACAACAAAATGGTTATATATTTTAAATATATATTTCACAAACCCACAAAACTCAGAGACTATCTATCTATCTATCTATCTATCTATCACAAAGATAATTTTAACTGAGTATGTAAAGTTAATACATCCTCTCTTAACTGTGACTGTGGATGTGGTACAGAAAATATCAAAATATTTAGCTAATTAATAATCCAAAGAGAATTACAATGTTAAATAAAATCAAATCTTTAATACCTTAACATGCATGTATTTTTTTTTTTAACTTAGAACATTTTATAGGAGATTTACACAGTCAGGGGCTGTGTTACTGTTTGTGTTCTATCATTTGAAAAAAAAAAAAGGTTGCGAATAGGTATTATATTATATAATAGGGGATACAACCTATACAAAATGTGCTGCTGCACACAGAAGAATTGATACAGGTGTGTGTGGCTGTGAGGTTAGTGTGCATAAGTGTGTCGGTGTGTGTGTTTTGTGTTTGAAGCGAAACAGTGTGCTGGCTAGTGTGGGTTCGGTGCAAGTCCAAGTTGGCTTTGACTTCAAAGCACTCCTGTTGCCTGTTCACACACACACCTGCAGGACGTTAGAAATGGTGTCATCAGATTACGTGTGGAGATGGGTTTACTATATTTCTCTGAGCTCTCTCTCTCCCTGTCTCTCTGTATTTGATTGTTCTTATATTTAGCTTCCTGTGTCTGAAACATCATATAATGTCTTATAGCACAAACACACACACACACACACAGCAGGACATTATACCCAAAGCCAACACACCTACATCCTGTAAGGTCCCTAAAACACCATGTGTACCTTTGCTGGTCCATTGTCCCACAACTGAGCATGCTGAAGCAGACTCAGATGCTGATCTTAAGAGAGAGATTCCTCTGATTTGCTTTTTAGCCCAATAAATCACTGCATGACAACTTTAGATCCTAACTACAATTAGTTTCCATTTGCTGTTTGAAGCACAAAAATCAAAGAAATATTTGTAACTGTGGTTTCATCTAATGTTGTCATATACCATACAATCTCTCATTAACCTCTCATTAAACGTGTTCACAAGGTGTTTAGACATTGCTGGAGACATAATGAAGAATGAGTGTGTCTCTGGTGAGTGTACAGAGTGACTACTGTCAGCTTGTTTTGCTAATCTGTCAGTGAAGCTAGTACAAAGCCTAGCATGTAGCATAAATCAAACAACCAATTTTCACACTTATTAGCACCTTAATTAATTTGTGTTTTAATTAATTTGTGTATATATATATCTACAACATAGTGCTCAACAGATCACTATCTAGCTGAACTGAGTTTCTACAGCTGTGTCGTACATTGCATTATGGAACCATGAGACCAAAATTTCCTGTCTCCACTACTTCTATGGTGAATTTCTCATTCATATGACATTGAACGTTAATACTGTGTGACATTGAACATATGAGTGGAAACTGGTGAGTGGGAAATGAAGCAAACATCTAGCCATGAAACCTGTTGCCTTAAGTTTGAGATTGTTGAATCGCTTCTTTAACATCAGCGTTACAGCATCAACCAACAAACTGCCACCAGAAACACTAAGTACAACACAAATATTTAAATCTTTGATTTCATTCTCTTTTAAATGAAATGCGAATGAAATCAAAGGACAATGTTTTGTACATGCTCATTTGTTGACCTCTCATGGCTGTGTTTATGTGTTTGTGCGAGTTCCCTCAGCTCGCGCGCCACAGAATGTTTCTCTGCACTTATCTCTCTACTCCAAACAGCGCCGCGCTCTCTTGACCCAGCTCGGCGTCCGAGGGGTGATCGGAACGCCAAACCCAAACAACTTTCAAGTCACCCTGTCAGCGGCCCATGGTTGTTTGTAAACAAGCATTTGCACTAGTTCACACCTCATCACAGCAAACTGGCACAGAACATTAGTAGCTCTCGCTGTCAAGCTGTATAGGCTTAGCCATGGATGTTTCCCCTCCTAAACAGAAAGCAGATTTAGCGTTTTAGCTGCTGGCACACAGAGAAGCAGGTCATTAGGCCACACATGAACACACACATGGTCTTGGCTGTATATGAAGCAAACCTATATAAAAAAAAGAGGGAAATAAAATAAGAGGAAAGAAAGAGAAAGGGTTCCTGTGGTGGGTTTGAGGAGTAAGGTCTTGTTCTGTCCTCTTTCATGCCTCTTTCTGCTCCTCGCTCTGTCTTTCTTCTCAGTCCTTCATGTTTTGAATGTGGTTAGTGTATAGTCTGGTTAAACATATGGAGAAAATCAGCCTCCTCTCTCCCTGACCGCTTCTGTTCTCCCGTTCCTTCTTCTCTCCTCCCATTTAACAGAACATTATCTGAAGTTAGTGTAATATTATGAAAAGTAATGTGTTCAAATGGACCCTATAAATTTATGCTTTTGATATAAGAAGACAAAAACACAATAATTTCAAGTGTTTAAAGTCATAAGAACACTATTGATCATGGCTGCCTAGTATAAATGACCTACTAGGTCTAAGCTCCCCTTTCTTTCAAGAAAAAAAATACATAAAATAAGGCTCCATTTTTGGCATCCACATCATCTTATTTAATTTGGACAGGTGGCTTAGTGTGTTATTGAGGCTTGTAAGTAAAAAATACCCACAATGAGGGAAGGTGGGCCTGATTTCTCTGTAGCCCAGACTGCAGGTTCACACAACCTATATTGTTGATAGTCATGTCAAATGATTACATTTGGTGAAATGCCCCAAGGTTTTGTATGCATTTGGACAAATTTATTTAAGACCGCTTCGCTGATACAGCCATAACATTTATGAACAGTGTTGATTGTATTTGATGTAATAATGGTTTGCTTTACAAGGTTCTTAGAGCAGTACTCATGTAATTTTCTCCAGTTAGACCAAAACTAACATTATGGAAACATTTGTAATGATTGTTCCTACAAGGCAAGACACTACAGGTTGGTCAGTCTTTTTTTCAGCCATAACATGCCTTCTCTTAAACAGTAGTGCTACAAATATCAAAACACGATCTAAAATATTTCAGTGTTTTTTCCACTCCACACCACCACATTAACAAAAGGCTTAAGCTCCACTCACTTGGCACAATCACCTCATGTCCAAAACATGTGGACACTTGACCATAACACCCATATGTGGGCCTTCTCCAAGCTGTTGCCACAGGTAGTAAACTCTCAGTTGCAAAGGATATCTTTGTATGCTGTAACATTTAGATTTCCTTTCAATGGGTCCCAGACCTGTTCCAGCATGTACCCCTGTTCAAATAGCTGGGTCCATAAAGACATGGTTTACCATGATTGGAGTGGAAGAACTTGAGTGGCCTGTAAAGAACCCTGACCTCAGCCCCAATGAACACCTTTGGGATGAATTGGAATGTTGACTGCACCCCAGGCCTACTTGCCTGACATCAGTGCCTGACCTCAATAATGCACTTGTGGCTAATCCCCACAGCCATGCTCCAAAATCTGGTGAAAAGCCTTCCTAGAAGAGTGGAGGTTATTATAACAGCAAAGGGGGACTAAATCTGGAATGAGCTGCTCAAGAAGCACATATGGGTGATGGTCAGACCACATCTACTGTAGAGCAGAAACACATTAAATCAGTGTATTTCTCAAAATATGTTTTTCTATATTCAGGACCAAAAATCTCTGTCCTGACCTTCATTCAAGAAATGTTATTTGTTCATTCCTATCCCTATTTAGATGGTTATTGCAGATGGATGTCCCAAAATGTTGATTATTGTTGGATTTATGTTAGATTCTACAGTATATTGAAAAAGTCATGTTTTCTTACTTTACGATCATGTTCATAGTATTACGATCATCTTCATAAATATAAAAAAAATTCAAAGAATAGATTTTTGATTTAATTATGCATGCAGATATTGTACATATGCATATTTATGCATGTCTAAGTACATGAAGCCACATTTGTATGAAACAGTGGATACATTTTTGAAGAAATTCCAATGTAAAAATATTTGTAAGAATAACAGCAATCAACTGGCCTAGACTGA
>CM074952.1:8990285-9012816 GCA_037577455.1 Pangasius macronema | reverse complement strand
GATTTCCAGTGCAAAATGCATGAAGGTTGGCAGGTCTGTAGTTCCAGTGGTGCAAAACAGTACAATATGAACAACAGAAAACACAATAAACACTAACCACACAGCACAAGAGCCACAGCATGTGGATTAACTAAATGGAAAAGCTGAATTGAATGCTATTGTAAATGATCATAAGTAGCAACATGTAACAGTGTAACAGAATGTAGAATATAAAATGGACTCACCAGCCAAGATTGTCTTTCCAGATGTCATGTGTTATCTACATATAGAGTACATAGATTATGCATGACGTCTGGAAAGACAGCCCTGAGTTCATTATTATTGTACAGTGCCATTTTAAGTGATGTGTGGTGCAGCGTATGACTGAGAACAATCTGGAAGCAATATTATTTCAGCGAAGACAGAGGTTCCTTTCAGTATGGATTTTGTCTGATTTCAATATATGGTGTGTCCAATCTGGAGCCAGGCTGATGTCACTTCGGTGTCTCATTTCAGTCTGGATTCTGTCCATTCTCTCTTGATTGATGGTGTTACTTGATAGAACCATCACACTGATTCAGCTAAGTCTCGTTCTGATGCTCTTTACTCAGAAATCACCCCTCTTTCTTCATCTCACACCAAACCCAAGAGATATCACCCTCTCCCTCTGATGTCACTTTCTGACGTCCACTGGGCCTCCAAATCACAGCATGTTGGGTTAAGAAATATGTGAAAATCCTTTTATGTTCCAATACACACACACAAAACACAGTGAAACAGTCTTCACCAGGTCAGTTTTAGAGGAATGCATAGGCTTTTTGAGTTGCTGCTGGCAGTCAGTGGAGAACGAATGGACACAGATGAGTTTTCACAGCGTATTACACAATAGTGAACAACAGGGAGAGGTGTTGTCTTTTCTCCCAGTGCATGTCTTTCACTATCTCTCTTTTCTCCAAGAAGATTAGATCCAGGGACTAATCCCTTACCACCTCTCTTAATATCAAGATATCCAGCTTCTCTTCTCTCCATCTATTTGAAACATATTCCTCTCCAAATATTCAAAACAAAGTCCATTTGTTAAAAAATAACTCTCCTGTCCTCCAAATACAGCATATGAATTAGTAGCTTACACATATCCTGTTCCATAATGTATATGGGCAGCTGTTTGTTTGTTTGTTTGTTTGTTTGTTTGTTTGTTTGTTTGTTTGCTTGCTTGTTTGTTTAATTAATGCTGGAGCAATTTTGTACAACTACTTCCAACTATTATTAATTGCTATAAACAGTACTGTTTAATCTGATGCTGAATAAATAAATATGATTTCACCTATTTGCCTATTGTGCTTTTGGATTGTACTCAAAAGCATATGCATAAATTATGTTTTAATTATATTAGTGTTCTGCAGCGGTCCATTATTTAATTAATTTTCCATTGTAAGAGGATCCTCAGTAAAAGAGGAGCCTTGCTTTGAAGGACGTTACATTCTTCTGCGAGGGAAACCAATATTTCAAATGGCCTTACATATCTTTAAACAGATCTAGAGCGACCCCTCCTGGTTGGTCTCTCTTTAAATTAAATGGTATAAAGGCTATGCCTGTATACCATTTAATTTATACTATACCTACAATTCTGCCAGTATAATTTTATGTTTTGAAGATATATTTAATACTTTTAATTAATCGTCCAACTTGGCTTTAAATCCATATAAGACCATTATCAGGTGTGTGAAACACATGTAACCAACAACCATGTAACCAGAAATCATGTATCATTTACATAAAAAATATGTGAATTAACAATGTACTAATTGATTTGAATGAAAAATATTGAAAGAATTGACAGAACTACAGTTGCCAGCTGGCTTAAATGGGTTATTATTATTATTATTATTATTATTATTATTATTATATAATCTGCAAGCAGCATTTTCGGGACCCAACCACCCTGACTTGATGAGCTGCACATTCACAGACGCTCTACAATTGTTGTCCAAGCAATCACAGGAAAGCAGAGCCATAACTTTAGGCAAAGGGATTCATCTCCCTAAACATCAAAGTAAGTCAGAACTTATAAAGTGTCAAACCTTATAAGTTTTAAGAAAACTATTGAAAACACTGGCTTACTCTGAAGATGCTGTTTGCCAAATTTGGTGATGATTGAACAACATTTGTAGGAGGAGTAGCGAAGAAACAGTTTTTGACAAAATCCAAGATGGTCAACAGTACATTTGAATTTCAGATGTTGGTGTGCATTCACTTCAGCATACTTCAGAAAAATATGAAAAATTAACTGTGAATTTCTTCAAATGATATAAGGAAAAAAAGAAAGTTGTTCTTGACAACAAGGTGGCACAGTCACAAAACTTCTTGGGCACATTCAGGGCATGGTCCTGAAGATACTTATCAAGTTTCATGATGATACATAGATGCATTGCTGAGATACACCCTCACATCCTATCTTTTGCATTTGCCAGCATGTTACAGGAGAATGGTTTTGAATATCAAAATTCCTTTTATAACTTTTGTTCAGACAGGTCTCAAGATGATGTGAGCCAAATTTGGACAGAATTTGTAGGAGAAGTAGCAAAAATGGCAGTTTTAGCATGTTATTGTAACTTTTGACCAGTAGGTAGTGCTGTCATGAAATTTGTTGCATAACCTCAGGTCGTGGTCCTGAAGATGCCTACCAAGTTTTGTGTCAGTGTGCAAAGTCGTTGCTGAGATACAGCCTCACTTCCTGTTTGGCAGCGTTGAAATTATCTCAACCCAGGTAATATTTAACTTTTTAACATTTGGACTCACAGTTCCTTCAAAATTAGGCCAAAATTTGACCTGATGATGGCCCAAGAGCATTGGCAGCACTTGGCCCAAATTTGGTCAGAATGTTTGTTAGACCCTCCCCAATCAGTGTGCCAAATTTCTGCTGATTGAGACTCAACTGCTATAATAGATAGGTCATGTGTAACAGGTTTGCAATGCAATGAAATGAACATGGAATAGTGTTTTGTAGATATGGTACACTATAATTCTGTATTATAGTGGTGCATCTTTCTTTCCCACTGAAACCAGGGGGCAAAAAACCTTTGTACTTAACTGTAAATTATGACAGTAGCTTACCTCACAATAAATTTGTCAAGTTTAAAGCACTAGAACATTTAACTTAAAGAAGACAAATAATAATAATTTGTCCAAAAAAGCAGGCATAAAATTGAGGTGTGTAGAATAAAGGCAGAGGGTTTTTTATACCACTGTTATGTAGAATTTCAAATATATTTTAAGAACGTAAATAAATACATGTAACAGAGTATAGTTGGCTTCAGTAAGTAGGTAGAGAATGTCAACTGGAATGGGTAATAAATAAGGTATAAAAAAGATGGGGCATTCTATTATAGGAAAACAATCAGTGAAAGGGTCGTGTGATGTGGCCTGACATAAAGTGGAATTAATGTTACCACCCTGAAGTTGATTATTTTCCAATAACAGCATAACCTGATGAGGTTTTTTTTCCTTTTAAACCACAGCTATTTGCTGATTTGCCAATTTATTCTATTATTCATTTATTACTTTTTATCAATTTATAGTTACATTTAATGTTGTGGAATGTCCACAAGACACATTCCTGTTATCACTTAGGCTGTAGCAGATATAAACAATTCTTCCTTCGACAGCTTCTCTTTCTTATCCGTCTATTATAAGGCTTAGATTATTGTGGCACGTTTGTCATACAAGTCCCTGTGAATGAGTTGTTACTCTAGAAATGATAACCATATTACTATACACCTGTGCTGTGAATTACAGCCGGAACTATTGCCAGAGCTGCCCTTATAAGACATCAGTCATCATCTTATGACCAATCAGATTGGAGAATTTCACCGCGCTTCGCGCTATTAAGGATGTGATTAGCTCAATTTTAGCTCAATGTTGTGTTGATTTTTTTTTAAGCGTTGGGAAAGATGTATTTCATTTATAAGCCTGGACCTTCCTGATAGGGTCTTTCACTCACAAGAAATAACTTTAGGGTAGGGAACGTTACACCGAAGAGCACCGAATAATTATATTGTATATAATCACCCCATCATTTTAGTTTCATTTTGACCGACTACTCTCTCACAGTAATGAGCTCCACTGCCTCTCTGGTCGCTCTGGACCAATCAGATTCTCCTGACCTATTATGGTAATGGCCGTGACAGGCTGTTACCCAGGATGCATTGCGTTTTGAGGCTGGTCTGCTAGAGCTAAGATGACCGACTTTGAGGAACCGCTCTCCGACGAGGAGAAGGTAAACGCTTTTTCTTTAATTTAACGTATTTCTAAATGAATAGAAAGTGGTATGCGACATATTCTGCAGCTACTAAAGCGATATCTAACAACTCGTGTTGATTATGGTGATGTTTTGACAGAATTCTGACCGTGTTTAGCCGGCTAGCGCTTTAGTTAGCTTACTTAGCTTACACAGGAAGCTGCACAGTAGCTGCCCGTTTAGGGAATGCCCAGCCTAGCAGTAAACAGTCCATGTTTTGCTAACGAAGCAGTTATTCATCTTTATTTAGAAAATGATTTTATATGGCAGTTGTTTGAGCTGATATACCCGCCAGTGGATGTGGCTGCATATCCTTTTGTTTATGCACCGAGTGTTCCGGAATGGCTGCTTTGATTGAACGCGTCTGAGCTGAAAGTTGTTAGCCGGGCGTTAGCTCGCTTAACTTGTCAAAATGACTAACTGTACAGGAAGTAGCGTCGAGTCGCTAGCTAGCTAGCTGCCATAAATAGTCCTCTCTATTCTCACTCTACTGTAGGGTTTGATTTCGCTGAGAAACTAGTTACAAACATGGAGTGCGTGTAACTTTAATATACAGCCCACCCAGTGACGGAGAAATATTAATGCTTTACCTCCAAACTACATTACACTCACATTGTAAACAAGTTTACTTTGACTTGGCCAACTTGTGAGTTAGCTGCCAGCTTGTACAAATAACAGTGGTGTTGTTTGGTTTGTCATGGCGTCTGAAGACTTGCATTCAGTCATTAGCAGGATGTGTTTCTAGGAAGTAACACAAGGCTTAAACGCGTAGTCTGTTATAGGTTTCCTGATCATAGATTTCCTTAAAAAAATTACATAAAAAACTTCTGGATTTGTGATCAGATATCACCACAGTTTTGTCAAAAGTCCCTGCCTCTGTATACCAAAACCCTTAACTTTCAAATCTTTAAATTCTATCTTTTCTTATATTTAATTAATGTTCTTATTATTTTTTTTAAATTGATTAATTAATGTATATATTAATAAATTAATATTTTTTATTAAGCGGCAATATTAGGTTACAGGTGGAGTTTCTGGGTGTATGATGCCAGAAAAGCACAAACACCTGGCTTTGTGTATAAGTGAATAAATATATTTTGATGAAATATTTTGTTTAACAGTTTTTATTGCGAATGCATTTACTGAGCTCCAACTCTTCAGATCCTTAGGGCCCTTAATCGAAACGCCGTAACTGCTTGGATTTATTCTTTCTCAGTTATAAGTCAATTTAGATAAAAGTGTCTGTCAGATGAATACATGTAACACAAATGTAATTATAATGTAATGTGTTGTTATAATTATGATTATTATTGTTATTATTTTTATTATTATTAAGAGGCAGTGTTAGTTTACGTGTCAAGGTGATCATGATATTGTGAATTCAAAACCCAGACTTGCCAGAGAAAAACTGCTAAGCTGTATACTTGTATTGTTTATTAATGAGTGTATATTTTTTCGTTAAATATGTTTCAGGTAGTGATATCAAAACATGTCTATGTTGGAAATGTTTGTTGTTCAGTATTTGCCTGGTGCCAAACTAATGTATGGATTAACAGGCTTGAATTGCTGAATATATGCATTAAGACCTTGTAGTTGCCGTGATGTCTGGTGCAGTCCGTCTTTACCTCCACAGAGGCATGAAACACAAGCTTACATCTTGAGCCACCAGATTTCATAGATTTCAAAATGTTACACAGAGAAACCTGTTTTTACACCAGCTCTTATACTGGTTCACTGTTTGTTCCTTCCTATCTACATCTGATCAATATGGGGTTAATCAGCAGCTTGGCTGTGGTCTGTTGTGTGTTTCAGTTAGGCTATAGTCTCAGTCCTTCTTTGTTCATCTGTAGATTGAAGAGAGGAAGTGCTACTGTACCTTCATAGTTCTCACTTCATAGTTGGTTAGAAATCTGTTCAGCTCCTTGGTTAGTGCTGCGTGCAGAGAAGACTGAGAACGAGCCGTAATATGAGCCTTGAAAGTTAAATGCCTTTGGGCTGTTACTCTGTGAGGACACATCACTGATTTTGGACTTGGGTGTCTGTTTTACTAATCCCAAATATACATCTCCCTCGTCCTCAGTATGCATGCGTGCTGTTTGAAATACTTGTAATATGCGTATGAAGTGGGTAATTTTATAGACGTGTTTTATGAAATTATGTCAAACAGAAGACAAAGACCCCTGTAATGTCAAGCAAGTCATGTTCATGTAACTACTTAGAAATAAAAGGCCCCAGCTTGTTTAATTTCTAAAGATTATTATTTTAGTTTGTAAGTAAATAAGTTATGGTTTTCCAGGAGAATCGAATTTAAAATAGAAAGCTAGAGAAGCCCAGTCCTCAAAACAGATTTGTATTTGTTTTTTTTCCCCCTTCTGATTATTTTGAGTCCAGTGTTCTCTCAATTTCTCAGTGTTCTGCCATTTCCTCTTTGTTTATCTCACTGGTCTGGGACACAGCGCACTGTTACACTCACTTCCTCACGTGTATGAAAATGACTTTTTTTTTTTTTAATGAATTATCTGACAGACAACATCTAAACACTTAAAGAAAATTAAACACTAAGGTTTTGTCCACACTAACATGTTGGTTTTGTACTTTAGCCACAGTAGTGTTCTCAGTCCATTTCTCAATGAAACAAGAAATGATAGAAAGCTACATGCTGGACGTGCATGCTAGGTTTCTGACCCATGACCTTTATGCCATTTCTGTCATTCTGTTTCGACAGCATGAACATAAAACACTTTCTTGCATGCCTTAGCATCACCCGTGTAATACACAGAGCAGTCAAGCAGGAAATTAAAATATCTAACAGAAAATAGTGCTGCTGTGGATTCCACCATATAGGAATTCTGGTCATGACAAGCATGTGCCAGCATTTTCACAAATCTTTACCCTTATTGATACTACAATGCAAAAATGGCATTTTCAGATTTCTCCACATTGGTGATGCATATTTTGTGGTCTAAAACACTGTTTACTGTGGATGGAGCAACAAAACTGACAAGGAAAAAAAAAAGTTTTAACGTTTACCAGTGTTTATGTGGGCTAGACCTCGGTGGCATGTGCTACGTTTCAGGAAAAGCATAATGCCTTTGTTTCTCGGCAAGATTCCAGCAAACTCTGTTTATTAATTATACACACCCTTGGGGCATGAACAGTGTGACTGTAGAGTAACTGTTCTTGGGGATTCATTGCTATAAGAAAGTGTTATGCAATATTTCAAATATTATCTTCTTTTTGTGCAGGTCCGCATAGCAGCTAACTTTGTTACCCATGCTCCACCTGGCGAGTTCAATGAAGTCTTCAACGGTACGTTTCCCGCTGATGTAGTCCCGGGTGTTATACAATGGGATAATGGACAGTACAGTTGTTACAAATAATCTTAGGTTCCACTTGTCATGAGTATCCTGTAGAAAGATCTGTACACCCTGAAGGTGTCCTGACACACATCTTTGACATTAACAGAACATTAGCTTACTTTTTTGCCTAGGTTTAAGCTTACTTTATGAGAGATTTGCATGGGTGTGCCTGTTTGGCTGTCGCAGGCTAGCAATCACTGGTTTTTGCTAAGACAATATTGTTTTTTTTTTCTTTATAGATGTGCGGCTTCTCCTCAACAATGACAACCTCCTCAGGGAGGGGGCAGCACAGTAAGTGTCTTGGTTCACTCCTAATATTACTCTTTGAACCCAGGAATATTGTGTTGTCTCATTTTCCTTTCTGTCCTTCTCTCACAGTGCTTTTGCCCAGTATAACATGGATCAGTTTACCCCTGTCAAACTGGAAAATTCGGAGGAGTCGGTAAGAGTTGTTCATAATCCATTACACTTAGCCAGTTTACCTACAAGGGCTGACCCATGCATCAGATACACAATTTTAATATAAGTGCACCATGCTAGATTAGTTTTACCACAAGATGTTTGGTAAAGAAAAGTCTTATAGGATTTAATGGGCTGATTTGGATATGTATATAATTTTCTCAAATTACTAGAGACATCATTTTGACACATCAAAGCTCAGATATACGTCAGCTTTACTGGCATGATGCTAAATAACAGTAACAGCACTGCAGAGTTCACATTTACTGACTGTAGGCCACAGTTTTTCATCCTCCTATAATCAGTCCATCACTACAGCAAAATTGGGAACATTTTGTTGTGCTAGGTTGAGGATAGTCTACCAACCAAAATATCTGGCCACCAGCGGTCCCTTGGTCAGAAACAGGCAGCAACGAAGGGTTAGAAATAACTAGGACTATATATAGTCTCTTAACTGTACACCTACAATGTAGACTAACAAGCTAGGTGATTGTACATCGCAATAGTGCTGTTCCTGAAACCTGCTGTGCTGAAAATAGTCATCTACCCAAATAGTATTTGGCCAGTGGTGGTCATGTAGTGGTCGCTTTCCATTAATTTATGGGGTGACATCTAGTGCTATTCACAGTTCACTTCTATATGGTAGATATACCTGATAAAATGGCCAATGTGTATACTGGATGAAATGACAGACGTGATTATATATAATCTGCTTGGCTCTCTGTTGCATACTAATGTCTGTGTAGAACAGTTTCAGTAATGATTAAAATAGATTTAAGTATTTATTTCACAACTTCACCTAGGATGTATCCCTCAGGACACAGTTCCTTCATTTAGGAGTATTCCATCTTCACTCAGCTCAGAAGCAGGTCATATGACACCGTGAGATAGAGCAGTGCCAATTTATTCGTTTGCACAGGGATTTCTTTCTTTAAACTTTATTGCATTCATTATTTACTATAGGCTTTAGTCTGCCATTGGGAGTACTTTTTGTATTTCATCATCTAGCAATTACAAGTTTATTTGTATTTTGTTTGTGAGAAGTTACTTTAATGTTTCTTTAAGAAGTTATCTTAATTAGCCTTGTATGTTTAGAGACATGCTTGTTTGCCTGTTTCACTAGTCCAGTTATAGCTCATTATGCATCCATCACCATCCCATTGGTAGCCTGCTCTCAAGATTGTTATTTTCCATGAAACTGTAATCAGTCAGTCTATTACGTGGGAATTTGTCTTGTGCTATTACGTAGTATTAAAACCTGTACTGCAGCTTTTGTGGTAATGGTCAAGCTTTATATATCATTTGTAGACCGACTTCCTCTTTCGCTATATGCTGGAGTCCTAAAAAAGATGTATTTGTAGGTGGTTCATTACTCATTTCCTCCTCCCGACTGTGCATAGGTTCTGATTACGGAGCATGGGGATTTGGGTCAGGGACGCTTCTTTGACCCGCGGAGCCGCAGGTCGTTCCGTTTTGATCACCTGCGTAAGGAGGCTAGTGATCCGCAGCCCTACCAGGGTGAGACCGCGCTGCACTCCTGGAGAGACGCCTGCGACACTGCACTTAGTGCCTACGTCAAGGAGCATTATCCTACTGGAGTGTGCACGGTATGTGTGCACAAATATACGCGTACCATCAGTGTAAAGAACTTGATGTGTATATCTTGCCAGTATACTGAGCATTTGTCGTTTTTTGTTCTCGTTTGTTCTTTTAGTCATGTTTTATAGTTGCATCAAACATCATATTATCATTTATTTATTTATATTTTTGGATTCTGCAAAATTATTTTGGTTGCAGAAATGAGAACGTCAGTATCCTTATTGACTGGTCATTATGTTTTTTATGTACTGGTTTTGAACAGGTATATGGAAAAACAGTGGACGGTCAGAAAACCATTATTGCCTGCATTGAGGGACATCAGTTTCAGCCTAAAAACTTCTGGTGAGGAATTTAGCCAAAGTTCTATGCTTATATATATTATATTGGCTGTTTTAAATTGTTTTCAGTTTACTGCAGGAATTGTATTGCGTTGTGCTCCTAATTTGGTTTCTGTCACGGACAGAACAAATATCCCATTGCCGACATTTTGATTTGGATTTCCATGGCCTCTAACTGTGTTGTGTGTGTGTGTGTGTGTGTTTGTCTGCTTGTGTGCGCGTAGGAACGGGCGCTGCAGGTCAGAATGGAAGTTCACCATCAACCAGCCTTCCTCTCAGGTGGTGGGGGTGCTGAAAATCCAGGTGAGAATTCTGTACAGGTGACCGTTCTTTGAAATGAGGAGCACTTTTTAATTTTTTTTCCCCGCAACCAAGATAAGAGAATGATGTTGACTTGTTTCAGAGCAAGTCTTAATCTTAAAGCAGCGCTCTTTACTCTTTAGTTTGCATGATGTTTATCTACGTAATTAATCTACGTATTGTCAACATTCCTGAAATGAGCTCTTGGATTTTGATTGCGCTTGTTGGTGTGTGCATTTCTTCATTGCTGACTGTGCTGTGACAGGTGCATTATTATGAGGATGGCAACGTGCAACTGGTCAGTCATAAAGAGGTGGAGGAGTCCATCACAGTCAATGTGAGTAAACACACATACCCCGTACACGTCAAGTCTAGGTTTCACCAGTATTTCTGCTGTCAGATCCATAGACCTGTGTGGTATGTATGGTATGAGTCAGTGTTTTGATTCTTTTCTTACCTCCAGGATGAAGAGTCAACCGCCAAGGAATTTGTAAAAATCATTGAAAATGCAGAGAATGATTACCAGGTAAAGGCTTTTGCTGACTTTTTTTTTTTTTTGATATGTAGAACCATTAGATTTGCCAGTGATGGTATTTAGAAGGTAGTAACTACAACATGTACATCACTTGACACTTGACCTTTTCACCATAGACGGCCATCAGTGAGAACTACCAGACAATGTCGGACACGACCTTCAAAGCTCTGCGCAGGCAGCTCCCCGTCACCCGCACCAAGATCGACTGGAACAAGATTCTCAGCTACAAGATCGGCAAAGAGATGCAGAATGCCTAGAACGTGCCTGGTTCCAGCTCTCTTCCTCTCTCAATGCAGAACCGGTCAAAAAGAAAACCACATGCTGTTCGCTAACCAGAGGGAGACCCCCCCACACACCCCTGAAAAAATGAAAGAAAAAAAAAACAAAAAAAAAAAACCCAAAACCAAATAAGTCAAGGAACTTGCTCTATCAATGTTACTAAGAGGATGTGATTCCATTCAATTTCGGGTTTGTAAAAGGACTCAGCTATTGGAGGAGGGTCGGACATGAGCTTAGAGGGAGTCTGGATCTAAATTACTGGCACATCCGATGCCATTATTGCATTTATGTGAATTCATCTGACCCTTCTATCCAAAATTCTTTTGAAAGGGTGTACAGTGTAGTTTTTTTTTTTTTTTTGGTGTCGTGAGCTGCGATGGTTTGGAATGTTTGTAAGTATGGTTTAATTGTCCTTAAGAGAAGCAGAGAACTGCTGTCTGTCTCGCTCAGTAACTACTGACTGCAGTACAATACTCAGAACAAACCTCCTCTTCTTTCATTGTCAGAGTGTATAGAAGGGAAGGCTTGTGTCTGAGTGTTGGAATTGGTCTTTGTCTTAATGCCTACTCTTAGTACCTCCTTCCACCTTTAACTTAAACCCTCCCCCCAAAAAAAAGAAGACATTCAAAATATGGATTCCTAAATCAATGAAAGAAAAGAAGCCAGTAGTCCTCTTTCCCATGGCAGAGAAATCCCTGTTAATTCTGAGTTTCATATTTATACATACAGATGTTATATTTTACTAAGCAGTCCTTAAAACCCACGCTAGCACTCTTTTGTTGTAGGAATCCTGTGCGCTTTGGGGTGTCCAGAATTGAACGAGTCTTACAATGCAAACAGCAAATCGGAGTTGTTCTATGCACTCTGCTGTCCTGAAGCGTAAGGGGGCGTCATCAGTGTTGCTGTCGCATGTTCATGTCATGGTACTGTTCGGTGCTTCACCATTGTAAAATTCACCCTGAACACAGAAGCATTGTCACACTGTATAATATCACTCTCACTTCACCTCTCTGTCTCTCTCTGTCCTGTAACAAAGCTCTTATGCTGATTTTAGCAAAGTCTATGCTACTCACAGGTAATAAAGAATTGGCACCAAGCTGATGACTGAAACTGTCTGGAATGTTTTTCCTCTTTCAGGGGTCTGTTTATAGCTCTTTGACTCAGCGGAGACTGGCTTTAGTGCAATTATTCAGTGTACAAACCTAGACATGATTGGACCGCTTTGACGTGCTAAAGTGACTTTATAGTGTAGTAAACCCTGATCGTCCTCTAAAGGTAAGTCTCCAAAGGTACGTAACAAGGATTTCCAGGACCCAACAACAAGGTAACAGTGTTGTGCCTTTCCCTTGATGTGAATTAAGACTAAAACTAAAACTTCAGTTTAATCCAGTTTAATGATACACTTAAGCATGGGCAGATTAAAGACATTTCATTTTTAAGATTAAATGCAGGGCGGCACAACAGTGCAGAGGGTAGCATTGGTTCTATCCTGGGTCTGGAGTTGGGATTGTAGATGTGTAGTCCATCACTGGGTTCTGCCTGCAAAGATTAAGCTTTTGTCTGAATTAAATCACCCAGTTTCCTTAAACCATTCAATAAACTGGTTCTAGTTTTTCAGTAAGTTTAGCTTTCAACCTGTTACTCGATTACCTGAAACTTGTTTCAAATTTAGTTAATCTCAATCTTGCGTCTGAGGTGGTTTAAATTCTCAAAATAGCAGCTTATGTAAGATGAAAATAAACGATTCCATAAAATTTTTTATGCCAATTTTCAATTTCAAAAGGGAAAAAAAATACTGATAAATTATCTTGAGAGGTGCTATTGCTATTTTCCTTCACTGACAAATCCATCAAAGTGGACAATCACGTGATGCATCACAAAATAAACTTAAAAGCTCTAAACTTTAATTTAATCTAGACGATGAAGCATTAACGCAGCCCAGTGCATTTTCAGATTTGTTTGACAGTTTAAAGCTACAGCTACCATTTTATAATTTTGATAAAACTCAGGCAGTGTTGTGTTCCTGACCCCGGTATACTGTCTGTGTGAACCTTCACATTGTCCCTGTGTCCACATGGGCTTCCTCAGGGTCCTCCTGTTTCCTCCCAGCTCCCCAGAAAATGCCAGAATGTGGACTGACTACTCCTTATATGCCACACAGTGTTCTCTGGGTAGGCTCAGGACCCACAGCGGCCCTTACCAGGATAAGTGGTTACTAAAGATAAATGAAGATTAAATGGAAAAAAACATGACACGTTTGCAAACAATATTATATAAGTTGAGCTCCAAAAGGTTTTATTTTCCCATGTATTTAAAAAACAACAACAAAAAACAAAACAATGTTTTTGCAGTGTGGAGCAATTCTTGTTAAGAACACCAGGTAAAATGCATATTCATTATCTTCAAGATGAACAGTTTCATTACAAAGTCACACAAAAAGAAATTACAGTAGTACAAGCCCAGGTTTGCGCTGGACAAAAAAAAAATACAGTAAAGGCTTTGTGAGGTATCAGACCAGAAGGAAAGTCGGATTTAAACATAAATGTTTATAAGAAGATAACAAAATCCGTGTGAGTACTGCCCACAGGTTAGACTTCAGACTGAAGAGTTGGTGTTTCACACTTCAATTTGTGTGCAATTTAAGTGTCGTTTGACAAGAAAAGTGAAAGGATTAAGTAGGCTGACTATGTGCAAGGATGGTAAATCTGGAAACATTTGAAACGTACAACAATAATCCATTGAGTGACAGTTTATTTTTTTAAAAGCCTCTTCATATCTGTTAGACAGCCCTATAGATTAAAATCATCAAAACCCTTCCTCTCTAACCCATTTGTGCTTTTATTTATCTAATCAGCAACTTTCATTCCTAGTATGCTTTTTCTAGCATCTTGGACAAACTACTACATAGTTACATACAATTCTTTATGAAGCTGATGCCATATAATGTGAATCAACTTGTGCACACATGAGGCAAAATTCCTGTTGCATTTTTACATGAGCACATAGAAGAAGAAAGCATGCACTGTCATTTGATGTCATTTATCTCTTAATGATTTTTCAGATGATTATATAATGTATGATTTTTACCTACACTGAGCATTTACTACCCACCTGGCTGACTATTTCAAGCTACAGATGAAAGTTACAGATGAAAGTGGAAAAATGCAGAGTTACTTCACATGATGTTCCACACAAATGGAAAGTCTAATGCTAAATGGAGCGAGAGCTCTTCTCATCACTGGCACTAGAGGGTGATGTTTATTCATTTCTCTGTTCCAACATGCCAGCGTCAACTCATTAGTTAACGATCAGTTTTAGTGTTTATGTCGTTTCCCTTTCTGTGCTCCTCTGTCTCTGTCTCTGCAGACTGTTCTCTGCTCACTGCTTAGAAGAACATGCTCTTTAAGATATTTCATCGATAGTTTCCATTCCACAGATTAAATCTAGTCCAGTAAAGATTAAGCTTTTGTCTGAATTAAATCACCTAGTCACTTTAAACCATCCAATAAACTGCTTCTAGTTTTTCAGTAAGTTTAACTTTAATCCTGTTACTCTATTACCTGAAACTCGTTTAAAATTCAGTTAATTTCATTCCTGCATCTGAGGTGCTTTAAATTCTCAAAATAGCAGCTTATGTTAAAGGCTAACAGTTTCTGTTCCAATTTCCCATCAAAAAAAAAAGAAAAAATTAATGATAAATTATCTTAAGAGTAATGTTGTTGCTATTTTCCTTCACTGACAAATCCATCAGAGTGAACATTCAGGTGATGCGTGACAATAAAACTTTGTTTGGTTTAATCCTTATTGGTACACACAAGACTAGGTTTCATTTGGACCATGAATCAATAATGCAGAACAAAACATTTTCCAATTTCTTTGACGGTGTAGGGTTTGTAATCTTTGTGTTGTCTGGTTGGAACTGGTGGAGAATTTACGCATGCATGATGGTTGCGTCAAACATCATCAAGGCCCAACTTTAGGCACTAAAGAAGTCCAAATACACAGTGACAGGCAGCCAATCGGGAGCGAGTCAATATAATCAATAGGGAAAAGAGATTCAGGACTGATTCAGGAACTGTAGCTTTTCTCTCTTGCTGAACAGGTAATTTGTTCTGTAATTTAGTGGGAAGCTATCGTTATAAAGTTCACTTGATTGATCCTATTGGATTTGTGGAATCAGTTATTGTAGCTGATGGGATAAAGATAGCCATCGAGTGGGTGGAGAGATATGTAACCAGTTGTATTTGGTGTGTTTGTGTATTTTGATACTTCAAGCTGTTAAATATGTATCAATGCATGTCTTTTAGCAACCAGACAAGATTTTTAAGTTTTAAAGTTTTTCTCTTTATACTTTATTCTAACTAGCTAGCTAGCTTACCACCCTTAGCCCCGGAGATTCGCACAGCCTTGTGGAAAGCTCCTATCATAGCTCTGACATTACAGCGGTGCGACTCTTTTCTCTTCAAGTAAAACTTCTTTTATCTAGCTGATTAACATTAAGTTATTAGTTCGTTCACCTGTAGCTTATTTGCTGTTTACGAACTTGCAGAAGACACACAATTACGCCGCAACAGATTGACGGGCAGACTTCTCCTAGATTAGAACTGTGATCGTAATATTCCTGCACATATTAATGTTTTTATTCTTATTTTTCTAATACCATAACAGCAGCAGATAACTACATCTTCACAACCATGAACCCTTGGGCCAAGTCTCAAACCGTATACTACTGTAGTAAATGGTATGTCAACACACTATTCGAGTTCTTTACTATCTTGAATTCTCTGAATGTGTTTTAATGGTATGAAATATTCATCCACATGTAGCTTGCAAACTCATTTTTCTGCCCAGCTGTGAGAACAGGTGACATTTCCATATACAGTGAAAGCAGGAGGGTTAAATATAGCCAAAGTGCAATTTGTTCTACTACTTGGAAATGGTTTTCATAGTCTATATCATTGATTCTGATACATAAAACTAATGTGATCTTTTCATGTTTATTCTAACTATTGCTTGGTCACCTGAGAATGCATCATTAATTATTGCTGTTTAATTTAAAGTCAGTTTTTCTTTCTTTTTTTTTTTTTTTTTTACATTTATAACACTTCTTCCTTTTTCCCCTTAGAATATGCATGGTATGAGAGGAACATGACAGGGATAAATAAAATATCTCAATATACAAGATGATAATATAATAATGCATTAACTAAAAAAAGGAAATTTAAATAAATGTCTTCCTTGTGTAGTGTCCACAGTAGCAGGAAGAGCCCATGTCCACTGCTCTGCTTCTCAACTGCAAAGATCTTTTGTTAGGTGTGGATCTGGAGAGTAAAGGAATACACAGGAGTGCAAGTGTGAGTGCTTTGAGTGTTTAGAGTGCTCTGTAATCTGTTAGAGAAGGGATAATAGTGGAGCCAAGAGAGACTGCGTATGGACCAGGCCCTTTAATTTGAGCTATTTGTGGATTTGGCCTGCGGTTAGCTGGATTTGGATAGTTTGGTGAGCTCAACTGTTCCAACACTCAAAGGAAATCAGTGTTTGATTTGACTCATTAGTTAATCTGCAGGTTTAGTATGTGAGAGTCATTTGCTTAATGCTTCAAGCCATTTCAGACTTCATTGAAGCACACAGTATCCAGAACACCAGTTTTCTATTAAGCCTAGTGCTAAATTTAAAAGGACATTAAGTGGTGAAGCCTTGTCTGTAGTTAGTGGTTAGCTGGATTTGGACATGAGCAGGTCGAGCTCTTTAGCGCCATCCTGTGTGCTGCTGATGCCACAGCTATTTGAGAGCTCAGGGAAGTGAGAAGAGCGAGGCGAGGTTGCAGATACAGGTGACCCTGGATTCTGGTTTGTGCCAGGCTTCTTTTGGGCTACAGGGGATGCAAAGCTTCTCTCCCCCCGGGGGGTTATGGGTGAGCGGATGCCAGGGGACAGAGTGCACGACCCTTTGCTAGTGGGTGAGGAGGCTGTTGCAAGTGTACGGTAATCAGTGCCAAACGGTGAACTGTTAGGAGCGGGTGCTTTGCCTGCTGCTTGGTGGCTGGTGAAGCGCGACAGCACCTGTGTGACAGTGTTGCGAGCCATCTGCTTGGCAGTGGAGTTCTCACACAGAGGAGGCACTGGTGTAGAGGTGGGAGAAAGCTCGCGAGGCGACAGAGGCATCGCTCCACCTTGCTCAGCCTGCTGCTGGAACTTGTGTCTGGCGGCTTGGAAGCGCTGGTTCATGCTGGCCTGGTAGGATGATGGGTATGTGGGGCTGCAGGTGCCCAATGACGCCAAGCGCTTGGCCAGTACAGGCGAGGAGCACGGCGAGGAGGATAGTGATGAGCAGGCTGTGCTGCTGGGAGAGAGAGACTGAAGCGCATGCACAGGTGAGCTCAGAGCTCCTCCATTCTCTACTCCTCCATTTTCAGTGCTTTTCTCTTCTGAAGACTCGCTCTCTTTACGCAGTTGATGCCCATTGAGTCTCAGCCGTTGAGATTTTTCAGTGCTGGCCACTTTCCCATCTGGCTCAGTCTGGCAGGCTGCAGAAGCTGATGCTGCTTTAGACTGCTTTTCAGTGGCTTTCTTTTCCTCCTCCACTTTCTCCCTCCATCTTTTCTCCTTCTCCTTCACATCCTCCAGCTCTTTCCTGAGGTGCTCGATCAGCTCCTGCAGCTCTCTGCTGTGGCTTTCCTCCTTGCGCAGCTTTGCTCTCATCTGCTCACTCTCCGTGTCGAACTCGGCCAGCTGGCGCTCCACTCTGGCCTCCGTTTGCAGGGCACGTGTCTTCTCCTGCTCCAGCTCTGTTTGCAGACACTGCGTGGCACTGCGTTCCTGCTCCAGCTGCCTGCACAGCTGGGCAACACGCTCACTCTCTTCCTGGGCTTGGGCACTGGCACGCTGGCATTCCATGGCCAGGTTAGAAGAGAGCTGCTGCTGCTGTGCCTGGTTCTCCTCCACCTGGGTGGAAAGTGAGTGACATTCACGCTCAAGACGCTCGGCCCGCGCCCTCTCCAGCTCCAACTGCACAGAGACAAGAAACAACAGTGATCAGCAGGAAGGAACTAATGAGTTGCCTGACCAAAGGGCATTTTCCTGCCTCTAATCTAGAACACATGGGTCATATGACATCATGACAACCTTTGTTTTTGACAACCTTTAAAAGTCTGTTTCCTTTGTACATTTTTAATAAGAAAACCCTGAGTCTTCTACCAATTAAAGATTGGAAAAACATCACCTAGCCTTTTTCCAATGTTCATCTGTCAAATATGGGTGAGTCCGTGCCCACTGTAGCCTCAGATTCCTGTTCATGGCTGACAGAAGTGCAAGGTCTGATGTGCTGTGTGCTTTCTGAGATGCTTTTCTGCTCAGTATGGTTGTAAAGAGTGGTTAGCTGAGTTACGGTAGGGTTCCTTACTACTGAAACGAGCCTGGACATTGAACCCGAGTGCCAAATTTTTGAACAAAGTGTGCAAATGTTTGCAAAGTATGCTGTAGAAATACATAGTTTTGCTGGAGGTAGAGCTTAAATGAGAAACATAGTGCACTTAATGCATTTTGTATTGAGGAAAACTTAAAAAAAAAATTACTCCACTGTTTAAAAACAGTTTGAGCCACATAATAATATTTAATCCTAACATTGTGAGGAGTTTTGTAAAAATTTATCTTGCCACTGAAAAATGATTGTTGTCAAGTTTTAAAAAAACATGTTAAGCAAGCCAATTAGCCTTTATTAAAGTAACAAAATAACCATCATTATACTAAAGAGTGTCCCAAGAGTCCCCATATATAGGGGTAATTCACACTTTTTAGCAAATTTCATACTTAGTTTATATATTTTTTTCCAGATAGCCTTTAAGAATGCCTTCGACAAAAGAAGAATGTATTGAAGTCATTCTCTTGGCTGGATCAGCAAGCTGTCGTAAGATTGCGATGGACTTAATCAGGAAACATGGCAAGCACATCACACATGACACTGTTGCCAAATTGGGAGCCAAAGCTGGGAGAGATGACTGTCTGTGCTTACAAAGAAATGGCAATCATGTAGAGGATGTTTTAAATAAAGGTACATTTTGCTAAAAAGTGTTAATTTTCCCTATTTATGGAGACTTTGGGGGCACCCTGTATAATGCGTATAGTCATTAAATTCTACTACAACAAATAATAATAAATTACAAATGCCCTTATACAGTATGTCCACATACCTCACGGTTAGGGCATTTGCTCTGAGCACTGAACAGCGTTCTCTATGGAAACATGCCTGTAATATCTTCTCACAACCACAAGGTGGACACAGAGTGCTGAGTGTTTCTGGATATTCTGAATACTAACACCTGTGCTTGCTCTGATGCACATTTAATATCTACGTACATATGTTTTTACCAAGTATTTTACTCTGGGATTTCTTTTCTTTTCAACAGAATGTGCTCAGATAAAATCGTGACCTCTCCTGATGATCTCTGATGCTGAGTTTGGAAATATAAGACAGTATTATAAGAGTGCTAGGAAAAAAGATCTGGCTACTGATGAATATAAGCTACTTATATTTATGGCATGATTTGTGTGTCCTGTGATGGACTTATTTGCTGCGTGTGTGTTTGTAATGGCTTCTCTCTGGGAAGGGCCGGAAGGCAGGAAAGAGCTCTTACGTAATATGGTATAGTCTGTCCTCTGACCTTATCACCCTTTCCTCTACCCATACTGCACTCACTACAGCAGCAGCAGCACACAGAACAATGGATTCTTTTCCTCTGTGGGTTTCCTATACAGCAGTTCTGGACTCAGAGCCCCTGCTGGTCTCACACACACACACACACACACACACACACACACACACACACACACACACAGTCCAGAAGGGCCATTGTGTTATAGCTTTTTTCAGAAGCCTGTCTGTCTTTCACCCATGTAAAAGTGCAGATCAGCACCACAGCTGATACCCCTACTGCTGTCCTCCTGACCCAGGCTATAACCTAGCGTGCTAGTCACAAGACAGGCAGCAGGGATGTTCTGAATATGCAGCGTACTGCTAACACTGGCTCATGGCACTATGAGTAAATGGCTGTGTACAGGTGTGTGTGTGTGTGTGTGTGTTTGTTTGTGTTTTGGTGGTGCTGCTAGGTTACCTGCTGCAGTAATCGCTCTCTTTCCTTCTCCAGCATGTATGTGACATCATCACCCTCAGCCGTGTCTTGGGCATGGCGCCGTTTCTCTTCCTCCAGGTCAGCGATAACCTACACGTGCACACACACACTTTATAAACATATGTAGATGTACGTAGGTTTGAGCTCTGGCCAAAATAAAATGTGCTTTTTCCAGATAGGGACTGAAGGAGAGGTGGATCCAGAGCATTTTTTTTTACAATGGTTAGTTCATTCTGGAGTGCAAAGGTGTTGCTAAGAGTAATATGCATTACAAAAAGTTACACACTCTGTGGCCATAGGGAAAAGAATTATTCCAAAAAAAAAAAAAGTCCATTCATCTTTTGCCTAATAAGGGAAAAAAAGGTTTATACACAGATGATAGACAGACAGACAGACAGATAGACAGAGAGACTGTAGCTAGAGTGGCACCAGTTAGTAATACGGTGGAATAATAATGGCTAAATGCTTCTCTCTCGTTATTGATCTCCGTCTTAATTGCAGTTTATCTAAAGCAAATAAGTCCCACCCAAATATGTGTGTATGTGCAGTGGAGGAGTGTGTGTACATACGGATGCATGTGTGTGCATGTTGATACTGATCATAACTTGTTCATCACCACTGCTTTCACTCTTCTCTCCTCTCTCTCTCTTTCTCTCTCTCTCTCACACTCACACACACACACACACACACACACACACACACACACACACATTCCTGTTCCTGCTAGACTGAGATCATACAGACGTCCTGCTGTGCTCTTTGATGATCCATTCAGGCTGATCAGGTTTCAAACTAAAGTTTCTAAAACAAAGCCAGTTTAAAAAAAAAGAACCTTTTCATCTGAGAGAGAGAGAGAGAGAGAGAGAGAGAAAGAAAAAGAATGACTAAACAAGAAAGGATGACAAAACAAGGACAATATACTGATGGACAGAATAAATTAACAAGGAGGGAACATATGTAGCCCAAAATGAACCTGCTTCGTTGTGTGCATTGGATATTACAAGAAGCTCTGTGTGAGACAATACACATATATTCTCTCTCTCACCCTCACATGCGCGCACACACACACACACACACACACACACCCACATGGAACCTGCGGCTTCATTGTGTGGAACTGAAATTTAAAACAGACAGGAACAACACACATGGATTTCCTCTCTCCTCTCTTGCTCTGTCACACGACACACACACACACACCCATGCACACACACCCATATGCCATGTCTCTGACTCGCATTCATTCTCCTCACCCCAGGAGATCTATTGTTCCTTTTGAGGTCACAAGACTCATCTGAGACAGGAGGGTTAAGGCTTAATCACACATGCACACACACTCTCCACAAATGAAATGACTGGAATTGCTCTTGTGTAATACTAGCTTCAGACATCGCTTTGTCTCGCGCTACTGTTCCGAATGCATATTTAACATATTTTCGCTTTTCTCTGAGCTTTTCTCATAGCTTCATGACTGGGATTTAGAATGCTGCTTGTTTTTGGTGCTACTCGTCTCTAAGACTAAAGCACACAGGAGGCGATCATGGATAAAACTGCATGGACGTATGCAAGTAAACACAAATGAATGCTTTGTACTCATCCCAATACACAAATACAGACTCGCCTGGTTACGAGTCCATACCCAGGACTTTCTGTACCTTGGATAAATATGTGTATCTCTTTCCCATTACATACAGTAACGAGCTGTGAAAGCAGTTTCTGGTGACTAGTAATGATGGACATGTTCAGTAAAATACTTGAAAATATGCAGATTTATTTTCTTTGACACTAAATAGATAGACTTTTTAGCATGAGATGTTTTTAAAGGATTTAACTTTTTTTTTGTACTATATACGGTTCTGAAAACTACAGGCTATCCTGAACTGATATATTATTTCTCTTTTGCACGTATCTCAATCAGAACTTCTGCTAAAAATTAAATTTTTAAAATTTAGATTTCAGACATTACAACTTTGCAGCCATCTCCACAGTGTGCATTGAGTATGACTTAAAGAAAGAAAAGCACACTTATCTAGCAAAATAAAACTAAAATCATTACTACTGATTACTACTATTATTCGGTGAAATATATTTACGTTTTCTTAAAGTGGGGCTGTCAAAACATGTTATAGACAAAAATCCTAATTATATCCCCCTATCCTAAAAAATCCACCTTTATAATTTACCAGAATGCAGCTACATCTACATCAGCTATCTGATGCGTTTTCACAGATACTGTAAATGGGACAAAAAATAAACTTG
>CM074952.1:8969660-8985610 GCA_037577455.1 Pangasius macronema | reverse complement strand
GTGTGTGTGTGTGTGTGTGTGTGTGTGTGTGTGTGTGTGTGTGTGTGTGTGTGTGTGTGTGTGTGTGCCTGTGTGTGTGTGTGCCTGTGTGTGTGTTTGCACGATTCCTCCTACTGAGATTCTTTCTCTCAGTTTTCTAGGCTTGTTTACATCACACAAGTAAGCAGACTGCACCTGTCTCTCTCTCTTTTTATCTGCTTCCCTTCATCCTCCTCTCTCGCTTCACATTTACTCACTCTCTGTCTACACGAACAGAGAACGTCAACCTTTTAGTAGTTACGAGATTACAGGACAGACTGAAATAACAAAAAGGTGTGTATGTGTAATATTTAAACTAGCTTTACGAGCCCTGTGTTCCTGTTCTCATTTGACTAATCACGCCAGTCTTAGTAACAAAGTCCACGGGAACAAATAACCCATACAAAAATATACAACCCTGTGGGCAGTGGAGGTTTTTTAAGGATCGCTATGGGCTGTGTGTGTGTTATTATGATTTGCAAGTTCAATGTGTCTTATTTCAGCCTGTGTCCAAGACACCCACAGCCAAGCATAGTCACGAACACACACAAGAGGAGGGCTTAGCTTCTGCTGGTGTATCCTAAGTGTGTTCAGACTTATAAACAGTGCTAAGTGAGTATGAGGATGAGGCATTCCAATGATGAGAAATATTTGACAAAACCCAACACGGAAACACATACATATCTTGTATCTTGCATTCCTGATAGCTGATCTTGCCTGTCACCTGCACTCCTGCATATCTGTGTAAAGGACAAGACAAGGTGCTTTCCACTGTGCCATGATTTCATCTAGGATCAGCATGATGAAGAGAGTACAGCAGAGTTCAATCTCTCTCTCTCTCTCTCTCTCTCTCTCTCTAGAATGTGTGGACTCTGTGGGTGCAGTGATGAAACTGCATGAATCCCGGCCATGAACCTGCAAAAAAATGTCTGTAGCGTGGGACACCCAGAGGAGTGTGGACGCATGAAAAGCGAGAGCAGCTGGGCCCCAAAACGAGAGCGAAAGCAAATGAGTAGTGTTTGAATTGAGGAAGCGGATGAGTGGGCACTGAATAGAGGGAGGATGAAAAGAGTGAGAGGAAAAGGTTAAATGGGAACCGAATGGACAGAGAGGAAGCAGATAAGATGGTACAACTTGAGCCTGAACGGGAAGCAGAGGAAAAGAATGAGCAGGGGCCAAATGGAAGCCTATAAAGTGAGATTAATGGAGGCCGAATCCCCAACTGGGGTGGAGGGGTGGGGTTGGTTCAGGGTTGGGGGGGTTTGGCAAAGAGGATGAGTGAAGTGCATTGGAGGGAGAGAAAGGGAGATAAATGGGGACTGAATCTGAAATAGAGGGAGAAAAGATGCAGAGTACAGGCTGAATTGAGAGAGAAAGAGAAAGTGGAGGATTTGAAGGGATCACCTCCTACAGACACAGAACCACTTTGCTTGCACAGATCACGAAGGACTTTTGTCCAAAAAACATTCGATTTCTTTAGGAAGAGCTGGCCAAATTGTATTGCACCTGTTTTCTCTAAATGCATGCATATAACTGTGACCTATTTACGTTCATATACATATACCTATACCTATACATATATTCATATACCTATTTACAAGTACATCACTTCTCCATTCTTGCTGGTGATATTTCTGAAAAACTCTTTTTCTTTTGTTATTTTGGAGAAAGTTTTCAAACCCATAAATCTGTGCAGTGGTGTACACTTAAAAAAAGAGAAAACATAACAACAACAGTAAAAAGATAATGTCTTTATCATTAATCAGTTACAATACTAGCTTAAATGGGTTATTGTTCTGAGTGCACTTCTCCGGATGTGTGTAATGGACATTCAATGATCTACTGTATTCGATTTATTTAATATTTTCCAAGCCACCCTCAAAGCTATATCACATGTATAATGCTTTAGTACTGAGGTTTCCTGATATACATGTAACTTTACAGTGGTCTCCATTTGGCTTCAGTGAAAATGCTGTATACAGTACTCATTGACGAGTTCAGTATACTCGTAGTTGATAAAAGAAACAAATGCATTATGCTAGTTAGGAAGCATGAAGTAATTTAAATAACAGTCGAGCTCAAACCAAAATCAAAAATGTTACATCTGAACCAGTTTTCTGCTACTACACTTCATTTTCGCTACATCGACTATTATTACTGAAGTACACAGAAGTTACTTCCTGGATTCTTCTAAGATTTCCACAGAAAAACTAATAATTTTTCTTCTCTGATGAACTATACTCCTGTTCTACAGACCCTTCACACTAACACACACACACACACACACGCGCTGAACTATTAGTGACACTTTGACCAGGTCAGATAAGCAACCAAAGCTCGTCTTTACAGGGTTTGTGTTGAAACTCTACTCTACAGTACTTTTTAATGAGCTCAGAACTGAAAAGTCGCATCTCTGCACGTGACTTTGATTCAAATTGAGTCAGTTCCTCATTCGCTTTCTAATTCTGCTTTTCGGTCTAACACTAATTCCAGAAGAAGACACACAATTTGTGGGAACATGTACCACAGTCCTCAGAAATATAAGGATTTCAGATTTCTACAGAGAGTTTGTAGAATTTAAAGGAAACCTTCACACTGAACACTGAGCAAGCTTCCTGACTTGTTAGCGAGTAATTGCGGGGGAAAAAAAATTGAATAAATGCTAAAGCTAGTGATTGTATCTGTATCTGTATGTCTGGCCAGGCCGCCATCTTTTTCCTGTCAAAGCCGCAGGTGATATTATCATCAATCAGCAATAGTTAGGGGGCATGAGAGAGCGATGGCGTATTACACACGACCTCACAAGTGGAGCCAGTGGGACATAGAGCTTGCTACGTCTCTGCCTAATGAGTGATGCAGAGGCGCTTTAGTCACAATGTCCCCTCTGTGGTGTCAGCACAACACACAACTCCTCACAGGAATGACACAGCAAAAATACAGCATCAACCAACAAATTAGCACCAGAATCACTAAACAAATGCCACATATTTCAATAAAAATATATTTAATATGGTAAAGATTCAGGGTAGATTTTCCCTTTAATGCCTACATTATAGTTTAGTGATAAAGATTAGCATATAATGTACACTTGTGTTCGTTTTGGTTGCAAACACAGAAGGGAATGAACTGGGCGTGCCGCTGTCTGGACGATGGTAATTTATAGTCTCAGACCACCGGGAGATCACTGTTTATTTTCCTTATGCTGAATGTAAAGCATTAATCCACATCACTGCAGCAAATTACTGCTGAACCATTACTCCAGGGGATAGAGCTATTCTCTTTTTTCCTCTGTCTGACCGCTTCTGGTGCTTTTATAGGTCCTGATTATGAGGACAAAGAGACAGAAAAGAGAAGATAAAAAGGGAGGAAAATGAAGAATGGGAGGAAAATCGAGGGCAGAGAGAGAAAGCTAGAGAATGTATAGAGCTTTAGGAGGCTACAATTCCTTTTGACTCAGAGCAGGAAGATCTGGAGATCTAGTGTAAGCCCTTCTCTGCATTTGCACTCCCTCTATATATGAGTGTGTGTGAATGTGGGAGAAAAGGAATGAGAAAATAACAGAGGTGGAAATGACAGAGGTGGAGGAGGGCCCTAATGAGTGAATTAGAAAGCGAGGAGGCGAGTACAGACATGTGCACTAACTGAGCCATGGGAGAGTAGTGGCTTTCACAGTCCCACAGATTTAAAAACACACACAAAGTCCATTACACACCGTCTGAAACGGGTAGCTGTTCAGCCGGCGTGTGTCTAATTCTCAAGTGAACTCATAAAACCTATCATGTTTTCAGACCAAGGAAGGAATCTAAGGTGTGGGTTTCTCAACATGGCTATTAATAATGCAAATACAGCAGCACATGAAATCTCCAGTTTTATGTCAATGAACATTACTTTTATGTGAATAAACATACAGCAGCTTAACACAGACCTACAATTTCCTGAGCGAACTACACAAATAAACTTTCGGCCTGTCTGTGTGTGCGTAAGAGGGAAATGAGGTCCGGAGACTTCATAACGCTGCTTAATATAGTCTTCAGCAGTTCCAACATGATCTCATCCAGCAATACACACCTCATAGCCTTAACATACCACATACTATTAGGATTACCACACTGGAAATAAAGCTCCCTCAGATCTCAGTGGGCGTATAAATGTGTACGACGTTATGCTGTTGATGTTCAGATTTCAGCACTACAGACCACGCTCTCACCTACACACTGCTTTTATAAATAGCCAAGCACGAGTCCAGTCTGAGACCATCTTCAGCAAGATAAGTGGACTCTCATTAAGTGAGCTAATCTTCTTGCCATAAGTTTAATATAAAAAAATTATATGAAATATCTATCGGTGGTTATAAAGCCTTTAGTATTGGCACCCTGTAAGAGAATGGACAAAATAATTGTCTAAACATTATATGCACCGATCATTAGAGAAACTATAGTTGTATCCATTTTTGTACTATGCAATACAATGTGTCTAATATAAAATTAGTGACACCCTAAAGAATTCAAAAAAACCATCAACGGGGTCCTGACTAATATTCTACTCTTATAACCACGTTTCCTATTTCTTTCCGATATTTACTGAATAATATGTTTTAAAATAAAACACTAAATAATAATCCGGCACACTATCACATTAAATTATTGCAAACAAATATACCTCTTAAAAAAATAACTAAAATAAAAGTAGCTCTCAGTCTAAAGACTCAGTCTAAAGGAACTCTATTATTAACTCTACTATTACTATAACTCAATATTTGATCTTTTTCTATTTCCTGTTTTCTTTGGGGTATAAATATGAGGGTGCATACATATAAAGTTCTTTGTTGGTTGCCACAAAGTTGGAAACACATACTTGTGTAAGATGTCTTTGTATGGGTGTGATGCTCAGGTGTACACAAACCTTATAGTGCTACATAGTGTATATATATATATATATATATATATATATATATATAGAGAGAGAGAGAGAGAGAGAGAGAGAGAGAGATACTAGAGATACCATGTTTTCAATACCAATACTGAAACCTTGAGTCTCAGCTGATACCAATATCCATCCGATATTATTTTTTTTTTTGAAAACTACTAATCTTTAATGTTTTTTTTAACTGAAGGACTGCACAATTGAACTCTTTCATATAAAAATCTTACATTACCTCATAAATATAATCATTTTTTGCTGGGATTGGCCCAATACTGATACTGGGTATCAGATCGGTGCCATTACAACAATAAATTTTTTTTTTAATTCGTGAATTTGTATGGAAGAGGTCTGAAGAGGATGCACTTTCATGAAGGGTGCCAGTAATTCTGGATTTGACTGTTAAGAGCATATCTGAACTGCACACACACTGTCTGTCTACATTCCCATCAACTGATACTTAAAAATGTTGTTCAGCACAATTAAATTTTAAATTAATCTAATTCGGAGTCGTAGGTGTGTTGTTGATGTAGCAGAACAACTGGCTGGAAAGAAATCAACACTCAATACACACATCCAGAGACACACACTTGCATTCCAGGTCTTTCAGCGCTGAGAAATGCCCCATTTTGCCCTCAGGGTGTGCCATGCCAAAAGCTACAGAGAACGATACAATATAACCATGACCAAACATGGAGCTGAGTAAATGTTTCCCTCTTCCTGTATTTATCTCCTTTTGATCTCTCACACATTCTCTCTCTCTTTCTTCCTGTCTCCTGTCACAAATTGTGTACCGAAGATCTACAATACTTCTACGCCAATCAAAGCACAAACCAGTATTTTCACCCAACTAGACTCTTAGCTTTCCTTTTAAGGATATATTTAAATGAAATATCTCAAAGGACAGGTCTGAGATCTACTTCCAGAATAAAGAAACAACGAATGAGTCATACTGGTGTAAACAATCTATTTGTTTGGACATGGTTTGTACCATTTCAGGTTTCTAACCGCAGCAGGAACAAAAGCTGTTGGCTCAATCTACTTGACTTCCAGGATTCCAGACCTTTTAGGGCAACACCATGGAAACATAATAACAGGATAATAAAAGAGTTTTGGTTTCAGACATCCATGAGCCCTAGATTTTCGTTATGTTTTCTATATTATACCACTCGCGGAAACTTGCGAACTAAGACTAACCAGTATTCCACAAATAAGTAAATGGTATTATCGTCTATTGTCATCAAGGGGCTGCAAGGCTTATATTCATGTGCTCATTCAGGGACAAGGACTTCTATACGTGTCACAAAAACAGATTTTAAAACGTGAGTGATCATTGATACGGTGAAGTTTTCTGTAAGGAGGAATTTATTTAGCATTTCGTTAGCCTCATAGCATAATTGCCCAAGTCATATTTGGTCAAAAATGACTTAGGCAATTATGGTATTAGGCTAACGATTTTTGAAAGGAGATTCCAGTGTCAGTTATTTGTAACAGTCAGAGTTAAAGCTGGCATATCACTATAACATAAGTGATAACAGGAACTTTCAAACAAAAGACACTGCACAAATATATATAATATAAATATATAAATATAAACATAATTATATATGAGTAAGCAGTATGATGTGTCATTCTTCAATTAAAAAAATACTAATAATTGGCAAATTGCTATGGTAAAAAACAATTAAAACACTTTTCTAATGCGCTGTTATTAGAAAAGGCCATATCACACCACCTCGTGTGATTATTTTCCTATTTTATGCCATTTTTTTATCAGTCAGCTGATATGAACCTCAGCTGGTGTGGATTTATAAGCTCTATATAATTGATTCTCTAATTTGGAGAGATTAGATTAGTTAAGGAATCTGTGCCATTAAGGTCAGGTCATACACACTATCTGCATCCACTTGCTAAAAAACAAGCAAAAGATTTCCCAGAATGGCACACTGGGAGGGCAGGAAACTGTGCCTAACAGGAAACAGAGGAGTGGATAGATCCAGTGTGAGACCAGTGGACACAGACACTATTACACACACACACACACACACACACACACACACACACACACACACACACACACACACACACACACACACACACACATCCAGAGCTCCATCAGTGGCTGAAAGTCTCCAGAGCTTTCAGGGTTTCTGAATGTCTCTACTGTGAGAAGTGGCCTTTTAGGCCTGAGTCAGACAATAAAACACAGTAATCTAACTCTCACATACACACAAATGCGCTGCTTCCTCCAGCACGGTGGTAAAAGCAGGGCTTAAAAGAAAAGTACAGCCTCCAGGCAGAGAGAAAACCCCAGTGAATAACACAGCCAGCACTAATAAAGGATTGTGTGCATGTGTGTGAGCATGTGTGTGAGCATGTGTGTGTGTGTGTGTGTGTGTGTGTGTGTGTGTGTGTGTGTGTGTGTGTGTCAGGGAAACAGCAGTAGTGCATTGTGACTCGGGGCCTAAAGGCAACTCCCTCCACTCTGATTAATAATAAACTCAACACACAGGCCCAGTGTTTCAATAGTGCCACTGCCAAGCACGTACTTAGCTGCCTAAAACAAAAATAAAACAACAAAAAACTAATAACCAATGTAACCGTAGCAATAATCACAACCTGTGAGTGTGTGTGTCAACATTCAAGTGTTGGAACAAGTGTAGTTAATCATTTTGTCATTACTAGCCATCTCACATACTCAGATTACAGAAGAGCTGCATGTGAGCGTCCTTTCCTGCATGCTCGTTTTCACACACCAGTCACACATCTATCTCAACTCATATTTCTGGGCAGAAACATGTCTTCAATGGGTGAACCTGCCTGCATGCTGTGAGGCTTTCTCTAATGAAATGTGAACTCTTCCTGGGATAGTATTTCCTCTCTAAATGGGCCTTAAGAAAAAGCAAGCAGCTCTTCACTGTGACAGTACACTGTAACACAAAAAATGAGATGAACAATAATAATGACCAGTGTCAACTAAGTTTTCAGTCTCAGCCTTTGTGTATCATGTATGATTTCAGCCTTAGTGCTTCTGTATGAATTTGCCACTGCATAGTATACATTCTTCAGTTGCCATCTACCTTGTAAATACACACACTGACTATTTTATCAGGTACATCTACTGTAAGTGTGGCAAATCGTGAAAACCTTTCACATGGGCAAACTTTAACATTTTGAAATTTTTTTCTATTTTGAATGTATCTGGTTACCCCAAATGTGAAAAGGGGACTAATTAGGGCATATATCCATTTCTACCTATACAACATCTTGATCAAAACATGACATTCTCTGTGCAAGGAAATCATACTTAGCTAGCAAAGTTTTAGATATCTTAAGGTTTTTATGGAATTTTTTTGTTAAATTAGCTTCTTAAACAAGACCTTTCCAGAAAGCTAAACACTGAACAAAAAATATTTCCAGATCATTTGAGGAAATCTATCTAGGGTTCCTTAAAGCAGACATGCCAAAATATGTTATAGGCAGGAAAAAACAATTTAATTTTTTTATCTGTTTGCTAGAATTCAGCCACAGTGACTGGGTTTTCCCAGACCTCCACACAAATATAAATACAACTAGAGGCTATATGTTACAATGCACAATTTGTTACTATGCCTCCCACAATACAACAGATGTGCTAGGCAGTAACTGTGCACATATCTTATCTTTACCTCATAAAGTGGCCAATGAGTGTAGTTACAATGTAAATGTACCTAATAAAATGGAAACTGAAACTATGTATGCAATATAAGACATTTCCATCAGGTGGTGTGACGCAGGTATGGCGTCTATGGCTGTTCATCCTAGTGACAGAGATATGGCTTCTGTGCCTTTTAGTCCCAGTGACAGAGATATGGCCTCTGTGCCTATCCATCCCAGTGACAGGTGCATGGCCTCTGTGCCTGTCAAAGGGTGACTGTCTCCTTTCTGGAGATACGGACAGTCAGGGTGACTGTCTCCATACCGGAGATACGGACAATCAGGATGTGATGGAGGTGTGGCCTGTATGCCTGTTAGTTCTAGTGACAGAGGTACGGACGGTATACCTGTTGGTCCCAGTAACAGAGAAAAGGCCTTTATGCCTCTCAGTCTCAGTGTCAAAGAGATATGGACTCTATGCCTGTTATTTCTAGTGTCGGGGGTGTGGCCCTTTGCCTGTCAGTCCCAGTGACAGAGATATGGCCTCTGTGCTTGTTAGTTCTAGTGAAGAAGGTCTGACCTCTGTTCTTGTTAGTCCTAGTGACAGAGGTGTGGCCTCTATGCCTGTGAGTCCTTGCGAGTTTGGCGTGGCTTTCATGCCTGTTAGTTCTAGTGAAGACGTTGTGGCCTTCAAGACTTTTAGTCCCAGGTTTGGCCTCGGTGCCTGTCATTCCCTGTAATGGTGGTGTGGTTTTCATGTATGTTAGTTCCACTAATGAGGTTGTGGACCTTCAGATCTGTTAGTCCCAGTGGAAAAAGGTGTGTCCATCATGTCTGTTAGTGCAAGTGAAGGAGGGCTTGGCATCTTCATCTGATCCCGGTGAAGAAGGTGTGGCCTCTATGCCTGTTAGTCGCAGTGACAGAGGTGTGGCCTCTATGCCTGTTAGTCGCAGTGACAGAGGTGTGGCCTCTGTGCCTGTTAGTTCTAATGCAGGAGGTAAGTCCTCCAACTGCTCAAAGCTAAAGGTGTTTTCGGGCAATACTGTTTCCCACTGTACCACATGATATCAGATATTTTGACACATACTATCCACACAGGGGACCTTAAACAAGCAAACAAAAAAAATGTAGAACTTCTGCATTAGATCACCCTTGCTTGTGTGTAGGACTTGTTTCACTTGGTTGTGCATCTGCATGTCTATTGTGCTATTCTGTTTCTATTTAGGTGATTCATCCTCTAAAAAAGCACTCTGCTCCACCTTCCAGTTCTCCTCCTTTTATACTTGTACCTGATCCAGTCCAGCATGCAGCTCCTGTCATATTGTCCTGCCAGTCTTCTATGTTACCTGGGTGAAGACCTCAAAATGAGACGAGGACAGTAGTAGTAGTTTTCTTGACCTTAAGATTTGATTATTCCTTTTATATTGTGTTGCTGTGTTTTCTCTTTTTTAATAGTAAGTATCTTGCAAGCAATACAATGGGCTTGTAAAAACGCCCCGGAAAGAGGAAGTACTTAGCATGTTCTGCTATGGTATTTTTTTGTCCATACTTTTGTTTTCTTTTAGACATGTTTTGTCTTTCTTTTGTTTGTCTGGAAGCCATTACTGGTGTCATTCTGTAAAGGCTATTCCGTAAAGACATACTTGTTAATACACTTTTGCATCACAGAAAGAGCTTATAATTTTTATGCCTTTCTTCACCACACCCCTATACCTACACACTCACAGGCACATCAATATCAGTATAGTCCAACCTTTAACCGAGATGTAATAGGCATGCACTGTTTAGAACTGCAATACAATAGTCTTCTTTCCTGAGCATGTTCATGGGGGTTGCCGGACTCCCAGCATGCCCTCTGCTTTGATAAGCATGCAGCTGTAACAAAAAGGGGTGGGGGGGTTGGTTCGGGGTTCAAACCCTAATGAGGCCCACTCTGATCTCCATGTATCCTGCTCTGTCATTATCGCTGCCTTCACCCTCCCACTGGACCATGTACAAACAGTCTTAAACACACACACGTACATGCACACAAGTCCTTCGTGTGCATTACAGCACTGACTTCCCAAATCTGCCTGGTTTGTCTGGTCTATGAAGCAGCTGTGATTTAAATTCTGTGCATGATGAAGCATCAAATGAAATGGAAATATGGAGAATTAGTATAAAGCAAAAACCTCCAGGCTCAATTGCTCATACACAAATTGAGACAAAAGAAAAAAAAAATCCCCAAAATGACAAAAAGCATATGCATTATGCATATGAGAACAAAAAAAAAAGTAAGCGTTAACCAGTCGCTACTTTGTGTGAAAAATTGTTCGGTGCAAAATACAGATCAGCAGCTCCAGCTTTCAGAAATCAAGCTTTGTTTTGACACAATGTGTCACTGAGTGTGTGTGTATAAGTGCTATGAGCTAACACACATGGCTGTAAAGGTGCTGGCTGCCTGCTACAGTGCTCTGAACACACTCTGTGCAGTGCTGAAGCTGATTTCCTACACTGAGCGAGTGTGTCATTTACAGGAATAGCACTGCTTGCTATTGTTCTCCGCTCTGCTGATTTCCTGAGTGACACACACACAAAGCATGTTTCCTTCTATTTCCAGGGGTAGTTCTGTGATCATAGTGATCTGTACTACACTATATAACTATTTAATGTTCTCGCATATGGTTAAGTTGCATGGGTAGTTCTTGTAACCGAGCACCGAGCCACAGTAGGAGAATGCAATAAGTAAGGAATACAACATGCAGGGATGTGCTCTTATAGGAAAATAATCATCCATGGGATGGTAGGATGCGGCATGACCCCAAAGCTGATTATTTTCTAATAATATGTTTTATTCCACTTATATCACAAAAATAGCCAAAGCTAACCATTTTCATTTGTTAAAAAAATGACACATTATACTTTTGAATCCATTTGTATTTATGTTTAATGTTGTGGAACATCCATGAGCAACACCCAAGTTCCTGTTATACCTTATTCTATAGCAGCTATAAACATCTGTTCTCTCACCAGCCTCTCTTTCTTTCTCACAGAGCTTATCATGTTTTTCAGGAAACTGCAAAGCCCTCCATCCTGAAGACTTTCCCATGACGGAAAAACCTCTGATTGTTACAAAGCACTGACACTGGAGACTCCTTCTAAAAATGCTTTATAAACATTTTTATACAAAAAGCAATTACACACCAACATTTACAGATTTTATTTTAAACCAAATATTACATATCAGGCAATTCAGCATATCAAATATTACAGATGTTTATTTGGAGAGTCCACCATACAAGTCCCTGTATGAGTATAACGTAAGAAAGAGTGCATTAATATAAACCTTGCAGCCAGTGTGCTCGAGCTGCTATTATAGAAAATTCATCAAATTCATCATTCATCACTAGCAGACTTACAACTGCTGTCAGTATCTGGGTGCCTGCATGTTTGTGACAGGTGAGGTTTCAGTGCATTTGTTTATCTCTTGGGTGTGTGCATGTGTGTGTTTGCAGTCCTTACCCTGAGAGTGTGAATGACAAGGTCCTGAGCCTCCAGCTCTCCCTCCAATATGCTCAGCAGCATTAGCAGCTCTGCTTTACTCAGAGTCTCAACATCCATCCTGCTGGGCTGCAACACACAAAAATAAATGCCTCAATGAATCTCCAGGTTATTTCTGCCTGCTATGCACACATACTTTACTTCACATAGCGCTAATGTAAGCAATATTCAAGTTAGTGGTGGGTGATATGGCATTTCAAACAAAAACAACCCAAAAACCTATGAGTTAAATGAAAACAGCTACAATGGAAACGTTATATATTCGTTAATAACATTATATATTATATATATAAATAATTATATATTCGTATGTCCAATAAGCTACTTGGCACTAGGTAATAATGTAGAATTGGATGTTTAAAAGCAGGGGTGGGAAATATGATGAATTTAGATCAGAAAGGTTTCAAATGTATCCATGATCTGTCTTTACAGAGAGATTGTGCATGATACTAAACACAAACTGCGTGAATGGGCGGGATTGGTCAAAATTTGGACTAAAAAAACAAAACAAACAAAAACAAACAAACAAAAAAACCAAAACAATCACACATACCATTTAGAAATTATTTTTTTTGTTAAATAAAAGCTACAGTTTGGGTAAAATAGCAGTTTTCCTTATGGGGACTAGTCAAATGTCCTTACAAGGTCATAACAGTCAGATTTTCCTATCTTTATAAAAATATGAAAACATGCCCGCACACACACACACACACACACACACACACACACACACACACACACACACACACACAAGCTGGTGTTCAGTTTTGTGGCTTGGCTAGATATGGAAAACCATTAATATATCTCAAGCTGGGTATCTGGGTATCTGCTACAGCCCAACTACACACACACACACACACACACACACACACACAAACTTTGCATGTGATGTGTATGGACACCAATATTAAATGCTTCTGAGTTGTTGATGGAAAGTGTGTACCCTGTAACCACAGTGTTGAGCCTGCACTGGCTCATTTTTGTTTTTGTTTTGTTCTTTTTTTTTACCTAGTTGAGCAGACAATGATAGAGGAAAGATTTGACCATAAGACTTCCCTGATTCGAAAGCTGCTCATTTACCATCTTGAAAAGCTTATTACGAGACGCAGAGAGTTCATGCCCCAAATGGTACTTCTCTTGGCTTTTTACAGTTCTACAGCTGTGCATTTATAATGGCTCCAAATGACCATGTGACCTTACTGCGGCTTAGAAAAACACAGAGGAGTGGAATAAGCAGTGATGGCCTCAGCCTGTCAGAACAAATCCCTATGCCCAGACACGCACCAATCTCACACATGGCCTTTGCGTGACATCACGACCAAGACAAACATCAGAGCCACAAAACCTCTACAGAACTACACGGGAAATGAAAATATTATAACTCGTCTGGATCTGAATCTCAGGTAAACTCTTTGCCTTGTACTTAGCACTTACTCACTCCCTTAAAACTGAATCCACAGCCTTTATGAGTCTCGACTCCTGACTCTGCCTTGCATCATCGCTGCTACACCGGTCAGCCTAAACAAACACTCAATGTAATGATAACATCTGGATTCTTTCCAGTACGCCTTGTAGTTTTCCTCACTAATAATGAGTCAGGTTGACTCAGATATGCAGGGACAGTACAGAACTCTCCAGAGTTTCCACTGTATGATGATATCATCTCCAGATTCTATTAACACACACACGCTCACCATGTGTGTGAGTTTATTTTATTTTCAAACAGACCATTTTTCCAAGGCTTTTTTGGTGTTCTGGTAAATTCCATAGACAAAAAGACATAACTCTCCAGTCATGTTAACAAGATAGAAAGGTTTTTCATAATAGAAATATTTTTCATGTTCTGTACAATTACCCTGCCAGAGTGGTCTCTTAAAAGACATAATTTAAAAGTTGTTCATGCTGCATAGTCTGAGTTCACAGCACTCGTGAATATACTTACGCTGGAATCCGGTTCTGTGAATCCACAAGTTTCATTTTTAGGGTGCTTTCGCAAGTGCAGTGTTTAGTCCCTTTGAATTGAACACTGATGTGATTTCCCTCACAATATGGCTCGTTTGGAGACACGACAACAGAAATCACACGTGGGTGCGGGACTGCAATCAAAAATAAACATTTGCTTCACTTGTTTAAGCAAACAATCGACGCACGCTTGAGGTCACTAGGAACTGGTCCGATTGTGAAGTGGTCTTGGTCTAACATGATGGAAGTGAAGCAAATATTTATTTTGGGTAGCAGCATCTTTCAATTACCCCTCACTGAAGAACCAAAAGTCTAAGGGGTGGAGTCAGACTCGATCTAGCTCCTCCCATCAAGGTGGAGTTGAACCAAATGTCCAGGTGGTGGAGACAACTCAGTGTGTTTTGTTCAGTGTTATACAGTACCTCTTGTGGTAGGGTTAGGGGTTAGGGTTAGGTTTATAGTAGGAGTTGGATCAGGTCCAGCGCCTCTAGACTTGGTTCTGCAGAGACAACTATCTTTCATTTTTTGTAGATGAGAGCTGCTAAACTGACCTATGAGGCACAAACTTCCCAGGACAGAGCTATAGCAATGCTGTGTGCTCTGGATATCTGAAAAACAGAAAATAAACACCAGATGTGATTTGTGCCAGCTCCATATTCTTGCTGCTCAGGTGATTTTTGTGATTTCTACATTTACCTGCCAAAAGATTGTTCGCAATGGATTTTTTCCACCGCTGTATTTCTGACCAATGAATGAAAGAATTTTACGAGTACATATTCATATACCAAATGAACGAAAAATATCAATTCCGCTCCGATTCAGCCTCAGCAAATAGATGTGAAAGTCCCCTTAGAATAAGCCTGTGTGTGAAAACAGTCAGGAGTGTGAGTGTGTGTGAGGCAGCTCTGATCATATCTATAAGCAAACAAAGCCAGCTCGAAGGATTAGTCACTCTGACATGACAAACTATTTACAATAAAACCATAGTTACCGATAGTAGTAATGAAAATCACAGCTGTTTCTTTCTTTTATTGCACTTTTGTTTGCTGTTGAATATTATGTTTACTAAAATGACATCATTGCCCAACAACTCTGATAGCCATAGTGGCGATTTGTGGTATAACCACTGGTACAGAAATTATTCTAGAAATACACACAGAGAAAATCTCAATGCTTTCCAGGCAGGATGTGTATATGAATAAAAAGAAGGCCAAATAATTTTACTGCAACACTCAAGACTGACAACTGCTTTCCATTTCCTGATCAAACCACTGACCACAGATCATTACTTCCACATTACCACTACAGCCTCTCTCTCTTTCTCCCTCTCTCCCTCTCTTTCTCTCTCTCTCTCTCTCTCTCTCTCTCTCTCTCTCACACACACACATAAAATTCAGAACTTTCTCACTCCTTTTCAAACATCTTATTCAATGACTATTTAAAGACTGGGGTGTGTATGCCAAAAAAATCCTATGATGCACATGAAGCATTTTTAGGTGCTGTAACTAAGCTAGAAAAAGCCTGAGAAAGAAGTGATGGCATTCCTAAAAACTTCACTGTACGTGCTAAAAAAAAAAAGCAGTTCCTCCCTGAGGGCAAAACCGCTGAGGTGCTGAAAAGTGCCGCACAGCCAGGAGATCAGTCAAAACCGAGCTCATCTGCTGTACCATGTTACAACAAACAGAGGAATAAAAATGCTCCTCTTGCTCAGTACTGCAATTACAGGTAGACAATCTGGCAAAAATATAATTTCATGATGGTGGATACCGTTGCTACATCACAGTTCCAAGGTCCCTGGCAATTATCTAATCAGCCAATCATGTGGCAGCAGTGCAATGCATAAAATCATGCAGATATGGGCCAGCAGCTTCGGG
>CM074952.1:8946921-8968476 GCA_037577455.1 Pangasius macronema | reverse complement strand
GATTAAGAATGGGATGTCATTAAAGTTCATGTGCATGTAAAGGCAGACGTTCCAAAACTTTTGGCAATATAGTGTATTTCATCACTCAACAGGGTTTAATTGCTTGTTCAGTGATGCTGTGAGTCGAGGTGATACAATCGCAGGGCATATGAAGCTAATTACCACCATACTCTGTGTACACCAGTAGTGTCACCCGCCTGCTGCACAGAATAATTATTATTTAATGAACCACGTCCCTCTCAACATCGTGCTATCAGCACAGAGGGGTTCCGGGTTTCCTGCCGATCCTTAGCCATGTGACAGCTATTCAGAGATGCTATAAAACTCAAAGAAACCGGCTGAATTTGCCTACTAGTCTACCACATCAGCCTTGTCCTCTGAATCTAAATTCTCTGTTAATCCCCTGTCTATCCCGGAAATGATAAAATAAAATAGAAGTGCTATTAATGACCTCTCTGAGGAGGCATGCACAAGCCAAAGGATGTTACATCAAACCACAAACCACAAGCTTCTTTTCACTACTTCTACGCTATCTACTGAGAAATTCCCGTAAAGCCAGGGAGTGAGAACATGAATCATTTCCCTGATTAGATATTGAAAATGCTTCACATATGCCAACAGGATACTGACTACGCATCAAGATTCTATTCCGATAGAACATAATCCATACAATACACATGAAATGGGGTCATTGAGATCCAAGACACAGGGTGTGTGCATGGGTGTGTTTGTGTAAAACTGTATATGGGTTACAGGAATCTTAGGAATGTACCTCCTCATAGACTCATCAAATATTAACAAAACCTGATTCTAGAGTATAACAGGCAGCCATGAAGCACCTGCTTATTAACCTGATTTGACTTTTGACTTTTTTGGGTTAATGGGTTAGTGTAGAGTTTTGCATGTTCTTCCTGTATCTACATGGGCTTCCTCTGGATGCTCCGCTTTCCTCCCATCGTCCAGAAACATGCCGGTTGGTGGATTCTCTATGCTAAATTGCCCCTAGATATAAATGAATGTGTGAACACGTGGGTGCTTTGATGCCGTGTGATGGACTGGCGTCCCATCCGAGGTGTATTCCTGGCTTGCAACCAGTGTTCCCGGGATAGACTCAGTATCCACTGAAACCATGACCACTATGAAGCGGTCACTGAAGATGAATGATGACACTTCCAGTACATGTTTTATTCTCTACAACTGCAATGCACAAAACCCATCATCCTTTCATCATCCTGTCATGGCACATAACATCAAGGGCAATGGTCTTAACGGGTGTAAAGTTGAGCTCACCCCCTCAATCACAGAGCTCTCGGTATGAAAAACTGTTAAAATAAAAGATGTAAAGTTGATGACTGACATGGCTGTCATAACACAGCGAGACTGAAAGTGCTCTAACAGGACTGACTACATTTTTGCACTTGAGAGAACATGACAGTGTGCCATCAGCACACCTATTCAGACCAGACTAAAGTCACATTTCTTCAAAGACTAAAGAAAAGCAGGAAGCAAAGGTTTACCTATAGCTTGGCATGCATGGCAGAAGCTGTCAATATTTAAAAGATGTTAACTTTTTTTAATTAAAAGTGATTATCATTGCAATGTGTCTTTTTAAATTGTATGCCTTTAATAAAGTCAATTACATAAATAGTCATTTAATAAAGTCAATAGCTACTGTATACACCTATTTACAATAAATGGTAAATTTCCATTTAAGATCCTATACTCAAGATCCAAAATCCTATTAAGCAACTTAAGCGTTTCACAGTTATTAGCCTAAAAATAATGTCACATCAGAATAATACATCATGGTTAACTGGAAGCAGGTCTGCATAGACGGTACTGGATACAAGACATCAAGGGTGCGTTCAAGAGCGCATGTTAAACAGTGTGTCAAAAATAATAAATACTATACTATTCAGTACCATAGTATGAATCTATGTTGAATAGTAACTTTGCAGGGTTATCATACAAACACAGTGCTATTTCAGCATGCATGTAAACCGAGATAAACATTACAGACAGACTGTGCTTTAAACTGTAAGCTGTAGGTAACATTATTATTATTTACTATTCTCAGGAATGGCACATGCCTTATCGGTTCTGCCTGTCTTTATCCTCATTGTGTCCGCACATCACAACTCACACACTTATAAGAATGTGAGGCAGCTCATTCCACTCACCTTCATACGCTCCAATCGTGGTTCATCAATTCCCAAATATTCCCGCTATTAATGCATCAACTGTCCTGTTATGAGCTGTACGCTACAGCATTCTCTGCGGAAAAATGGACCTTCGCTGGGTGACAAAGTAGCAAACCAATAGGGAGCGGGATGAGAGCAGGCTTCAGCCAATAGCAGAGGGCTTAGAGCTGTAGAGGGCGGAGCCAAAGATCCGACTGCTGTAGCCGCCTCTTTGTCTGCAGTGTCTTGGCGGAAAACGTGATTTATTTTATATACACGTGAATTTCACATTTTTTAAAGTATTCAGCTGTAATTATTTAACGTAACCGCACATGGACCACGTCTTTAAATCAATATTCTTAATTTTTCTCTTGTATATAGCCTAATAGAAACGCTATAGACGTTATTATAAACAACGCTTCTTCATAGGTAGCCTATAACACTTGACAACACTTCAGTTTCATAGAATATGGATATAACTTATATAATATGGGTTTTTTAGTGAATAAACTGAAGTACATATTTCAAATGGAAATGCAAGTACATTCATGACGTCTTGAATGAATTTAATTGAATGTAGTTGACAGTAGAGAATATTACTACCTGATTACAGGGAAGCTGTTTTGTTTAATTGGCATTCTTGCGCCCCCTTGTGAAAGAAAGCGGAATTGACCGTTAAGTAACCTTCAAGCATCATGTTCCAGCGATGGGAAAGCACTGTATACAGTCTGTGTACTGAAGTGAAGTTTAAAAAAATATCCCATACCAGTTACTTCTCCTCTATAGATATATAACACACTTTATAATATTTATATTATATATTTATATTACATATTACATTTATTCCATTTTTCTGAAGCTAACAGCTCTCCCTATTCATCACCTACTCTTTACTATCCAGGTCTCTAATCTCTGAGATGTTCCACCATCAATTAATTCCATAAAATATGTTCAGTGAATATGCTGAACAATCCACTTGATTGTTGACCGACCAATTTAATAGACACTGAGAAAATTTATGTTNGAGAGCGCTGGTCATTCACTCCCCCCACCTACAATCCCTGCCGGACCCGAGACTCGAACCCACAACCTTCAGGTTCAGCTTCGGGTTATAAATCCGACTCTCTAACCATTAGGCCACAACTCTCCCCGAATGACATGCTTGCTGTGTGGTTTTTAATTAGTTGGCATTAACTCAGAGTTATAACAGCACATACACAGTTATATGGGCAGTATATTACTCACACTAGGATAATAATTGAGGAATGTCGAAAGAAAACAATATAGTGAAATGTCATTGTAATTAACGAGGAAATTTATTACAATGCATTTACTAAAATGCCTAAATATACACACTTATTAAGTATGCTGGATTTTTCAGCCGGGGAGAGCTTGACATTTGGTTTTCTGTGGAGGATCTGGGGTAAATAAATACTCAGCACCTTTCAACACCACATGAAACTACAAACCTTTTTTGTTACATTCTCTGGGATCCCAGGCCTAGTCTCAATGTGAAGCTTTCTGGCAAGCTTTCTAAAAAAAAAGTGCACTCTCTATTCATATCTGTATCTGTATTTGTTTAGAACACATTAGCTGTTCAGTCCTAATAATGTATTTGTATTTGGCTAAGTGACCCATTAACCAAAATGAGTTTGACACCTCTGCCTTAGTTTCTGCAGTGTGGAATCATAACAACCTGTGGGATGCTAATGTTAGGTGGCTGGTGCTATGCCATGACACTTCTGTGGTGTTTGCCATTAGAGAAAGGGGAAAATACAATAAGACCTGAATGATAAATATCCATGCTAATGGACTGGCCTCTCAGCCAGCACCTGGTTGCAGAAATATTTGGAAATGTAGGAGGTCAGTGACTATTTAGATAAAGATATTAGTCACTAATATGATAATTACGACTACTATCACTGAAACAGCTTCAAATGTTCTACTGGATGCATCTCATTTCTGCTTTATGATGGTCCAGCTGGGCTTGTACAGTAGTAGAGGTCCAGAAGTCCTGTAGTATATCACTAAATGGTGCAGACCAGATGTAAGAGGATAAGAAGGAGGAAAAATTATCCCCCCCCCTTTTTTTTACCTTTAAATAGCTCTTATCATTTCTCAACGAACTGTCACCCCCTGCTGCTACTTCTCTGGGTAACCCATTCCTCAGATGCTGCCCCCAGCCACAATTTCAGATAAGGTTCTACTCCCACCTTTAATGCATCCTATTTCTACACTATATGACCAAAGGTTTATTGACAACTGTCCATCACACCTGTATGTGCTTTCTGAACATCCCATTCCAGATTTAGTCCCCCTTGGTGTTATAATATCCTCCACTCTTCTGGGAAGGCTTTGCTCTAGATTTTGGAGCATGGCTGTGGGGATTTCTGTCCATTCAGCCACAAGATCATTAGTGAGGTTAGGCACTGATGTAGAGAGAGACAGTCTGGAGTGCTGTCGGCCTTCTGGTTCATCTCAAAGGTGTTCAGTGGGGTTGAGGTCAGGGTTCTCAAGTTCTTTCACTACAACCATGATAAACCATATCTTCATGGTTCTTGCTTTGTGCACACAGGGGCATTGTTGTGCTGGAACATGTTTGGACTCTTTAGTTCCAGCGAAGGAAAATTGTAATGCTCTAGCATACAAAGACATCCTATACAATTGTGTGCATTGTTTCAACTTCATGGCAACAGTTCTAAGCCTCACATATGGCTGTGTTGGTCAAGTATCCACAAAATTTGGCCATATAGTGTATGCTGTTTACCAAGACAAGCTCAACAAGCTTGTTAAGTGTACATACTGGTTGACTGCAAGGTGTGAATTTTGCACTGCTAGCATGTAGGTTTCTCACCTCTAGCAGCATTTTATGTTTCTTGTCTCGCCTTGCCTGGGCTGTTTTCAAAGACTCTGCAGTATTGTAAGGTCAATGCAGAGCTCATGCTGGTTTCACACGCCAGTCATACCACATAGTTTTATTATAGTACAGCAACAGGAAGGCTTTTATTGGTTTTGCTTAGTGTGTTGAAGGTGAAATGTATACACAGATTTTTGCAGATTTAACTCCAAGTATGGCAGATTTGTGATCAGTGGAGCAAACTGGATTAAATCAGTGGAATAGGAGCAAATTATGAGGCTGCATAATTTTAAAAAGCATGCATTGTTCTTGTATAAGAACAATTATCTTTTAAATGTAAAATATGGAAATTTTAAATAATGTATACCATTGTTGGTTATATTATAGCGCAGATTGGTTACATGTCGGTACATGCTGGTTCTGCAAGCAGGTGCATTTCATGGGATAATATAGGTTTAAAAAGGTTTTAATAAAGCTTTTACTAAAGTATAACCCTATCAGTACAGCCTGTATAGCTGCAGAGTCTGGGTGAATGTTGGTTTCTTTTTCAGTAGTTTCTGCTGATAACAAAAATGGGGGAAGCACATCTAATCCAATTGACCAATGCATGGTAAGGATTGATGTGCAATTCCATGTAAATGTCACTCATGTCTTCATGTCTTTCTTTCACACTTCACCGTATTCCACTTCTCTGGTTCAAATTATAGAGAAAATTACATTGCTTATAAAATAGATGGAGTTCTAGTTCAGTCATGTCACATCCACAGTTTTTTCTTAATGATGTATTCCCAAAGCAAGAAATATTTTCGAATCTATACTCTTTGTGCTTATTCAAGTCATTCATGCGATACATATGATGCTTTCAGCGTTGGTCTTTAAAATTCACGGAGTATGCAGTCTCTCACACATCCAAAGTGCAGATAAATTGCTATGTCTATGAAACATGTAAATTGCTATGTATATGAAACATGTAAAAAATTCTTTAATGACTATTTTAGGCCAACACAAACCCTCTTTGCATTTAAATTGATATATGATAGCTACAATTTCGGTTTAATAAAGCACTGAAATATAAGTGTGAGTTCAAAGTACTGTACCAACTCAGTCACACGATCGACTCCGCTCACTAATTCGAGTCACCAATTCCGAAACTCGACGTCAAGAGAAGCTTTTGAGTTCAAATACTTTATCCTTTCCCAGTTGTAAGCATTGAAAAAAAAGTTTCAGCCAAATGAGCAACTCTAACAGGTTATAGTATATTAATGATATATTATAAAAAGTACACTAATTACCTGTAAATATATTATAGCACTTTACTGTAAATATATTTTACAATATATTTATTTAATATACCAGTAATTATACCAGTACATTTCTGGTAACTCTGCTGCCAACTGTAGACAACTGTAAATTTCTTCGCAGTGTACTGTATTGCCAGCACTTATTTAACAGAAACACACAACCACTTCACTACATGATCACCAAAACTGCTTTATTTATGCAAAGAAGGAAATACGCAAAACTTTACTCTGTGCCATCATTGTTTTGCACAGAAGGACAAAGTATTTCTGCTTCAAAGAGAAACTTGCTGCCCCTGGGCTTCATGAATAAAATCTAGCCAGCTTTGCCAGAGACGGAGAGGACAGGAGTATAGGGAGAACAAAGATAGCTTACAGGATCAAACAACTAGAGGCAGCCTGAAGGGGACAGAGAGAGAGAGAGAGAGAGAGAGAGAGAGAGAGAGAGAGAGAGAGAGAGAGAGAGAGAGAGAGAAAGTTCGGAACGGTTAGTGTAGGAGTTCATTTATTTTAAATCATGAACCCAACTGATTTGTGCCGACCTTAATTAATAATCTGAAGGATGAACTGAATGTCACCATATCTTTCTCATGGCTCTTACCTTGTGCTTTATGATGTCCTGAGTGCCTGGAGTAGCTGCTATAACCTGCTTACTGAATGAAGGTGTAATAATACATTATAAATCTACACACTTTTCAGTGTTTCAGCTAAATGTTGTCAATGCATAACATCTTTATGATTTTACTGCTGCAAGTGTTTCTTAGCCATTTTAGCTACTGTATCAAGGCTGTTGTTGACTGTGGTGTTGTTGTCACAGCATTTGATTAGTAATGATGCAGTTTTTTGAAGATTTGTGCTGGCACATTACTTGGACAGCTCAGCCTGCTCTGATTTTGGACTACACGATGAAACTAGCAATGCTGCTGGATGATAAGAATAACAGAGATTATACCGTCACATGATGTCAGAGTTCATGCCACACATTGTTTTTTTATGTGAATTGATGCTCTGGAGATCTCCTCTCAAAACTGCACACACTGCCCTATACCACATTTTAGCATTGGCAGGGTGGTGCATGTATGGAATGTATTTACTGTAGCTTCTCACTATATCAACAAAACTTATTTCAAGATCAAAACCTTGGTCTTAAAACAGTTTGAAAAAGCTGAGAAAGCCCTTCCAGACTAGTTGACTGTAACGTAAACCTGTTGTGTGGTAAAGTGTCGGTGTGTGTTTACACACCTGTGATTATAATAATGATAAGTATGCTAAGCACCTAGTATTCACCTAGCCTAATAATTATGATAATGATAGTGGCTACCTCATTTTGGTTTAAGGGTTCAGCTAGCAAAATGAACATATGGTCCAATAATTCAGGTTTATTTTGAGAAAAACACTCAACATCATTTTGGAAAAATATTGCCTATGTATTGTTGTGTGTCCAGCATCAGGATATAACCACCTGCTCAGCTCATCAAGCCTGCAAATGATTTGTTTACAGATGATTACACCAGCCCCGCTCGGTCAGAGAGCCATTATAGAAAATGACCTTCTCAGGGTTGATTACTAGAAACAGAATGTGGACATGCACACGCATGAACACACACACACACACACACACACACACACACACACACACACACACACACACAGGATGACTAGTGTAATGACCCAGACAGTGATGCAGACTGCATGTATAAGTGAGTGTGTAAGTAAGTGAGAAAGAAACACCTGGAGATGTGAATGACCGATTGCAGAGGTAGTAGATAGTGCTACCTTGAAAAAAAAATCTTCCCCAAAATTCATTGTGTCCTTGTCCAGCTAACTCTATGTGTGTGCGTACCTATGTGGGACTACATCTCCTGAGCACAGCGCCAAATGAACAGCTGATGAATGTCACCTTTCTGCAGTGTCCTCTTTCATGTCATTGGTGGTGAGTGATAATCTGTGTGTGTATATGTGCTTGTTTGAGGGAGAGAGGTGGCAAGTCAGCTATAGAGTCATAGAAAAGACCCAATATTTGTGGCATATTATTTGCAAAGGCAGAGTGAAGTCACTGTCTAATTTTTGTGTGTGTGTGTGTTTCTATGTGACCTTGTTTGTATTCACTGTCCATTTAGCAGATGTAGTTCAGTTTGAAAGAATAAACTTTATTACAGTCAGAAATACAACCAGAGAAAAGTAATAAGAAATAAAGAGTAGTTTAGAAATGTTCAAAAAGTTTATGAGATGTCTTATACTGGACCGGTACACATATACGAAAAGTGAGTCAGATAACGTAGACGTCAAACACTGCAATTACCTGATAATAATTTCAGCACCACTACTGAGAAAAACTTTTTCTCACTGTTGTTGGGAATTCAAGGCAATTTATTTACTGTATGTACTGTTCATGAAATCATCGTTTATAAATTTAAGCGCTGAATCTGGAATCTGTATCTATACATATATATATATATATATATATGTGTGTGTGTGTGTGTGTGTGTGTGTGTGTGTGTGTGTGTGTGTGTGTGTNTTTTTCAAATACTCTACAGAATATGACCTGGCCATGTGTATATGCTTTTCACTCAGTCTATTGCATCTGCAGTTTGTGTGCAATTACCTGATAATAATTTCAGCATCACTACTGAGAAAACATTTTCTCACTGTTGTTGGGAATTCAAGGCAATTTATTTACTGTATGTATATGTGTGTGTGTGTGTGTGTGTGTGTGTGTGTGTGTGTGTGTGTGTGTGTGTGTGTGTGTAAACAGACAGATTCCAGAAAATTGTGTAAAAAAAGCATAAACTCAGAATTACTTGTTAATCTATCGCTATTGTCCCAGGTTCGATCCTGAGCTTGGGTTACTGCCTGTGTAGCGTTTCATGTGCTCCCAGTGTAAGCACGGGTTTCCTCCAGGTTCTCTGGTTTCCTTCCAAGGTCCAAAAACATGCTGACTGGCATCTAAATGATCCTGTAATGGACCGGTGTCCCATCCAGGGTGTATTCCTGCCTTGTGCACAATGTTCCCAGGGTTACGCTCATGATCCACCTGATCCCTGACCAGGGTGAAGCAGTTACTTCAGATGAATTAATGAATGTAGTGCTCTAATCTTGGACAGTTGGATAAAGCTACATAAAGCCTTGGTAAAATTTTCTTTCATGTCTGCCTCAGACTAAGACCATTATTGTTAGACAGTGACAGTTGAACTAGATATGTGCTATATAGTTATATATTTATTGACTGAACCAACATCCTTAGATTTAATGATTAGTAGTAAGTTTTCATTAAACAGATTTTTTTCTTAGCACATGGGATGTAATCAAAATGGATTTCGGTTTCCAAAAACCATGGATTTGTCATAAATGCATATACACTACAGATGCTGTAGATAAATATTTGGTAGAAAAAAAATCAAGAGCGTTCTTGTCAAGCTGCAATACAAGGTATTGACCAGAAGAGGACAGCAGAAGGAAAGCTGTATGTAAAGAGCTCTACTAAGAGTACATACAGATCGTAGTCCAAGGCTCACCTCTGCACCAATTTGCTGGTGTTTATCACAGTTTGCTGGTGATAAACATTTTAGGTTTATTTCAGTGCAGAAAGTTCAAATGTTACTACTTATGAAAGCAAACGTATCAGACAAAACAGATAAGACACAGTAGATAATGTGCACATTAGATCGATCATTGGTGTACAATTTAATACTACAATTTAATATTACAATTTGGATTGACTTTTTTTTATTTTGGTTCTATATTTATAACAATTTTGTAAATATACCGGTATGTGAAAAGACAAAAGTTCAGTCCCAGACAGCATGCCAGTTTAATGAAAGCCTCCGTAGTTCTGATAGTCATGTAAAAGGTATTGCATTGTGTCTGCTTTTGGTATTACATTTCAATCCTGCTGACTATGACTAAACTAATTAGGGCAGAGTTTCCCAAAGTTTGCAAAGCATCATAATGTTATGATGATCTGCATTGTTCCTGCTTAAGTGGAGTTTTGGTTTTAAAAGGTGAATGCTTGGGTGTTGCCATAATCTGAAAGGACAAACAAAAAAAAAACCCAAGTTTTCCTGTTCTCCTCCACAGTTTGGTCCCGTAGCCTTCCTGGCATTCATTGTCACGCTCTTGTTTATGCTACTGAGCAGCATGAACTGGATCTAAGCAAAATGTTACTTTAAAAGGTTATAAATACCCCCTCAATATGCACATTGGTCTCAAATAAATTAAGATAAAATTAGTGGACTATTATAATTACTTATCCCAGGCTTATAATGAAAAATAATCTGTTGCTTCAACAATAGGATATTAGATTGCAACGTTTTCTTCGCTGCATTCCCTTAAAAAATCTTCACTTTCATCCAATACACATTTACAAGAAGAAAATGACGATATTATGGCTAGCTGTAGTCACACTATTGGCTCCCAATTAGTATTAAAGCACTTTTATTTCTTTACTAACGTTTTAATGGCATTGCACCCACATACATTTCAATCCTGCTGACTATGAATAAATGAAGCAGCTCTGAGTTTCCTAAAGTTTCCCAAAGTTTCCCAGGCATCAGTAAGTAAAGATGATCTTAACTAGGAGAGATCGTGTTGAACAATGATCTTTGTGCTCTGATTCTTTTCTAAAACTTGACCCAGAACTCTCAGGTCATGAGCATAAGCCGTAGATATTCTCAGAATTTAAATTGAATTTAATTTAATTTAAGCTTTTACTCTTTATGGCTCTGAACTTTGTAAATCATGATCTAACCTCAATTTCATTTAAAAGCTTTAGAGCTTTAGATCTTCTTTTTGGTTAGGCCATTCAGTATGATAAATGCCATTTGATATCAGCATACGCCATTTTCTGTTTATTAAATCAAGGTTATAGCAGCCAAGCAAAACATTTTAAAACTTGTGATTGTATCTGTGTCCTTCCTGTGAAAAGAAAAAGATGAAGGATGTTTATACTCCAACTTATACTCCAATTATAGATCCATTGCATCCTATGGTATGTATAATATACTGCTTTCTCCAAACTGTCTGTAATATGATGGAAGCGTAATCCTCCAAAATGCTCCTTCATTATCCTTTACAAATACTCACATTACAGGGTCATTTTGTAGTGGAATTTATAACACCGTCCTGATATTTGGCATGCAGTACAGATACATTAATAGATTTTTCAGTTTAGCTGTAAATAAATATCTAGCCATCTTGCAATAAACTAATACAATAATAATCCAAAGTTTGAACACAAGAGATAGAATATAGATTTTTCATTAGCTTAAAGGCATTCTGATAAAGATTTACATTTTTTTTTCAATTGCATATAAAGTAGTGAAGTTAATTCCCATGTATAAATTAATTTTTTAAATTATAAAATTAAGTAGTAAGTTTTTTTTTTACTTAAATCCAGTATTTATTAATCATAATTAAAGTGTTTCCCCAAGCAAATAGTTTTCATTTAGAATTTAGGAGAAGCAGCCAACAAGTGCCTGGCCTATTTTGGATATATTTTGGAGGGTTAGACTCATTAATACACTCGTTCTAACATGTTATCGTTTCTATAGTAACAACTTACACAGGGACTTGCATGCATGGACACTCCGCATAAATTAATTCAAAAGTGCTTCTTAATCATTGATATGGAGAGTTTTAGCATGTTTGGAAGGAGTCTCCAGTCTCAGTGCTTAAAGGAACATTTAAACAGTCAGAGATAAAGAGGTAACTTTGAATTTTCAGACTTGGGGAAAGTCCTCAGGAGAGAGGAGTTTGCAGTTTCTTGGTAACATGACAAGCTGTACTTTTTTTGTCTTAATAACTTCAAGAGTGAAAACTGAGAGGCTGGTGAGGGAGAAACTGTTTATAGCTGCTATAACATAAAGATAACAGTGATAAAAAGAAATCATTTGTTTCATAGATGTTCCACATCAATAAATGTAACTATAAATGGATATATATGGACAAATTGCTAGAATAAAACACTGTGGGACATTCTGTTATTGGAAAATAATCAACTTTGGTGTGGTAACAGTAATTCTGCTTTACATAGGGCTGCATCACACCACCCAATCAGTACCATCAGTACCATCACTTATTACACAAGCCACTGATACTGATCATACTGATGATTGGATATTTGTATTAATACATTTTGGATATTTGCATTTGTATTTGTATGCCTTTCTAGAAAAAGGAATTACGAGCTATTTTATAGGTTAGCCCTCAACCCAGAATTCAAAAGCCCTGACTCTTCTGCTCAATGATACATGAATGTTCTTCTTAGGTCTATTTCTCTTATTTATTACTGTGCTTCCCTTTATTCAGAGATGCAACAAAGCATGCTCATATGCATCAAACTGACATGAATCTGAGTGTTTCACTGGATCAGTAGAAAATCCAAAAAGTATGAGCCATAGAAGCAGGTGAGAAATTATCATCATCAACTCTAGAAGCTGAAAAATGGCCTCCAATCTTCAAGAACATCGAGATATCATATGAATATTTTTGATTTAGTTGAAAATGTTCAATCTTCCTTCATGCATATTCTCAGATTCACTCATGTGTGAAATGGGGTTTGAACCAAACCCATGACTCACATACAGTATAACAGCATGCATATGGATGTAGCTTTTGAAAATGTGTCCTATTTAAGCACTGAACCACTAAATGTCTTGCACTAGACTTATGACACTGCCTAAGAGTCCAGCAACTAAATGTGGATATATGTGTGTTTTTGCTCAGTCCTGGCTCTCTGCCCATACAGGAACAGCCCATCATCACGATGCCCCAGAGTTCAGTGGATAGAACAGAGGAGCTCAGTAGGGCAGACCTGAGCCAGAGGAATTAATGTGAGAGACAGAGAAAAAGAGATTCTGTGCAAAAAAGACACCCTTTCACATGTCTTCTTTTCAGTTTACTGAATAGATTTTTTTTATCCTTTAAGCCTCTATATCACTCTCGGGTAAATTTCAATGTTATTAGGTTTCGAGTTCTAGATTCCTGCTGGCAGATGATTGCTGTGAAAACAGCATCAGGGGTCAATTTCAAAAGTTTAACTTAAGAGGTTGCCATTGCTCTTGCCTATAACAAAATGATGTTGTAATCCTCTGATGTCTATGAAAATCTGCCTACAATGAGTAAAGTTCTGCCAACATATTTAACAGCATTTTTGCACTTTTTAATCAGGCTTTAATAAAATGCAGTAAATATGCAACAAAACTAATAAAATTATTAATATAATAATGGTAACAGTTTACTTAACCCTTTTCTGTATAGTGCCCACACTCATAACCTGTTCATTTATGGCTTTTTTTTCTTTTTTTTTTTAGAAATACTTACATACTAATCCAATTTCATATACACCATTGTACTGATTTGCTCCCAACACTTCCAGTCCAACATTGCAGATGGCGACAGATGCAGTACAAAAAAAAAGTCAAGTAAAGAATGGCAGACTGTAACTAATATTATTACATTTATTAGTAAAACACACAAATTCAGACCAAACTGCATAATTACTGTATTTGCTAAAATACTTATAAGTATGAATTTCCTACAATTTTTGACATCAGATTTAAAAGCTACTTGTTTTTACCTAAAATATTAGTGAATAACTGACTCTTGCATGTGACTTGTCTGGCATCCAAACAAGGATCTGAGGATTTTAATGAATACTCACTATGTTGAGAATATTCATTAAAATTCTCAGATCACATAAGCAGAATGATGTGAGGAACTTTACTTAAAAGTCAGAGAAGGTGAAAGTGAAGAAGAAAGTGCCGAAACCTTTCAAAAGATGTGAAGTGAATGGACCAATTAAATCCACACAAAGGTAATGAGACAGAAACAGGTAACAGGTACAGTCAGTAATCAGGCAAGATTTGGCTGTGACAACTAAAAAGACTAAGCATACTACATAATATAAACAACTGTGATTAATAGAGAAACTAAGAAATACAGTAGGAATGACAAAATTTTGCAATTTTTAAAAGCAAGTCATCCTGCATGTTTTCATGTCAATGTGTTACCAACAGGTTCCAGTGCAGGAAACACTGCATAGCTCTGACACACTGAGGTACAAAGTCATCTGTCATGCATTCTAAAGTTCATTAGCCTGGAAAGTGTTGTAACATTGTGTTATGTCCCACATGACTGCTGTATTATGTCAAACTGACATCAGCGTAGATGAAAGCAGTCCTTATGTCAGCTGACGCCTGTTGGAGTAAGCCTTTAAATGTTTATGTACTGTAGGTTTATGTCAGTTGCCATGAAGGCCTTATATGTGTCATGCAGCCCTATGAACACTACCCTAGAAAATACATTTATGATCAAATAATTTATGCATGACCTTTAAGTAGTTGTTCGAAGAAAGCCTATTCTGATGGGAAGACGTTTGTTTGAACAGGTTTGTTTGCAGTTATCATGCACTACAGCATGCACTGCCACTTGGCCCCTAAACTGTTTTACATGATAATGAAACATGCCAAGACAACAGTGAGCTGGAACCCAGAGGAGAGAAAATCGTAATGACTTGAAGCTTTGCATTGTGCCAATGCACGAGCACAAAAACCCTAGGCATAATGGGATATGGCTGAGGATGATGGATAAGCTCACAGCAAGTACATGACTCCTGCAGAGAGAAACTGTGGGATTTTAATGAGTGGTCAGCTAGAGTGCTATGGCACCTGTAGTTTATCTGTGGTTTCTGCTTCTGATGGGGTGTGATTAGTAAGGTGGATTGTATTTCTAGAAGTCAGGGTGTCACTCTGGTGTGTCCTTATGTCCGGCAATGTGCAGCCACCGAATTTATTGAAGTACCACAAAAATTCTCTGTAAGTTACTGCACCATAAAGTTTAAAGTGCTGCATGTCGTCATTACAGAGCCTTTCTATTAGAACTCATTTCTGGGTAAGGCTTTGTTTAGGTAGTCCACTTTAGGTCCTTTACAAGCAGTCAATTCAATTCAATTTTTATTTGTATAGTGCTTTTAACAATAGACACAATCACAAAGCAGCTCTTGAGAAATCTGGATGTGGATTTATGTTTAGATCACTAATGAGAAAGCTAGAGGCAACAGTGTAAAAAGCAAAAACTCCCTGAGACAACATGAGGAAGAAACCTTGAAAGGAACCAGACTGAAAAAGGAACCCATGCTTTTCAGGGTGACACTGGATAATGAGATTATAAAACATTACTCTATACTGTCATATACAGACAAAAACAGTACTACATGTCTTGAAGGGATATGGTATATTAGTTGGGATCATGATATGTATAGGAGTCATGTTATGTATAGGAGTTATGTATGGGGATGAGCATCTTTTTTTGGGATCACAGCAAGAAATCTTAGGAAGTGTAACTTTATGGTATCCAAATGAGATTATACACTGCAGCGGGAAAGCAAGACTTAGGCATAAACTGTTTCTGGTATGTTTTTTGGGGTATCCAGGTGAGATTATCCACACTTTACGAGGTTAGCCATAACACAGTAGAGTAGAAGTAAGGCATCAGGATAAATTGCAAAAAACCCAGCGGTTGTCATTAACCAGTCTATAAAGCGATTCTCCACAACCTGTCAACAGATGTGTACCTAGCTTTCATTAACATGACATAAAGTACAGAAGTTTGCATTCACACATGATAAAATGAAGACAAAGGAGTTTAATTTATACCCACAAGACATTACAGATGTTGCTTCATTATAACAAACAATAAAAATTGCCAAATAATGTGATATGAAAGTCACAGTCATATAAAAAATGATGTTAATTCAAAAGTTTGGACTGCCATTTATAAATGTGATGTAAATATTCTCTAATAATTTCTATGGCTTCACTCTTTTGTATCAGCTTTTTGAATATCTCTATCATAATATTAGTTTAGCAAAAGGGGTGCAAACTTTTGCACTCACCAGGACATTTCGAATTGAAAGGCTACGAAAATCAATATTCCAGTTAAAGTGAAAATGGACAAAGGAGACAAGAAAACGAGAAGTGCCTTCTCTTCTAAGTGTCTTCTGTTACTTGTTTACAGTCTACAGATTCTTTTGGACTGTTTCAAATGTTGAAGGTCTAAAATGGACTATCCAAAAGGTGTTATCAAATCCTGCAATAAAACTTGAATCCGTTTCATATTTCTTAAAGCCATTGTGGCCTTGAGACATCCAGTGAGGGAAAAAATCACTTGTCTATTTTCTCAAAGAAACAATGCATGCACAAACATCCATTTCACACACACAACAACATAACTCACACCATAAAAGATGTTCTTCAGAAGCACAGGCATACAGACACACATACACAGGGTGATTTAGAAGAAGTGTTTTATGCGTTCTGAGGTACATGTGATGCGGAATGTTAAAGCTTCCAAAAGTGAGTAATTATATGGAAATATGACTTACTGTAGCCTCTCTAGAAGAGATTTTTCTTTCACAAAAGAGTGAGACTGTCGTAGTTCCCTGTGGTTAAAAATTAAGTCCTCAACAATTAGTTTCTGTAATGGAGTAGGACTGAACATGACAAAGATCAATGGCTGCAATTCTCATTCCTACAGCTCTATTATACTCTACATATGGACAAGACTGTTAATAGCGTCACATATAGAAAGAAAATCATACCATGAAGATGACAACATAGTAGTGTTTACTTTAACCGTGTATATAATAGTCTGGATGTTTGTCAGTGAAATTCAAGAGTTTTTGTGTTTGTAACTCATAAAACAGGAGAGAAACTGCAGCACACAGTAAGAGACCAATGACAAGTTCAATCTGCCCCAAATTATTCTATTGTATTAATCTAACACATCATCGATATTTCATACAGACATTAAGACTTTCTATATTTTTTCCAAGCACCAAGGTACTGGAAACCTATTATTTTTGCTAGTAGTTTCTTCTTCTTCTTCTTCTTCTTCTTCTTCTTCTTCTTCTTCTTCTTCTTCTTCTTCTTCATCACCATCATCTTTTGTATTTCATACAGACGTTATAATAAATAGATTTTCTTTAATTTATTTCTGAATAATTTGGGCTCCGAAGTCCGAAGTCATAGAGACATGAAACTTGGTCAGTTCTTAGTACTCCCCCTTACTACTCCAGCAAGATAGATGACCCTAATCAAACTGCTGATGGCACCATAGTGCAATGTTTAGATTTTGGCCCATATCTTGTGAACCATAAGGCATAACCATGGAAATTCAGGGAAAATTTTTGGAAGGGAAGATTCCTTGGATCCTGGCAAAAAAGCCTTTCACACCACCCACTAATTTGCTAAATATGCAAAACCTAATTTTGCATGTTGAGATTTACAAAGCACACTATATAGCCAAGAGTGTGTGGATACCTGACCATAAAACCCATATGTGGGTCTTCCCCAAACTGTTGCCACAAAGTTGGAAACACACAATTGTCTAGAATGACTTTGTATACTGTAGCATTAAGATGTCCTTTCACTGGAACTAAGAGGCCTATCCCAAACCTGTTCCAGTATGACAATGCCCCTGTGCATAAGTGAGGTCCATCAAAATATGGTTTACCAAGGTCGGTGTGGAAGAACACAAGTGGCCTGCACAGAGCCCTGACTTCGACCTCACTGAACACCTTTAGGATGAACTGGAACACCAACAACCAACCAGCTGCACATCAGTGCCTGACCTCTTGTGCTTTTGTAGCTGAAAGGGCACAAATTCCCAGTGGAATCTAGTGGAAAGCCTTCCTTGAACAATGGAGGCTGTTATAGTTACAAAGAGGGAACAACTCAGTATTAATGCCCATGGGATATTCAATACTCAGGTGTCCACATACTTTTGTCTATATAGTGCATATGGCCAACACATGCCAAAAATTTCTTCTTTGGTGGAGCTTAATTTACGCTATCAGCAGTAACTCAAAGATGAACGGGATGTTTAGGACATGATTTTGAAGACACTTACAAAGTTTGGGGTGTGGTCATCCATATGGTGTGGAGAACTGTAAGTGAGATCGAAATTTTGAAATTTGGTATACTCCTCTTAATCTGTAAATGGACCTGATTAATTAACAAATTAACATTACCACCATCGGCCAATCTTTCAGCAGGCATTTCTCAGGGTTAGGGCTGAGGGTGTGAAGGGTGCTTGGTCCCCGCAGATCGCAGCTTATCCTTATAGAAAGCTACACACATGCATATACAGTGCACATAAATTCTGCCTCTGTTTTCCTACAATGATGTAATCCCAAGTGGCTAAACACACTCTGAGGGAAGCAATTAAGTATTCTCCACTAAAGTCACCTGTTCAATTACTTTTGATGTGGGGAAGCAGACACTTATTGAGCTGAGGATGGGGAAACTATACAGTTAGGTCCGGACGTATTTGGACAATGACTGTATATGGCCTTTTATGCTGGCTCAAAATTAAATTAAATGATGTTATTGACTTCAAGTGGAAATTCTTTTCTTTTCATAGCTGGGTACAGAATATGCCTGTAGCAAATACCTAGAAAAAAAAATACGTGTACATGTAAGTAGGAGTGTGATGACAGACATAGATGTTGGTATTCCATTATAAAAAAAGATTGAAATAGGTGTGTCAGTAATATTATTCTACAGACATATAGATAATGAAGTCAGAGCAGAAAGAGCTTCTTAACTGGTTCGATTATTTCCCTAGGGCAGAGAAGTCATTTAACTCTGTTGCACTCCAGCTGGCCATCTGAGAGTAAAAAACACCCTCTCTATAACCAAATACTTTAATATTTGTTTTATAGTATATCATTTCATGTATTTCCCTTAAAAAGGCTTATAAAGACAATCATATGGTGCCCTGGGTAAAGAATTATGTAAGCATTCTTCTCTGTTTGGCTGTGTGATGGTGCATCATGGACAATTTTAGTATCTGTATCTGATTACAAACTAAGGTGATTAGGTTTATATCTGTTTTGCTATGGCACAATTGTTCTGTGAGAAACACACACTCAGCTAGTGAGGTTTTACACATCTTTAGGCAGACTGCTGTGCTTGTTAAACTGACTCCCTACACAACAAGTTTAGAAAGTGTTCTAAATAAAATCATTTTATTATTAAAATCATTTGTCACAGGAATGGAGAAACTACTTCCTTAAAAAAAGCACAATCTAATCCTCTGCAGAAGGTACAAGAGAAGCAACAATCTAGTTAATGTTCTATTGACAACAAAATGGCCAAGAACATGGTAGATTTAGCGCAATTTGCCTGTAACACAATGCTGTATGTACCTGTACCACAATGCCTGATTTACCTGTATCACAATGCCTGATTTACCTGTATCACCATGCTCTATGTACCTGTATCACAATGTCTGATTTACCTGTATCACAATGCCTGATTTACCTGTATCACAATGCCTGATTTACCTGTATCACCATGCTCCATGTACCTGTTTCACAATGCCTGATTTACCTGTATCACAATGCCTGATTTACCTGTATCACCATGCTCTATGTACCTGTATCACAATGCTGGATTTATCTGTATCACCATGCTCTTTGTACCTGTACCACAATGCCTGATTTACCTGTATTACCATGCCTGATTTACCTGTATCATAATGCCTGATTTACCTGTATCACCATGCTCTATGTACCTGTATCACAATTCTCTATGTACCTGTATCACAATGCTTGATTTACTTGTATCATGATGCCTGATTTACCTGTATCACAGTGTCTTTTTTTACCTATATCACAATGCTTGATTTTCCTGTAACACAATCAAATAAAAAAACTGAAAAAAGGGTTAATTCTCAAAAATGCTCCACTCAATGTACCATGCCTTATTAATTCTTGCTTTCTGAAATATTTAGAATATTCCAGTGTGTCACTGATTTCATATATAGGAGTTGAAACAGTTTAACTCATGTTCTCTCTCTCTTTTTTTTTTTTTTTTTTTTTGCAAAGAGTTGCAGTTTCTTAATTGGGAACCAACAGAGCAGAACATTGTATAAATATCCCAAGTCCCTTGGAGGATACATAATCCTACATAGGGGGTATAAAGCCTATTTGCCAGCTGAATTATTACAGAAGAAAAATACAATCAGCCCTGAGAATGTGTTCATGAACAGCAGGATTGTAATGAATAAAGTGGATTGTCTTTGTTCAACACAGCATCAGTGGGTAAAGTCACAAGCACATGGGGTTAAAATTCATTCATTCATTTACAGTAACTGTTTTATCCTGGTCAGGGCTGTGGTAGATCCGGACCCTATCCTGGGAACACTAGCCCTGAGGAGGGAAATACATTCTGGATGGGATGACAGAAACATGCAGACACACACATTCACACACTCATTCACAAATAGGGGTGTTTTGGCATAGTCAATCCATCCTAATGGCATGTTTTTGGGACCTGGGAGGAAACCGATGAACACAGAGTAAAGCCATGCCAAGACAGGTCAAAACCAGATAAATAAAAACACAAGAAAGCTAAACAAAATGAGCTAAACAGTAAAAGAGCTAGGGAAAGAATAGCTAAAGGCAAGAAAGTAATAAATAAAGAACTAGGAATCAAAGGAACGGTGGGAGTAGGAGCTAAAGAACACCTATCTGAGGAATCATGGAAATAGTCTAAGCAACTAGACAACAGAAACAAAGAAACCAGGCAGCACATAGCTCAAAAACCCGACTAGAAACAAGAGACCACAAGGGACGCTGACAAAGATAATGTTATAAATTCTGAAGCTGATGAGTGCTAACAAGACAGAAAAATAAGACACAGGTGCAGACACAAACCAGAGGCAGAATACAGGACCGAGTATTTTGCAGGAGGAAAATGAGGAAATGAGAAACATGAGAAAACAACAGTTAAAATAGAGAAAGCAAACAGGTGGCATCTGTGACAAGAATAATAGGTTCATCTTTATTCTTACAGTTCTTCTTAAAGTCTCAATCAGATTCTGTTACTAAACTGTGGCCTAAACTGTGGCCTAAACTGGAGGGGATTCTATCAATATAGATATATATATATTTGGTTACATCAAAAAAAATACACACACACACACACACACACACACACACACACACACACACACACACACACACACACATACATATATTAACACGACTCCCCCCCATGATCCCCGGTACATTACCGGTATAAGGGATGCCTGCTGTCAAACCAGTAAGAGGAACTCCTGCCAACCCATCAAAAGTCAAGCGGTGAAATGAAGAAAGATCACAGCCTTGATCAGCATGTATTTTGAAATAGCCTCATTTACATGTAGATGGTGTAGA
>CM074952.1:8922160-8944861 GCA_037577455.1 Pangasius macronema | reverse complement strand
TAAAGTAACCCTCCCAACCCTGAAGAAATGTGGGAGATGTAATTCCCCCTAATACTAGCATTGTATTTAAACATTTTCAGTAGAACTGTTATAAAGATACTTTATTAATGTTATTAGTTGACAGTTGATGGTGTTTTAAATAACTAAATGACTAAAGGTCAGCATATGATGTCATGTCAGTCACATTAGCTGGTTAAATCTATAACACACTGAGCTGTTTGCTGTTTTGAGAAAGTAAATACATCATAAATTCATGACCACTAATGTTAGCTGGTTAGCTTGTTGCTATCAACACACACATACCATATTTTTACCCCCACTGTAACTGGAACACACCAAGCACCAAAATGACATAATTCCAAGTACAGACTTCCCACTTCAGAGTTAAGTCAAGTGCAGCAGAATTTCTGCCTTTCTGCCAGATACGCCTCCATCTTAAGTGTTATATAAAAAGTATATAAAAATGATGCACAGTAATGTGTCATAATTACTGAGTGTTTGGTTAAAGATTAAACTCATTTGCTTTCAACAAGAGTTTATGATTAAGCTGGCATGCTAACCTTAGCCAACTAGCATGCTCTGTTTGCTCTATTCAGATCCCTCTGTAGTTTGTTCAGACATCACTGACCTGATCTACAACACCACAGTGTTGTAACTGTCCTGTAGGATTAGAGGCAGACCACAGATACACTAGAGTGAGCTGAATAACAACAGATAGCTAGCTAAAGCACAAGCTCTCACACAACACAAGACTCACAAGCCTGGTCAATTTCAGTGTGCCTACTTTATTACCCAGTCTGCGTTCGATGTGTATTGTGTTCTGTGTATGTTATGTTATGCATCTTGAATCTTTGTAAATCTATACATCTTTATAAGGTTGGAGCATGATCATGTATGAGCTATCTGACATGATGTATGATGTATGTGTCCAAAAGCTTGTGCCAAAACAATCCAGACAGCTCTGACTGTGAAACACTAATACAGGCCTGCCAGGGTGACTCACAGCATCGCAGGAACACCATGATTTTTGAGTAGTTTTTTTCTCACCTCAGTTAATGATAAGTTTTTTTTCCCCCCATTTCTAACAAATAAACTTATGTACTGCAGCTGCAATTTGAGGGGGAAAAAATGATCATCATCATCATTGGATCCATTATTTGTGTAATATTTGTGTTACAGTTTATTATTAATTGAAAGTGGTTATGTGCATAAATTGGAGGCTCACAAAATGTTTTTTTGAGAAAACTGAGGTAAAAATGGCATGCAAACACCACTCAGAGCATTTCACAGCAGTTGAGCACTAGGTAATCCACAGCTGAATGCAGCACTAACACACATGCACAGGTGAGTCAGTGAAACCAAATGCTGGCTGAATATAAATTGGCAGCACACACTCTTCCTGCTTCCTGATTATGTATTCACCATGGCTCTCAACTTAGCATAGCGCCTCTGGAGAAAAGGCTTCATGTTAATTACATGGCATGAGGAAATAAAAGTTGTGCTAATGGTATACCATGAAACTGTGATGCAGAGAAGAAATGGAGCTATGGGGAAGGTATTCAGCTGTACATTCTCATTTTTGCTGCAGGGTTTAGGTGTAAGGATCACCTCAACAGTGTCCTGTTAGGAAAAGAAAATGAGGTGTTGTGTGCAAAGGTCAGCCCCACCTGTGCTTTTCCATGGCATTGTTAAAAGACAAAACATTGTGTTAAATTACAACAATTTACACTCACAAACTCTTTATTAGGAACAGCATACTAATACTGGCTATTCCCTCTTTGCTCATCAAACAGCCTTAGTTCTTCATGGCATGGATTCCACAAGGTGTTGGAAACATTCCTTTGAAGTTCTGGTCAATGTTGATATGACTGGATCACATAACTGCTGCAGATTTTTCAGGTGCATATTCTTGCTGAAAATCTCCCATTCTACCACATCCCAAAGGTGTTCTATTGGATTCAGTTCTTGTGACCTGGAAGGCCATTGAAGTACACTGAACTCATTATCATGTTCACTGTGCCAGTTTGAGCCAACTTGCACTTTGTGGCATGGCACATTATCATTCTGGACATAGCCAACAGAAGATGGGTAAATTGTGGCCATTAAATGATGCATGTGGTTAACAGCAATACTCAGATAGGTGGCATTCAAACAATGCTTGACTGGTATGAGCAGCCCAGCGTGTGCCAAGAATGCATTCCCCACACCATTACACCCCTACTACCACCGAGAACCGTTAACACAGCAGGTTCGGCTAGTAGATTCATGCTGTTGATTCCATCTACATGTCAGAACAGAAATCGAGATTCATCAGACCATGAAGTGTTTTTCCAATCTTCATCTGTCAAGTTTGGGTGAGCCTGAGCACACTGTAGCCTCAGATTCCAGATCTTCTGCTGTTGTAGCCCATCCGCCTCAATGTTTGATGTGCTCTGAGATGCCTTTCTGCTTACTATGGTTGTAAAGGATGGTTAGTTGAGTTACTGTAGCCTTTCTGTCAGCTCGAACCAGTCTGGCCATTCTCCATTGACCTTTCCCATCAATAAGGCATTTCTGCCTGCAGAACTGCTGCTCACTGGACGTTTTCTGTTTTTCACAGCATTCTGTGGAAACTCTACAGACTGTTGTGCATGAAAATCCCAGAAGATCAGCAATTTCTAAAATACTCAAAGCAGCCCATCTAGCATCAACAACCATGCCATGATCAAAGTCACTGAATCAGTGAGTCCTTGTGTGGACAATACACATCTATATACGACACTGATAATTCTATATTGTAGAAACATCATAAATATTGCATAATGTATATTTCAGCATTGGTCACCAAGATGGACTGTGGGTTATGTTCAGAAAGCTTTATATGGTATATTTTTGCTTTAAGATTCAAATTTTTTCCAAGGACTTTATTGTAATATGCACAAGCTTTCTTGTACAATGAAATTCTTAGTTGCATGTTCTCATGAATGTTCTCAATTAAAATAACAACAATGTTAAAAACAAACAAGATTAAAAAGTTGGCATCATATTTAACATATTTAACATTTGGACATTCACTCCAGTTTGGTTCAGTTTCAGAGTGAACCAAGCGAGGTTGGTTAATTGAATGAACTGTTTTCTACCCTTCTCTGTGCACGCTCTGTAAGCTTAAGTTTCTTCAGTCATCTTCAATGGTAAGGCAACACAGTCTGGCTAGAGATCAGGGCTACAGATACTAGAGTAGCTGTTTGCTTTAATTGCTTGTCATGCTGTCTCTGGTTCACTTCTTACTTCCTCTGTACCTCAGTCCTTCTCTTGTTTGTGATTTGCAAGTGAAAGTACATGCTCCTATTGCAGGATGGGGCATTTTATTTCAAGGACATGTGCTTAGATGGGTAACAAGAGGCTTTCATCCCTTCCTGTTTGAAATGCACACACTGTTAATAGCAGGAGCATATTACTGAACTGAAGCTTCTCATAGCTAATTTGGACCACAAACATCACCATTATGGCTGTTTATGCATATGCAAATCACCTACTTACACGAAGCCATCATGATCTACTTTCCACATAAACATTATGGTCTGTGAGTGATGGAGATGCCACTTAACTTGAGCTTCTGAGGGGGATTTGCCTAGCAGATTCCCTTACAAACTTGAAATCTTAGCTCTTATTGGAGGATTTTAACCTCTGTATCAAATTATTCTCATCACTCAGCCTGCATTTATGCATGTATCTAGATATCCTCTTTTTTTCAGTACTGCTATCAGTCGAGGTGTTTAGTAATGCTTCTGTTTGTGCTTATGCTTTCATTTATTACTTTGTACTCTATTGCTATGTCTTTTATGCAACAGATTTTATCTTTCATAGCTTGACTGACTGTCTTGTCTTGTCTTGTGCCTGGTCGGACTGCTGACTACTAGCATTTACTCAAAGCCTTATGCCTAATTACACTCTGCTTTTTATAAAAGCAGATAAAAGCTGTCAAATGAATAAATGTATACACTATGTGTACACAAGGAATGGATTATTTTTTTTAGTCTTTATTCATCGATGGAGAAAAAACAATGAAATAAATGAGACCCATCTGCTTCGAGGTATAGTAGGCCTGTTAAATGAAGCCAGCAGATAAGCGTCATGCTGATTAATTAATATACCCATCACTATGAAACATTTCTGTAAAATATAGAGTTTTGCTTCACACTCATTATTATAATGTGTATTAGCAATAATAAATAGAATATGTAATATGTGAAGCTCAAGAATAAGCATTATACAGTATGACTTATAAATAATGAAAAAAAAAACATCCACAATGTCAAGTAAGGAAGAAGTCACAACAGGATGTGCTGTTGTAGGAGAATAATCAGAGACAGCATGGTCTGATGGGGTGACGCATAGCAGAGGGCCATTGATTATTTTCTAGCAGCATCATATCCTAAGGAGTTTTCTCTGTCTTATACCACAGCAATGTTTCAACCATTTGTATTTATTAAAGAATGCTACATTGTACTTTTTATCCATTATAGTTACACTACATGTTATGGAATGTCTTCAAAACAAGTTATTCCCTTCTATCACTTTGTTATAACAGCTATAAATAGTTGCTCCCTCACCAGCCTCTCTCTTTTTCATTTTAACGTAAATAAGGCCAAAAAGATGCAGCTTGTCATCTTACTCCTATATCCTGAAAACTTTGCTGTATCTGAAAACTTAAAGTTACAGCTTTTACCTCTGACTGTTATAAAGTGCTGACACTGGAGATTCCTTCCAAAAATGCTAAACAAACATCTCCTCACAGAAAAAAAAAAACGTTTGTCTTTTTATGTGGCTCATCCTCTATGCACGTCCCTGTGAAAGTTCTTATTAAAGAAACTATAATGCATGAAATTGAGGACATCAATATAAACCGGCTCTTTTGTCCGAGCTGCTGTTATAGAAAATTAACCTTCTGATCAATCAATAGATTCAACAGCACTGTGGTATTATATTAAATACTGTATTGTGATATATGCTCTCTTGCCTGGCTTTATTGTTAAGTGAGGGGGCAGAGAGGCAGAGACAGTATATATACTACTACTACTATCTCCTACATGAGTTTAATAAGAAAGCACTAAGACTCGAGGAGCCGTCAATGGCTTAATTAAACAAAATACGTGCTTGGCTATGCTTTGGCATACCGCCAAGAGTGGCATTATCTCACCAAGACAATCAAACACTCAAACAGTGTTGTCATCTTCTGCCAATACAGTCTGAGCTTTCAATAACACTGATTAGCCTGTCTATTGACTACTGACAGAGTGAGAGTACACAGAGTGTGAAAGAGAATGAAAAATATTTACTCTGTCTGAAGTGAAATGTGTCGTGTGTGTGTGTGTGTCAGATTGGTAATGTGACAAGCATTTAAAAATAGACTAGCTTCATCAAGATGTGATCGAAGTGTAGACTTTCAACTTTATTTTAAGAGGTTCCACAAAAATATAGAATTTACCATTAAGGAATTACAGCCATTTTCAGCAAAGTACCTCCATTTTCCGAAGCTCAAAGGTATTTGGGCAATTTGACTGACAAGAAGTTAATTGACCAGGTGCTGTCCATTCCATCATTACTTCAAGACAAATGAAGCAGATAAAAGCTCTGAAGTTGATATCAGGTATTCAGTTGGAATTTGGTAGCTGTTCGACTGGAGCTACCAATATGAAGTCTAAGGAGATCTCAATGAAGGAGGCCATCATTAGGCTGAAAAAACAACATAAATCTATAAGAGGGATAGCAAAAACCTTAGCTGTGGCCAAATCAACAGTTGGGTACATTCTTAAAAAGAAAGCACTGGTGAGCTCAACAACATCGAAAGGCCTTTGAAGACCACGGAAGACAACTAAAGTGGATGATCGCAGAATCCTTTCCTTGGTGAAGAAAAACCCCTTCACAACACCAACAGAAGTCAAGAATACTCTGGAGAAGGCAGTCATATCATTGTCAAAATCTACAATCAAGACATGCCTTCATGAATGTAAACACAGAGGGTTTACAACAAGGTGCAAACCACTGGTAACATTCAAGAGCAAGAAAGTCAGATTAGACTTAGTAGCAAGATGAATTCTGAGGTGTATCGAGCTATACTCTCTGCTGTCATTCAGCCAAATGCTACAAAACTGATAGGACGCCGCTTCACAGTGCAGGTGGATAATGACCCTAAACACACTGCGAANATCTCAACCCAATAGAGCTGCTTTTCACTTACTGAAGACAAGACTGAAGGCAGAAAGACCCACAAACAAGCAACAACGGAAGGTGGCTGCAGTGAAGGCCTGGCAAAGCATCTCCATCTGAGGTGGAAACTCAGAATTTGAGTTTTGAGAACATGGGCTCCAGACTTCAGGCAACAATCTTGATTGTTTTATTTCAAATCCATTGTGGTGGTGTATAAACGCAAAATCACAAAAACTCTGTCATTGTCCAAATACTTCTGGACCTAACTGTGTATATATATATACACATATATACATACATACATACATACACACACACACACACACACACACACACACACTGACACATGGACCAATGGTCGTATTCACAAATTGAGCTGGCACAGTGTTATGGTGTGAAATATTAGAGATGACAGACTCTTTATTATTCATGAAGGAGAAATCCCAGAGCACTATGAGAGGTAGAGAAGGGGAAAGGGGAGGGACAGCCGATTATAAATTCATTAGCCTTAGAGTCCCCTTGCTCGTCTGCTTCAACGCACTCATCATGTGAATATGGCTGTGTGCATGAAAAAAAGACAAACAGCACAATAGACAAAAACAAAAACATATAAAAGTTTTATGTATACAGCGTACATTTGATGTCAGTAGGGATTTAACCCTGAAGAGGGCATGGCCTATACTGCAAAGTGTATTTTTTGTTGTCAAATATGAACCCTACCACTATACCTGGAAACACTGGAAAACACAGGAAAATGCTCGACATAGAAATGTCAGCATTGTCAACATGATCTGTGAATTCAGGCTCTGACAGTTCTTCAACCTCAGCTCCATTACTTGAACTCATAGTTGACGTGTACATGTACGCAGGTATTATTTTTGTTTGCACATACTTGCAATATTTTGTAACAAATTTAGTCGGTTCTATTTCCCAAAATATACACAGACTAGTAGCCTTGTTTAAATCACCATGACCTTGACCAGGAAGCTACTAAAGATGAATGAATGAACACTGCAAATGCATGTTAGGGAATGTGATTCCTTCTTTGTGGAATCACAGTGCCAATGCACACCTCTAATCTCAACCAAATGCCCTGTGAAACGTTCTGAAATGTGATCCTCCTATTAGGAGGTATCCATATTTGTGTCTGTTTTGAACACATTTTATGCTTCCTGTATTCATATTCAGTTATATCATTCATTCTAGTGAATGCAAAGGTAGGAAGTGAAGCTGCATTGACAACACAGACTGCAAGGATGCAGCATGTTTGTACTGAGGAGGTACTGAGAGCAGATGTTCACCTTTATTAATCTCTGAACACTGAGTATGTCTGATATTTACAGCAGGAGATCTAATTTTACAGCAGCTCTGGACAATTTGAAACTATTACTATAGCTCACGCAGTGCCTAAGCTGCAGGCATGTATAAACAAAACTGTCAATCCTCAGCGACATATGCAGCGTAGAAGTACTGATTGCATTGCAAAGACTGATCTCTCTCTCTCTCTCTCTCTCTCTCTCTCTCTCTCTCTCTCTCTCTCTCGCTCTCTCTCTCTTGCTCTCACATTGCTGTTGTTATTTGGAATGGTAAGGGAAACCAGCCTGAAGAAAGTAGGGCAATCGGAGAGAGACCTCTTGACATCAGCCAGAATAGCACAGCTGAACACAAATCATATTGTTCACACAGGAAAGAAAAAAAAAGACAGAGCAATACAGAGACACAAAGAGAGGAAGAGCAACAGGTAGAGAGTGAAACTCTCAGCAGGTTAAAAATAGAACCGTGATAAGACTACCAAGACCGTGTTATGCTTCTGAATCAAAAAAGTGCACCATCCAACATTTCATACAAATGCCAACGCGATATATATCCATAACAGTCAGCTGACCTTCACAGCGAAACGTGGATGTAGTTTCCATCTGATGTATGAGAGGACGTATGATCAGAGTCATCATATAACATCAGTTAGTCCAATGGAAAATCATTTATTCACTTACTGTCAAAGAGTACTGGGGACTCGATTCCCACTTCTGCCCTGTTTGCATGGAGCTTGCATGTTCTCCCAATACTTCAGGGGTTTCTTCCAGGTACACTGGTTTCCTCCCCAAGTCCAAAGACATGTTGTAGGCTGATTGGCAATTCCAAATTTTCTGTAGTGTGCGATTGTGCCCTGCGATGGATTGGCACCCCATCCAGGGTATCCCCCGTCTTGTTCCCCGAGTCCCCTGGGATAGGCTTCAGGTTCCCCCCGACCCTGTGCAGGATAAGCAGTACAGAGAATGGATGGATGCACTATTTATTTAACTGTAATTAAAAGTATCCCTCCAAATTTCATACAATTTGCTTAATTTTTGACATATTACATTTTTCTAAACAAGATTACATTACCTTATATTATATGTCAGTTTGTTTTGTTCATTCAGTCAGTCATCTTCAGTAACTGCTTTATCCTGGTCAGGGTCACAGTGGATCCGGAGAACATCCATCACAGGACACACACATTCACACACTCATTCACACATAGGGGCAATTTAGTGTAGACTAGACACCTACTGGCATGTGTTTGAGAAGTGGGGGAAAAATGGAGAACCTATGTGAAGACATGCAAAATGAGAGCGTGCAAAACCCCACACAGACAGTAACCTGAGCTCGGGATTGAAACAGGGACCCAGGAACTCTTTACCTGCTTTAGCTAAGAGTTATCTCATTATCACACTTTGTTAGCTGAATTGAGCTTATGAGACTGTAGAAAAATTCTATGTTTGTTGTGTAATGGTGCACCTGGAATGTCATCTAGTCCTTCTGCATTTACCTCTGAGCTAGAAGCTTAAATAGGTATTTTACTTAGAGGCGGAAAAGCACGCTGTGGCGTTTCCAACAAAGGTACTGTCCCAAGCTTAAACAAAAAAAGGCCTGTAATTATAGCTTTGTACACAGATGCTGTTTTAAAATGTCTTCCATCTGTTCTTAGCATTTGTGTTTTTAAAAGGCCTCTGTGTGGTTGTGTAAAGAAAGGAGACGCCAGCCCTAAAACACAGATTAAGGAAGCCTGCTGCTCCTCACACCTAAACTGGGAGTGGGAGTGTGTGTTTTTGGTATTTGGAGACAGGCCATAGTTAAAGGAGGTAAATTTATTCATTTATATTTAAATCTCATTTAATGAGTATGATTAGATTAGTGTTTAATAGACTAATGTTTACCAACACAACGGAATGAATATATTACTAGATAGCCTGTTTGTTTTTCCATTTTCAAAGGTTTTCGCTGATCCAGCTCACATATTAAACCACTTAACGTAAGGTTATGTAGTTTTAGCTTGAAATATATAGTCAGGTCCATAAATATTTGGACATTGACAAATTTATTGTTTTTTATATTAGCTGTTTGCCACAGTATATTGTTAGAGTTGGAATTGAATGAATGAGAACTCAAAGCACAGAATATCAGCTTTTATTTGAGAATATTTACATCTAAATCAAGTGGACGGTGTAGGAATTACAGCACTTTATATATGTGTTCAAGTGTGGCATTTGCATTTGGAATCTGTTGCTGTTAACTCTTAATATAAAGTTTAAAGAGCTGTCTCTACCAGTGAAGTAAGCCATCATTAGGCAATTTATTTAACAATTCAACAACAATAAATTTAACAACAATTTATTTAAGTCTTAATAAGAAAGAATGCACTGGTGAGCTCAGGAACACCAAAAGGCCAGGAAGACCACTGAACACTACAGACTTCTTTCCTTGGTGAAGAAAAACCTCTTCACAACAGTTCACCAGCTCAAGAACACACTCCAGGAGGTAGGCATGTCTGTGTCAAAGTCAATAATCAAGAGAAAACTTTATCAGACTAAATACAGAGGGTTTATCACAAGATTTAAATCACTGGTGAGCCTGAAAATTAGGACAGAAGTTTGCTAAAAAAAAACAGTACAGTTCTGGAAAAACATCCTAAAAACAGTTGAAAGCTCAAACTGTACCAGATGATGGGAAGAGAAGAGTAGGAAGAAGGGAAGGAGCTGCTCATGATCTGAAGCATACCACCTCAGCTTATGGTGTGGGCATGTATGGCTGCCAGTGGATCTGGTTCCCTTGTATTTACTGATGATGTGCCTGCTGACAAAAGCAGCAGGATGAATTAAGGTATAGGGCTAAATTATCTGCTCAGATTCAGCCAAATTCTACTCGTCACAGTGCAGATGAAACAAAAGGACTTTATTAAGGCAAAGAAGTAGACTATTCTGCAATCAATCACCTGAGCTGAATCCAATTGAGCATGCATTTCACTTGCGGAAAGCCAAACCAAAGGCAAAATGCCCTCAAAACAAGCAGGAACTGAAGACAGCTGCAGTAAAGGAGCATGGTGAGCATTGGTGATGTGGGAAACTTCACCATCACCAATGGGGAAATGAATGCATCATGGGAGAAAATGACATGTGGAGAAAACATGTACTACTTCATGCAGGTGAAAAATGAACTTGTGAAAAATGTGTGAAATAAGCCATTAGCTTAGCTGCCATAAGCTTCATGATCTTGAAACTTACTCTTGAATCTCATTGGCTTGTTGTGTAGGAGGGTAATAATGTTTACACTATATTATTATCTTTGAACATTTTATTATGAAATTGCAATTATTAGAATGTTTGATTATTAAATTTGGCACTCTATTTCTTAACAATGGGTAGGGCTATGAATTGCAAATAGGGAAATTCAGTCCTCTTTGGCTCATGCCATTCCAAGAGCAGGTGCAACTAAATGTGAAAGAGCCTACACAGAATAATGTGCCCTCTATGCACAAAATAAAAGCCCTTTCAGTCAGCTGGCGAATTTTCACAGTATCCCATCATTAGTATAAAACTGTTAATGGTAGGTAGATAAGAAAATCAGTGAACAGGCTACAGGAAAAGGTCTGTGGTTGGTCATCTTTAATGTCATCTTTAATCTTTAATATGGGTGTTGTTTTTGATGAAAACTACCAACTGTAGCAAAACCTAGAAGTCTGGATTCTGTGACTAATCACATGGTGTTAAAAGTTGCTGTACGTAAAAAATTACATGCTATTATGAGAGCAGGAAAAAAATATTATTCTTGTGGAAATAACAAAATCACAACGGTGAAAAGCAGAACATGCAGTGAGTGTTTGGACTACTCAATGATGTAAGCTGACAGGTTCTACACAAGGAATCACAAAGTTGTGATTCTACCAATATTTGAAGCATGAGAAGAAAATAATAGTAAATTGTTTTAAAAATCAATTGTACATAACAATGCTGAATGTCTTCTTTACCTTCTTAAAATATCTCCTTTTACCGATCGAGACGTTCTTACTTTCTTCCACAAAGAGTAAGTGCACTGATGGACAGAAGAGGAAGGGTGAGATGAAAGGTTAAAGAAGGATTAATGTGTGGAAATGGAGTTTAATAAAGGTCAATCGCTGGCTGAACATTTTAGACCTATGTTGAAAGACTGTTGAGTGTCCTAGAGAAAGGTGTATAGGTATGCACTTCTTCTGTACTTCTTGTACTTCTGCTATAAAATGGACCTCATTTTTTGTCGGCTGTTCTGCAGTGTGTCAGGCAGTAATATGCTGTCTGAACTTGGAGGGCCAAAGAGATGGAAGTTCTTCAGTGTCACCTCTCATGTCAACTTCTGGAGAATTTCCAGATCAGCACAAACCTTTATGATGACAGTCTGCAGCTCTGTCTCCAAATTCCAGCAATTGCAGGCCAAAACCAAATCTATTAATCTCCTGTTGAACTATATATTTGTATTTCTTACTCCGGAGTCAGTGGTTTTGATACGGCTATTCTTAATAAATGTTTTAATCGCAAACATTTTGCTGACAGGTAGCACTTTCTTTTAATGTACAATGCACAGGGGCCAGGCATTTTTAATCTACAGTCAGAATCCCCAGGACAGATGCATTCAAACTGTAGGGTACACAAAATTGCAGATGGGCAAAGGTGAGGATGAGATGAAAAATCCCAAAAAAATAAATATTTAAAAGTCTGTAGCAGACCTGCCAACCTACGTTTTGTGCAGGAGCTCTGAATTTTAACATCGGAGTACACTGTAACATACCAAATACGGCAAAAGAGATGACTTTTTCCATAATAAAAATGGCTGATGTGCCAGTCGACATTTATACACTTGTTTTGAACCAATATCATTTGACACTCTCTGGAAACCCCGCCCCTTTCCCCCATTTCTCACTGCACTGATGTGGCACTCTTGCTTTCTGACAAGAGAAATGGAGAATGTTTTGAGTTAACTAAAAAGGCCTACAGCAAAGCATTAAATCTAACACATTGCAAATAAACATTGTTTGGCAGTGACAACTGGACAACGTTCTCAAAAAAAAAGGAAAAAGCTCTGAATATGTCTGCCCTAGAAGGTAAAATCACAGACAAATACAGCCAATCCTAATCAAAACAGACCGGCTACTGACTAGGGTCAATACCAGAGTATATGGAAGAAAAAAAAGACAAATGAGAACTTATAACTGATACCCTAGATAACAAACAGTCAGGGGTTCTAGAAACTAGAAAACAGGAAACATGGGAATCTATGAGACTAAGAAAATGGAAACTAAAAAAAAAGGTTAAGGGCTGTACAAATGCTAAACTCATTAGCTAGCCCAACAGGCAAGTCCAAGTTCCAGTATGCTGCCCAGTCCCATGTGTTAGTTGCCTGGAAATTGACTAGGCTAAAAGTGGTACCTAACAATGTAATAAGGTATGGCTAGGTAGTTAGCTAGTTACATGCATTGTTGCAGACTAAAGAAAACAAAGGAATGTATAAATGTATAAATTCCCGGGGAGGGGGACGACTGTGTAACCATAGTTCTTATCCTCTCCTTATACATTTTTTGATGTAGCACATTGACAAAATGTCAGCTAGTCATTGGCAAATGTTTTGTCTGTGAGCTGTGGTGGTCTATTCGTACATCTCAATTAATGGATCATGCGGTATGACATATAAGACTTTGCGAAGATGCAGTACAAAAAGAGGGATGTGTGTGTGTGTGTGTGTGTGTGTGTGTGTGTGTGTGTGTGTGTGTGTGTGTGTGTGTACACACAGACTGGGATCACAGTAGCACAAAGGTAAAACAAAGGTGACAGTAATGATCAGGGGAGTATATAGAACTAAAGAAGGAGATGAAGAAAACAGAAAGCACACAGGAGGGCTCAGTGAAATAATCTCACTGATTTACAGTTCCTAGTCTCCTAAAAATGTTTAAATATCTAAATATTAAATATATATTTAAATATATATATATCGAAATATTTACATTTTATATGCTAAAATGTTTAAATATGCGAATAAATTAATGTATTTCAAAATTTAATCTACATGAAGATATCTGTTGTTCCTTATGAGTGAGGGCATCTTTTATGTATACATGTTATCAATGTTTTTACATGAGCTACTTGTGCATGGATGCAATCATGTGTGTGTGTGTGTGTGTGTGTGTGTGTGTGTGTGTGTGTGTGTGTACTTTTTAAGATAATTTATGAAGGGCTTCCTGAGCTCAAGCTGATTGATTGGCATAATCTTCTTTATTGCCTCAAAGGCTCGAAAGGACTATTCACACTTGTGCCTCTGCTATAACTGTGCAGTGAGATGGGAGAGATCAGGCTTTACTTTTCTTTTTAAATTCATCTGTACTCCCTTTCCTCAGACAAGCTTAGCACAGGTCTAAGCCCAAAGCTTCATTTTGCTCTCTCTTTTCTCATCCGTAACAGCACTGATCCTAAGGCCCTTAAATGTACCCTACTTTAAGTCTGTGTGCAGCACTCTAGCTGCTAAGGCTAACAGATAATGCTAAGCTTCAACTAATAATTTATCATTTTCTACCATAGGCTGGGTTACATACTGAACGTTAGGAGAATTCTGGCACTAACAAACCCTAACTCTAACTAGTGAACTACGCTGATGATACTTAACGCTGTTCTTCCTTCCGGAGAATGCTCCAGTCTCAGCACACATCTTAGCTTGTACTACACATGTCTCATCTGGATAAAGGATCATCAGCACCAACTCAGCCTTTTAAAAATCGAGCTTCTTGTCATTCCAACATAAAACCACCACATCACTGTCAAGCTGAGCTTTGTGCTGCAAATACCATGAAGTTCTGCTAGAGATCTTCGGTTAATAATTGATGTTCAGCTTGATCTGTAGCATATCATGGCAAGGTCCTGATCTTGAAGGTTTGCTTTGTGTAATCAGACTGTACCTCTTTTCCAAGGACTCACTAACTCATGGCTCAACTACTGCAATACACTGCTGGCTAGTTTGAAAATAAACCACTTGAGAACTTCACAACTTGGATTGCTTTGAAAGTTCTCTCACAAAGTTTTTGAAGACTCAGTTGTTGATGGCTTTTGACAATAAAAACCCTAACATGAGCTTCGCTTACCCCAACTATGCTGATGATTCTTTCAGAGCATGCTCCAGTCTCAGCGCATGTCTTTGCTTGTATTATAGTTATCTCAGTCTGGATAAAAGATTATCCTAGCGATCAAACACAACATCATTGTCAAGTTCAGTTTGACTGCCAGAGATCTTGGGGTAATAATTGCTTACCAGCTTGCTCTGCAACAAGGCCCTGATCTTGAAAGTATGCTATATAATACTAGACTGTACATCTTGTCCAAAGACACATCATCACTGGATATTTTGCAATTAAATCACAGCAGATGATCCATGTTGAAAAGAACTACACAACTTGGTTTGCTCTGCAGGTTCCCTCACATACTTCAGTAGGTGCCTGAAGACTCAGTTCTTCTGAGAGGACCGGAATATAACATGAATTTTTTTCCACTACCTAGTTACTGAAATTAATGACTGTTATTAGGTAGAAGGATTGAATGATTGCTTTGGGATGAGTGTTTGTAGCAATCTGTACTAGCACTTGCTCCAGAAATTGTGTTGAATTATTACTTCCTCTGCTCTTCCTACAACTTACTTATACTGGTTTACTTGTATGTCATTTCACATAAAAGTGCATGGCAAAGGAATAAATGTAAATAGCTTAACTAAAAGCTCCAACATGGATAGTTAGACTTCTAATGGGAAAGAATGTACATGTTCCACATATAGTACACTTACCTATCGAATTTACTTGATCTTACCCAGACTTCTCCTTCCACATGCCTCTTGTCAATTCTGTAAAAAATCTCAAATCTTGTGTTCTGTAGTCTGCAGGGGATAATAGATTTTCTGAGGATGACTATAATGACCTTCAGACACCTCTGGTGTCTAACAAGTTTCTTCTGACGTCAGAACATGCGTGCAGTGTAGCATCATGAGATGACATGCAGCAGGGATGGCCTTGGATTTACACAGTAAAGTTGCGCGTGTTGAATTAACACTTTATTGCCCTAGTGTCCATGTTCAATATCATACCAAACAGACATTTATGGTTTGTTACTGTCAAAGCATGTGCTTCATCATTTAGACAGATAGATACAAGTAGTTCTTTAGCACAGGATCTGACAACTATCTGAAGATGCACAGAATATAATAAATATGCTGAGAACAGCCTTAGTGGTGAGTCATTAACACCCTTCTGAAGGCGCCATCAGACCGCTCTGTGTGTGTGTGTGTGTGTGTGTGTGTGTGTGTGTGTGTGTGTGTGTGTGTGTGTGTGTGTGTGTGTTGTTTGTAAGAGAATAGATGATTATGACAGTGAGGTTACCTTGAGATCACTATGGATCCAGTAGAGCTACATGGCAAAATTAACCATCAACTGGACAAGACTCTAAGTGAATGTGTTACCTCTGATCTAATAATAAACTTCTAGGTATTCATATTTTATGTATTTTATTCAGATATTTCTCAAACCTGGTCCCGTGACTCATTAAAGCAATACATTATCATGTCACAATATACCTTTAGAAACCTAGTCCATTTCCTCCCAGAATTAAGCCTTATGAATTATTCAGGTCTGATACGAACATTATAATTCGCCTGAGATTAATTATTTATCATTAGGGGAAAAAAGTCAAAAACCTGGGAGAAATATTAGTCAAAGCATTTGTAGAGAAAGTAGGCATTTAGGAAAATCCATAGCGTTTGACGCTGTAAAGAGAGAAATGAAGTGAAACTGCACACAGTGGAGGGTGTGGGTGTAGCATAGCCTGACTTATAGTCGGAAAGGAAGAAAAGATCAGAGACTCGCCCATTAAAAGACACATCAGCGAGAAGCAAGTGTACTGGGTCAACAGTCGCTGCCTGAATTTTTCTTGATCAGACTTAAGCAATGCTTCTTTCACATGCACAGCCAGCCTTCTTAATCAGGGATGCAACAGACAATACAGTGAATCACTCTTCATCATCTTTTATTGCTACGACTAATTTATTCACATAGTACACACTTACTGGTCATTTTAATGGGAACACCTGTGCCCCTGCTAATTCATGCAATTATCCAATCAGCCAATCTTTTGGCAGCAGAACAATGCATACACTCATGCAGATACCGGTCAACAGCTTCAATTAATGTTTGCATCAAAGATCAAAATGAGGAAAATGTGATCTCAGAATTGTGTAAAACTAACAAACAAAAAAAAATAGGGAGCAACAGTTCTGCAGGCAGAAATGGTTGCTGATATTAGAGTAGAAGATGGTAGAGAAGAGGACAGAGGCTGGTTTGGGCTGACAGAAAACTATAGTAAGTCAAATAACCACTCTTTGCAACCATGGTGAGCAGAAAAGCATCTCAGAATGCACAATATGCCAAACCTTGAGGCAGATGGGCTACAACAGAAGACCGTATTGGATTCCACAAACAGGAATCTCAGGTTATAGTAGGCGCAGGCTGACCAAAACAGGACAATTGAAGATTTCTAAAAACATCACCTGTTCTTTTTCCACTCTTCATTAACTGATGCATTTTATGCATTGTGCTGCTGCAACATGATTAGCTGATAATTACATAAATGCACAGGTGTACTGCTGTCCCTAATAAATTAGATGGTGAAGGCATATACACATTGTAATATTAACATATTACAATATGTATATATCTCTACCGACTGACTATGTTCATATTTTTAAAAATGTTAATACTGTATATTATAGGGCCAGGAATGGCAGGCCAGAAATGGGAAGGGAAACATTGAAGCTTGGAGAAATGTGGTAATGACATGGCAGTTCTTGGTTGTAGGTAGATTTGTTAGATTATCCTATAAGGGGCGATGTAACAGGGCTTGAGTTTTTCACACTCCTGAATGGTCTGATGTCCTTCGCTGAAAACAAGACCTGGTCCCCTGGCTCATAGAGGGAGTTGGTCACCTGGCTGCAGAGGGAGTTGCAGAGCAGTGTGAGATGGGTGGTTGAATGGTACAGGAAGTTTTGGATAAATGTGACCACTCCTCTGGGTGATCACTGCAGAAGTGCTGAGAAGGAGAAGGATGGCAGTAATCTCTCCTCTGGCACTCAGAGCATCACTAGCCAATTGTAGGCATCTGAGATCTTGTGTATGCGAAAGAGGACAATTACTTTTTCATATATAGTACTCTTAGGCACCTTAACTTTTTATATATCATTTTTCTTTATATATTCATGTTATGTTTTCCACATTAATGCATCAGTAGAAAAGACCAAATTTTAGATTCCCAAACATTCACCTTCCTAACTATTTTCAGTTAAAAGAAAAACAAGGAGTTCTTCTGATCTCAGCATTATCGAGGCTGTCTGCAACCCAAAGTAAAAGAGTTGCGGCAAGGTGCTTGGAACGATCTACCAGCTAACTTGCTTATAAAACTGCATGACAGTGTACTTCAGAGAGTTGATGCAGTTTTAAAGGCAAAGGGAATTCACAAAAAATATTAATTTCATTTTTGAAACATTAAGTTAATTATTTTATGAAGCATCTTAACTTTACAGAATTTTGCACCTTCCTAGGACCTAGGTATACATTTCAAATATATGCCAATCCCTACCTCTATAAAGAGAGCCACCTTTGCATGGGTTCCAGGCTGTTTAGACCAAGCCGGTGGAACTGTCTGGGTTTGTGATCTAATGTAGACGAATGATCATATAACCTGTTTCAACTGCACCTCTATTGGAAATGTCACTTTTATAAATAGCCCTAGACAAAATGTGAACACTTAAAATAACCCAGTGACACTGTGATGCCTGTGTTCTAACACCATGAAGATCCCTCGAATGACAGCAAGGTAAAAGAAGATGTGATCTAAAATTAATGAAGCCATTTGAAAATGGACATCAGTGAGTGCAAAAGATGAAATGACAAGACAGGGGCTGAGTAACAGCATCAATGTTCTGTCATGCAATGTATTGAAGTGCAGTTCAATATCAAGGGAAAATAAAAAAGATAAAAAGAAGCATTAAAAATGTAAGAGTAGGATGATATATGATGGACACATAAATAAGACAGTACTCTTAATACTGCAAGAAATACTCTAAATTAGGGGTCATAAACTGGTGGACCATGGTCCAGATGTGGACCCAGTTAAGTATTTCACCAGAAATGTGTGAAATACTATTTGAACCGAGTAGCCTGCTTCAAAAATACTGTAGTAGAGCCATAGTTCAGCAACTCCAGTTTTCTAAATACAAACCATCATGGTTTCTGTAGCATATCCTCCGTGTCAGTTTATACAACCACATGTTTATAAGATGAAGATGGCTCACTGAAGATGGCTCATCAAGCCAGAGAGAGGTATAGAGGTCAGAAAGGAAAGTTTTTTGTTCCATTTGCACTTTGCACTTTGTGTAGACTAATAACTTCACGGTTATACTGTGGTAGAATAGGGACACAGATGTGATTTTCTTCGAGAGTCCAAACCTTCAGTGGTTGTGTTGGTGGATTTTGGATATTACAATCGCTTTAGCACATTAATTTATGAGCACAAAAATAACATCATAGTACAAACTCTCAATGCCCTACCAAACTAGCAACTCGCCAGCACTAACCAGTAAATTATATTTGTGCTGACACACATGTGCCTTGTGCATGTTGTTCTCCATGTGTTTAGACACGCTCTTTAGTCCTTAGCCTTATAATAAACACCATTGATATTCATATCATGACCAAAGTTCATCAATCTGATAATTGCTGTTTTGCTGTTTAATTCTGGTGACACTGACTCAAAGCAATTACACAAGTTATTTTTGAAAGCTCATAGAGTATTGTATTGATATGTGTGCCAGAGCGTGGGTGGGCTTGGATGGATCTAGATTGCTCCATAATAGGCTGGGTGTTAGTGGATGGATAGGACTGTTATAAGCTACTGATTCTTTAGCAGAGTCACTTATGTAGAGGATAATATGGCTGCTACAGTCACCTGTGTAACAAGGCATCTGAGGAGAAACTGCCATTGACCACGGACACCAGTTATGAATTTCCCATAACAAATTTAGTTGATGTAATTATTTACCTAGATGATGAGTGAGAAATTTTAACACCTTGGCAAAGTGTTAGTGTTGAATTAACACTTACAGTGTTCATAACACACTCGAGTTGAAGGAATTTGTGATATCCACAATTAATTTGGATCCACAATTAATTTTTAATTTAATCCTTAATCATTGTGTAGAATGAAGATCATTGGAAGACTGTGACAAAAAGATCACTTTGTAAACTGTTTAATCCACAAGTTCACCAATGCTTATTGGTTTTCAATATTGGAACCTTTATTTATAGTTTTGGTCCTGAACTCATGTCTTTTCTTTTAGCCTAGATTGAACATGGATCTACATATCCCCTTTGAGCTTGTCAGAGTATAGAGGACTTTGCAAAAAAAAACAGTTTATCCAGAAGAGGTTTGTGACCTAGCCAATAGTTCAAGGAAAACTATTAGAACGAGTTAACGAGCTCAATCTTTTCTAGAGCTCTTCGATGACGTTCAAACAGTCTCTTGTTGTCCTAAAGAATTTCCACAACTCCAGTCAGCCAAATCCAGTTCTCCTACAAAAAAGTAATGTTGAAAACAAACCAGGCATCGTACTGCCTGAAAAATATAACAGCTCCGTGAGTAAATGCAAACTATGAAATAATGTGCTCTCCACAGCTGCTTACCCTGTCACCATTTCACACCACTGATGAGGAAGGAGCTTTTTATCCTTTCTGTCCTGAATAGAAGAACACTCTCTGCTGAGCATTCTCAGCAGCCTTGAGCCAATCCTACTCACAATTCAAGCAGTGTTTCTTTAGGTAGGTATCAACTCTGCTTGAGGGAGGGATGAGGGGGCAGCCACTGATGTTAAAGCACAGAGAGAGCTTGGCTGCTGACTACACACTAGCTTTCCAGGGTGCAGGAAGGTTCAAAACAGTGTAAAGAAGGAAGCTCAGTGAAATGCTGCTAGCATTATTCACATGCAAGCAACTTTGTAGTTTGCTCTCTGTGCAGTTGTGTGTCAGGTGTCCCCTCCCTAAACTCAAAGATTGGAGTACCTCTTCTTAGAAAAGAATTTTCATCATTTTATTTAAAAAAAATTGGTATTATTTGAGAATTATAATAAATACATTAACACTATTAATAGTATTAACACTTATTTTCATTGTGGTATTAGAAACCTAAGAAAATAGCACTAGAGATTATGTAATCTTCACCCAAGGGCTTTCTACTGTTTAAAGTTAAAAATATCTGTAATATAGGGAACAAAGAGTTCATCAGAGTGCTCAAAGATCACTGCCCAGGATATACTTGACTGCTTACTCATCAGTGATTTTCACTGAGCAAGCCTGGAGTGCCCTACATCAAGGTCAGTTTGTGATGCTTGGGCGTTTTGTCTCTCCAGAGTTCGAAGTCACCAGAAAACTTGAGTTTATTAACAGTGTTATCAATTACATCTGTTTTGGATCATTTCTTCATCTGTATATAAACAGTACTAGCAGTCATTAGTATAGTCATTCTATATTTACTCTGAGTCTAGATATGGCATGAAGGCAAAGAAGAAAAAAGCCTTTATGGAAGTTGGGGTCAACCATGATACATCATTCCTGGTTCAAAGAGGTTTAAGGGGCTGATTGTCAGTCATGTGACTTGAACTCACAACTTTCTGATCAGTAGCCCTACCATTACCCCGGGTTGCTGTGTCGCACCAGTATAGCTTAATAGACCAACAGTGTATTTTGTTTTAGTAAGAGAATCCCCCTCACACACACAGAAATTAATGAATAACAGAAGATTGTGTTTTCACATACTCGTAATTCATGGAACTGGGCACATGATTTTAGTAAGTAATGTTATCTTCGTAAGGACGTAACATTTCACACACCCTGTGTATTGAATTTTTGGATAGAAACACTTTGTGTGAATTGGCCATGTTTTAGGAAGAATGCTTTCGATTTCTGACATTGCACCACTAGGGAATTTTTGTTAATTTGATAATAAGTGTATGTGATAATGAGTCGATTTTTCTTTGACTCTATTTCTCTTGTTTTTAAAATAAACTATAATTCAACTATTGTCCCTCTTTTGTTCCAGTGAATTATTGCCAGCATCATATTACATGCTATTCTGTTTTGTTGAATGGTTGAGCATTTGGTCTGAAAGAGTGATCATCAGCATCAATACAGGTTTTCAAACATTAAACATTTGGATTTGGATAACGCTTTGGTTCATTTAGCAGGATGAATTTGATAAATGATACAGATGGGCTATTTGCTTTTTTTTGGGTGAGTGCTAATGAGGCATACAATCATGTGTTTAATCACCTGTGATTAACTCACCCCTTTTTATGGATTTTTAAATCCATTTCTCTCTCTTTTCCCTTGTGTTATTTCAGTAACACACTGTCTGGATTCTTTACACTTGCACTTTAGTGCATCTGAATTTTCCAGGCTTGTGGTGTGTGATTCAGAGGCAAGCTGTGCATGCTAATTGCTGTAAGGGAGACAAAGCAACAGTTTGATTACAAAGACATACCTCCGTAAAGCAAAACAGCAATCATAAAGCATGTACCTGCCTCCACTGGTGCAATAGGCTGCTTGGCATGAGTTCAAGCAGGTAGCAGCCTTACAAAGTAATGTATGGTTTTGTGTGTTGTGTGTGTGAAAGAAGTGATAATAGGCAGTATTTTATTTTATGTAAGTTTTATCTCCACATCACCCAGAGAAATGTTCATATTGGGATCGTAAATAAAGTGGAGCGAAGCATTGAGTTAATTGTACAGGGGGCTATGGGTTCACGCCAGCTAGTCATCATTTAATGTTCTGTACTGTTATTGGTGTACATTTCCACTCACCACACTTAATAGTTCACTCCACTGGTCTCAGGATCCCCTGATCTCTAGCTGTACATCAACTGGCTATGGACTGTCTTACATCACACAGCCAGCATACGTATTATTTTTAGGATGTGTGAAACAATCTAACTAATCATGATCAAAAAATTTCTGCTACCTGGATTGTATTAGCAGATCAGCTGAAAGCCACACAAGAGGATAAAAAGGCATGGATCAGACAATCAGAGGGTTTGAATTATTCATTTTTGCCTGATATACCCGAGTTATACAAAAAATACAAAAATATGGAAAGAC
>CM074952.1:8904579-8915444 GCA_037577455.1 Pangasius macronema | reverse complement strand
TCCCATGTAGCCTATGTTCAATTGCTTCATTCAATATGGAAACAGTTCCATCCTGATAATGTAGTGGAAGAATGTAAACTCCTGTATAGAAACACTTGCATTTGACTACCAGTCAGCAGTGATGACTGATTCTCTCCTGATCTCAGAGCCACACTTGACACTTAATTGCCTATTAATTTTTAGAGTAGAAGCAAGAGAGGAAACAATGATGAGCACATGGCCAAAAGAAAGAGAGAGGGAAAATAAAAATATTTAACTAAAAAAGTCTACTCTTTAAATTCTGAGCAGTTTTTTTTTTTGGAAGAATGGTAGTAAACCCATATGAGGATGGGTTCTCTGTTGAGTCTGGTTCCTCTCAAGGTTTCTTCCTATCACCATCTCAGGGAGNAAGCTGCTTTGAGGCAATGACCTTTGTAAAAAAAAAAAAGCGCTATACAAATAAAAATGAATTGAATTGAATTGAATAGTATAACATAACATCACTGCAAAAAACTGTCATTTTAGCAAGTGAAAATATCTTGAATATAGTCAGATTTATCTTATATTTCTTATTAGAAGATTACAATAAACCTAATATAAGTTTATTAAGTGTATTGTAATCTGCTAATATGAAATATTAGACAAATTTAACTCTATCAGGTGGAGAGTGATGATTCACTGTGGCGACCCCTGAAGGGAAAAGCCGAAGGAAGAAGAAGACAAATTTAACTATATTCAAGATATTTCCACTTCAAAAGATGTAATGTTTTAAAGCGAGAAATTAGAAATTAGCAGTTGATGTAGTACACATTCGGCATTGTGTTATACAGTAGTATCTATGATGGGTGCCTCACTAAAATCCCCATTGCTTTTCCACCTGTCACTCCCTTGTAAAGCTACAGGATTTGAAACTTCACTGTAAGCAGAAACTGACCTTCATATCAAGGTGATGTATATTTTAAAGCAGATACAATGTCCTTCAATTCATTGTCAAATTTCATGGTCCCTCTGTGCACTTGAAGATCTTTTCTCGCAATGTAACTGTATGCACACTATTATCATTGCATTTATGTTTAATATTGATTTTTAAAAAATCATAGACTCACAGTAACCACAGACATCCATGCTAGTAAACAGCTTTCCTTTATATCCCAAGACACGATCAAGGACAAGCAACTGAATTGCTGAGTCTAACATTTACTGATTGTTTTCCGTTCAGCTCTTCTAACTTTTTCCAAGACTTATATACGAGGTAATGCACTGGTTTAGTCAGCAGACATCCAGCATTCGGCTCCACAGGAGAAATGTGCTGACATCAGTGAACTTGAACTGCACTTAGGAATGCACTCCAGCATTGTGACTCAGGTTTGAGATGCTAATATTTCCATTAAACCTGTACTAGCTGTCATTGCAAATGTCACTGAGTCGGTACTTTTACAAGCTTGAGTGTTCCGATGAAGCTAAGTTGATCTGAAGAGTGGAGAGCAGTGATTCTTTCTGTAATAGCAGACACATCTGCTGTGTGGCGCACCAGGGCCTGACCTTTAACAAGCAGCATTAGCATAAGTGCCTGTATGAGTTCAACCTCTGATCTTGGATGTGTCACGGTGCTGCTCTGCTGCACCGGAGGTGGACTAGATTAACTAAGCATTCCCCGGGGTTGATTAGCAAATCAAACCTCAAAGCATGGGCACTTTGGTGGATAATACTTAGGTCTGGATTGTAACTGTGGTAAATTTTGAAGCAGTATTACAAAGCTTTTAATGCTGTGTGATGTATTTTCTGAAGGTATTTTGAAGTGGAATATTGGGTAGGTATGTTATACATGTCCCATGGATGGGGGCACAGGACATGTGAACACACATTAATTACTTTAATACCTAACACAGACAAACCTATTCATTATTACACAAAGGCAGGGGTATTATTGAGACTGAATACTTGTATTCTTCCTTAATTACATTTCCAAGAAGAAAAATGTACTTTCTACTCCTTACATTTTTATTTAAACCTGTACTTTAATGAAATTCAAAGGTCTCTTCTCCTCTCAGCCAGCCAATGACTATGGCATACACCAAGCTCGACATCTGTGGTGACCTTCTTATGCTTAACAGTGTAGTTAATGTGATAAGTACCTGTGTTCATCTGAATAAGGATAGGCCAGCGGACTGCTGTGTTGCCTGTGAGCATGAGTACCCCAGGAAAATGTTTCAATATGTTGGCATCTCTTTTGCCTCCCTAGAAAGCATGAATTCCATCTGATCTGAAAAAGCATGCTGTGGTAAGTTTTGCTAACATTAACTTGCTATAATATATTGTTATCTGTTAGCCAGCTTTCTTTGCTATTGCCAGGTTAGATTAGCATCGCTTCCAGTTGCTAACATGGCTAAACAGGAACTCAAATTCTAGCTAATAGTAAATATTGGTTCTCATTAATTGATTAGCAAAAATATATAGCATTAGTCATGCAGAGGACAAGCAAACTTACAAACAGTGAATGATGTTTTCAGACAAAATACTGTAATGTAGCTGCTCTAAAACTAATCTAATCCTCTAACAGTTTTAAGTAAGGAATTAAAGTTACTTTTCACATGAAAACCTGACTTTACTTCAATTACATTAATTTCATCAGTTAAAGATGTTACTTTTTACTTTTTAAACCTCAGTTTATTCAAAAGTAGAAACTTCTTTACTTTCACTTGAGTGCATAATGTTGCCATTATAAACAGCCTCATTAATACTGTAATATCACAAACACACAACTTTAAAAAAAAAAAAAAAAAAAAACTGCTTGTTCTGAATTTTGAGCAATACACTTCTGCATTGTTTAAAAATGTGAGAAAATGATAAACTGTGATTTTTGATGCAAGAAAAGAGTTTCAGTTTCTTTGAAAAAAAAAACGAGTATGAATGAGTGCTCGCTCAGTGACATGATGGACAATGATGGATGCTGGATGCTTTTTGTCACGTTAAACCGTGATGTCATTACGTATACACAAGTTGTTTTGCAGTTTGCTAAAAAGTCACCTCTGCAGCACTCACTTCAGAAAAACTGGGCTTAGCTAGGTGATATTAAGCTGAGAAAAGGAAGAGTAGAACGTCTTAATTTCATGTCATTGTTTTACATATGGGTACATGTTAATGAAAACCTTTTCAAAGGCTCTGTATAAATGCTGTTGGCATCAGATTAAGTAATTATTTGAAAAATCAATTCTGATTATTTTACTAAGGCTTAATTTAAAAAAAATCATTCTCATTATTAAGACAATAAGTGGCACATGCTTGTCTTCAGTAGCATGATTTTGATGGGATACAGTCAAAGAAACTCCAGAGCCAAAATGGGGAACAGGGGAACAGGGTTAAGAACCATATTAAGGTTGTCACAGGACCTGGGTCAGCGGAGTAAAGGAGAAAAATGATTGACAGACTGATTGATAATAGAGAGCTAATGTTATCAGTAAAATGATGCTTAAAGAGAACCATTTTTATAGCATCAGCTACGAGTCAGTGTTTTTGGGATTGAATCCGCTGGGTCCTGATTGCCTCTTATTCCCTGTCTTATTCCTGTAAACTCTTCTCTGCTCATTTTATGCAGGGTCAAAAGGTCAAGCAGCTCAGGTTCATGTTATGAACATAAAAATCTACATTGTAAATACTGCTTAATAAAGGTGAATAGCATAAAACAAACAAACAAACAAAAAAACAAAGAAAGATATCACAATGAATCTTTGCCAGTTGATTGGTGATGATCTTACAAGTACTTTTATTTTGGAAAATATATATTAAAAAAAATACATTTATTTGTGCAACTGAGGCCCCAATTAAATATGCATATATTTGCATAGCTCATAGAATCAAAAATATATTTTTAGGATGATAGAAATATTTATTTCAGTGTCAAGATGCTCTCAAGAGAAAGATGTTCCTATCATAAATATGGATAGGAATGAACAGATAAAATATCGATCATCGAGATTTATTGTTCTCAGTTTTAAAAAAAAATGCTTTTGAGCAAATTGGTTTTAAATGCACAATGTGATTTCATGTATTTCCATTCTAATCAGTGTGGTTTCTAAGATTTATAATGTAACTTTTGAAGGACTGCTTGTTTCTTTTGTAGTGTCTTGCTTTAATGGCTTTATGTATTTTGCTGAATAGTTTTGAAATCTGTGTCAATATAAGGAATCTTTTAATAATCAAGGTTAGTGAAGTGAAATAGCAATATTCAGTATTTAAATAGTAGATAATTGTACATAATAAGTCTTTCCATAGTTTTGCTACAGCTCATCAACCGCAATATTACCCAAGTCAGTGGATTTAAATTCCGTGTTTCATAGGAAATGATTTTCATTCAGAACAGCATGCTCAAGAAACCTTCATTAACACTCGGAAAGTTATTCTTAATGAGTTGTTTATTGTGTGAAATTGTTTTTCATTGTGAAGAGTCTGACCTTTTCCACAATTCCTCCTGGTTCCCCATTGCTTTTCTTCTCCTCCTCTCCATTCTCTGTCTTTCCTGTCTGTCTGTCTGTCTGTCTGTCTCTCTCACTCTGTCTGTCTCTCTCTCTCTTTCTCTGCTGGAACATTTCAGGCAACTGTCAGACTATAACATTGACCTACTTCAGCTGAGCCGGAATCTGCATTGAGCTCTAGACCTCCTTTTAATGGTTGCTGTCATTATCGCACACATGCACACGCTGTCCTGTGTCATTCACACCCACCTCATTAGCCTTCAGCGTTTCACTCAAACTTTCTCTTTCATACACACACACACACACACACACACAATTCAATCTGTCTCCAACAAACCACATATCAAAGGAGGGCACAGAGCCAAGCTGTGAGAGAGTCTGAACTCTATGTTGCTATTGGAATATTGCTATGCAGCAAATAACACATGACAAAGTGTGCTGTTAAAGGATAATAATCAACGACCAGTTTAAAAGACTATATGTTTTGTGCTCTGTGATGCCCCCTGATGTGATGCACCCCGTATTTTTTATTTTTTTTTTATTCCTCTTCAACCACAGCAACTATTAGCCAACTATTAAAATTTTTATTTTTTAATTAATGACATGTCATACATTTAGCTGTTTATAGCTATTTAATGTTAATGAACCTGTGAGAGACAGATTAGTTCCTGTTATGACTTATGTTATAACAGCTATAAACAGTCATTCCATCACCAGCCTCTCATGTTCCCTCTCTCTTGAAGTTAATAACACATAATACACGCAGCTTGTTGACATTTTGACAATTTCTCTCTCTCTCTCTCTCTCTCTCTCTCTCTCTCTGTGTGTGTGTGTGTGTTTTCAGTTGTTTTCTAGTTACCTTGTTTTGCAGGAAATGTATGTATATTTCATACTAATAAATCATAACCAATTTTATTTGAAAGAGCACTGAAAATGCTGTTACAAATATTGTAAAAAAAAAAAAATCAATGAAAAAAACCTGCAAACAAATCAATAGCCAGTGACTACAACTGGAACCAGTAAACTGTAATAAAAAGCAACCAAAAATATACCAAAAGTTCCTACTATGACTTAGTGGTTTACGTATCATTATGCGTATTACTGGATCAAACAGGCCTTCTTACTGTAATGGCTTCCTGTAGCTGATCACATGATGCTAAATTTCTTTATGTTAATCTTTGGAACAGCCAATGAGATTTTACCTATATATTGGACATTTTAGGGCAACCATGCTACTTCCTTTTCCTCCTCAACTCCTCAAAACTGGAATGGGAAAGAGGCCAGACTTTTGACTGGCACTAGGAAGCCTGAGCACATTACTCCTGTGCTTGCCTCTCTTCACTGGCTGCCAGTCAATTTCCTCATTGAGTTTAAAATTTTATTATTTGTTTTTAAAGCTTTGTATGAGCTTGATCCACCATACATATGTGATCTCCTCAGTCTGTACACTGCCCCAAGATCTCTTCGATCATCAACTCAATTAATCCTATCAGTACCACGTTCACGTTCCAAAACCAAGGGTGACCGGCTTTCTCAGTGGCTGCTCCTGGTGGCTTTGGAATAGGCTCCATTTTCATATAAAATCATCCTCCTCTATTGCTATGCTCAAATCCTCCGTGAAGACTCACTATTATTCTTTATCTTTTAATTCAGTCTTAGCCTGGAATATGTCCATTTGTCTTTCAGTAATTTGTACTGTTAAATGTTTTTTTGTGTATAGATTTTCTTTACATGACTTGTACAGCACTTTGGTTTTAACTTCAGTTGTTTTTGAATGTGCTTTATAAATGAATAAACTATAAACTCAACTATGCAGCAGGAAGCTTTTATAGGCTACCTAGGCATGTAGGGTCAAGGTCATGAGGTGATGACTGTACTCAACGATCCTCAGCAAGGAAATGAGCACGTTGGAACACTCCAATAGTTCTGGAGGAAATGGCTGTGGTGGTCTGGACAAAAAGGAAGTAAAACCAGTAAACCAGTCAAATCAAACTGCTTTTATGGGCTACAGTTCATGCAGAGTCATTATGTTCACATTAGTTGAACATCTGAAATGTTGAGATGTAATTATAAAACGTGGAATAGCTTTTTGGCACAAATGGATAATTCAATTTAATGTTTTTTTTTTTTTTTCTTTGAAAATTTCCACCAGCAGCATCACCATAGGAGATATGAATTTTTTCTGGGTTTTTTTTTTCGCTCTTTCGGCTGCTCCCATTCGTGATCACCACAGTGGATCACCCATCTGCATATTTTGAAGTTCCTGACGCAATCCTCCCCATTTTTCGGACCATTGCAATGACAAAGCTGCATGCTAGCCACTAGTCCACCAGGGATTCATAGGTGAGGTGAATGCAGGACTAAAACTGAAAAATAAGAACTGAATAAGAAATTTCAGTTGTATAAAATCTGTACAGGCAGACAAATTTTATACCACGCTTCTGATTTTTTTTCCCATGATTGATATGGACCCCCCTCTTTGGTGGTATCACTTAAAGTCAATTGAATATGATCAGTCAATGTCTCTGTAGAGTCATTGTCAACCCCCAACCCAGTGGCTCACAAATCTCACCCTGAGCCATTTGTGATAGGAAACTTGATTATACGAAGATGGCCACTAATGGGGCTAAATCACACTCACATGAAGGTTTGGGTCTCAGCAGTGCAGACAGCTTTAGTGAAATGGATGCTGGGAGCAGAGATGTCACAAGAACGCTTTCATGGGAAATGCACTAAAGTGCTTTGATGGAGAGAGGAGAGTGGCGTGGAGTTGTGGGGCTGTAAAGAGATTTCCCAGACTGAGAATTTCATCTTCTGCTGACACTGATTGCTTTCAGAGATGCATCAGTTTTCTAGTGAAACGTTTGGATTGGCGTTATTTCATGATTAATGTAATGTCGTCTTTATCCTTTTCCTGAATCAAATATCATTTCTGTTGTTTGGCTTAATCCATCTTAATCCATCCAGATATGCTTTCATGTTTCCTTTTTGTAACGTGTCCTTTAAGTTTTGCACACAACTTTATCTAGTCCATTTGGCTCATGTTTTTTCTATTAGGGTCAAATTGATTGATTGTTCAGTAGATTGAATTTTCCAGTCCTATGCATTCATTTTCTACCACATGCAAATGTAATATCATATATCTGAGAGCACAATCATGAAAGAATGTGTCAACAATATTCAGTTCATAGAATAGTGTTTCTTTATTGACCGTTGCTTCTGCAGTATTTCAGTAAAATAATAATAATAAATAAATAAAAATAAACTACTTTCGAGGGAGTCCTCTCTGAGTGAAACAGACCCACAGTCCAAACATAAAGCCACACTTAACTTATGTCACTGTTATCCTCGGTGTGATATGGACTAGTCACTGACGTAGCTAGACACAGTGATGTATCACTCTCTGATAGAGCTGTGTTTAGCGCTCCCTACCGCTGACATGTGCTCCAGCTGAGAGACTAAGCTGAAGCCTTGTCCTCTCATCCCTCCTACTGAGAGAGAGAGAGAGAAACCTGCAATCAGCATCCTCTTAGACCCCCTACATTACGTACTCAACCAAAATTACATTCTCTACTCCCTTTTGTGAGAGAAATGAGAGAGATGGGGCATGGTAGAGGTGAATAAGCATGTAAAGCACTTATAGTTTCATTTCTAAAAATGATAGATGACTCAGAGGGGGTTAATGTGTGTCCCAGAGGCTGACACACCTCTAGGGTGTGTATGAAAGAAGGTGCTGTGGAGAGAGTGCAAATCTGTTTATGTATGAATTTCCCATTTCCCATTTTCCTGCTGTTGAACCTTTAGGCACAGCAGGAAATAGACTGACTATTAAATGTACCTGAACTGCAGTTTGATGAAAATATCATGTCTTGCATTTAAATACTGATTTTAACATGCCCTCATGGACTTCCCCTCCCTACCTCAAAGTCTGCATCAGATGGCCACTCAGAGTTCGTGAGTATGTAGCAGGGAGAGGATATTTCCATTGGGATTCACTTGCCTTTACCAACAATGCTAATGTAGTAGAAGGAATTTCATAGACATATTGTATCGTTTCATTTCTGTAAACTATGTTCAAAGTTGTATCATATTTCTAATTACCACGGATTGATAGACTACACGATTAATAGATAGAACGATTGATCGATCGATTTATTGTAACCACAAACAATAATCGGCGTCCAGTGGTGCCCCTCTTCCAGGTACCACTTTTAACACTTAAAAAAATATGATTTGCAAAAATTCACTTTTAAAAGCAAGTAATTCAGAAAAGATAACATTTATGCAAGCCATTTTTTTTTAAATTTGGATATATTGGTGTAGGGAAAATATTTGGGTCAGACGTTAGTCTTTGCAGATGTACTGCACTGTGGTAAACCTTCGTCCTGAGTATCTCAACATCAGAGTCGTCAACATGGGTTGTGTATGAAATCATGTTATGGCTGGCAAGCAAGTCTCAGTCAAAAGCTGGCCAGTTTAGGTCTTGAAAAAAAGTAATACCAGGGCCTGCAGAAGACAGATCACCACTGTTTGGATTAAAAAAAAAATTCCAGATGAAGTAATCCAGCATGAGGGAACACAGAGCCAAGACAATGTCACCTCAAACTAGAGGACCACCATAATCACAATGCCAAGACGTGGAATAAAAACAAATCAGTCTCTCACTCAGTCCCTCATTCAGCTAAAACACATATATGGAAAAACACACAAAACAAAAGGCAGATGGTTCTTAGAACACTTGTTACAACACGTATTACAATTGGTTGAATGGTATAATAAACGTGTACCCATGTAACCCTTCGGTTCAAAACAAAAAAGTAAACATGTAATTTTCCTCACAAACTGGAAAAGTCGACAAAGCTAATCTCACATTGCTGAGCTTCCTCAATAACCTACGCAAACAGTTAAAACAGCACAGCGAACAGGAAGGAAAAGAGTAAATAAACAGAATAAATGTATTGATAGAGTCAGAATGAATGAGCTCTTGGCCAATCATGGCAAGGACAGATTTCTTTTAAGGATGGTTCGGTCCATTTGAATTAGCTTTCAAAACAGTGTTGATATATGAAGAAAAACGGCAATGAATATATAAAGAAAAAATACAAAATCCCTTTAAAATTCAATGCACATTAATACATTTTATATTATTTTTATGCCTCAATAATGCTTATTTTTTTGTAATAATTTTAATTTAGTAATTAAATTTAAGCTATTCAGGTTAATAATGAAAGTATAAGTATACTCTTAGAAAATAGAATTGACAGGTAAAGCCTTACAGCTTTTTCTGAATCCTGGGTTGCAGTTTTATTTAATTTATGCTTAAATTCATATATCATACTGGCTTCACAAGGATGTGTAAACTAATATTCATTGTTTATTAACTATGTGGTTGCTTTTTCGGACATCTGTATGAGCCCACAACAAGTATATATCCTCAACCGAGCCATGCCTAGTTAATGCCGTTGTACCCCCGTTGTACCCCCCACCCCATTAAAAAGCCCTAGAACTACTGCAGCAAAATGTAGTTACATAAACTATCATGAGTAGTTGTTGTAGATGGCTATATAAAACCCAAACTAAACATATGAATTCAAATGGTCCATTTTTAAAAATAGGTGTTGACAACATAAAACTTGACTTTTATTTAAGAAAAAATTATTGTTGCCATTTGGCGATATAATTCACTATTTTGTGCTAGGAAAATGAATTATGTTGCAGGCCTTGGAAAGTTCTGTACCTCAAGTGCAATGTTAACTGAATCCTCCAAGGACTCATCTAACTTCACCTGCTGTAATAAAGTTTTGAAATGGCTCATAAAATGCTGCCTGGGATCCCCCCAAGAGAAAATACAGAGGGAAAGTCAACAAGGCCATTCTAGAAACAGTAATGCAAAAGGACTGTCCACTTCCTTGTGCATGTTGCAACTATATTATATTACAACTATATTCAGTTTGTGTGAACGTTTAGGTTAATTATAAGATAATGTGGATATTTGTGCAGACTATTTGACACCAACACATTAATTTAGCAATTTATTAGTTTATTCATCTTCATCTTTATCCTGGTCAGGGTCATGGTGGATCCTAGGAACACTGGGCGTGAGGCGAGGACACACCTTGAATGGGACATCAGCTCATCTCAGGGCAACACACACACACACACACACACACATACATTTATGCCTAGGGGGATTTCTGCACAGTCAGTTCACCTACTTGTATATTTCTGGAAGGTGGAGGAAACTGGAGAACCCACATGAACACAGGAAGAACTTGTGAAACTTCACACTTGTAGTAACCCAAGCTCAGGATCGGACCAGGGACCCTGGAGCTGTGAGGGAGTGGAAGTGGAAGTGACTTTGTGGCCAAGTGTGGTGACCCATACTCGGAATTTGTGCTCTGCATTTAACCCATC
>CM074952.1:8894445-8904539 GCA_037577455.1 Pangasius macronema | reverse complement strand
GTCATTCACTCCCCCCACCTACAATCCCTGCCGGACCCGAGACTCGAACCCACCACCTTCAGGTTCACCTTCTGGTTGCAAGTCCGACTCTCAGACCATTAGGCCACGACTGCCCCCAGAGCAACACTACCCATGGGAACACTCTGCAAATCCCCTGGCTAACTAAGAATAAAAAAAAAATACTATTAAATTTAAGGAAAACAGGTTTCAAGGTACACAATTTTATGAGGTTGTAATATTATAATCTTGTGATTTTTAAATAAATATATAAATAAGGCATCCTTGTACTTACAAGTCTAAAAATCCCAGCTTACCTTGTTTAGCTAGAGGTAATTAAAAGAACATTGGATGCACTGACAACTTCTCCCTGTTTAGCTTGTTTGATTTTGAACAGTACGCAAAGTACACAAACTTATTATGACTAAGTCGTGTGTTGTATGGAAATGTGACCCTAACAGCGAAGATATAAAGAGATAGGAGATTTTCACATTCAAATAATCGCAAATGATTCACATGTGAAATTTACCCATGACACTTTTTTTATGTGAATGATTTTACACGATTTTCACGTCAGTTTTCAAAAGTAATGCATTTTATATTTTATATTTTTTCAGATTTTTCCTTTATTTTCACGTGATTGATTTTACACAATCATTTTATTTTTATATGTTAATTTGTACTGTACATGTAGTGCATGTTTTTAATGTGATTTATTCATGTTTTTCTCTTATTTTTACACATGAATCATTTATTTCCCCATTTTAATTTTTCGCATGTAATCCCACATTGTCACATGTTTACTTGAATTGACATGTGCAATTTCAGGGCATAACGTTGAAATGCATTTTCGCATATTTTTCGCATTAGATCGCATAACTCATGTAATCACACGTGAAAAACATATCAGCACCAGTGAATATGTATGAGCTTTTTCTGTAAGGGTCACTTATGAGGTTATGGATGCTTCAGTCTGCATGATCCGGTGCTTTGGGTGATTTTTCCTTCGTCATTTGGTAGAGCAGGGGTTTGTGTCTTTACAAGGACAAAGCAGTATTAAAGCGTCTCCTCTGGGACGGAGAGAGAGAGAGAGAGACAGGGGCACGGCTACAGAGAGACAGTGTGTCTGTTCAGCTGATCAACACAGGCACCTTATCCAGACACGCAATCTAAATGGTGTAAAGTCTGTTTGGAATTCTGACGACGTGTATAAGAAAAAGCTGTTTAAAAATAAGAGTAGAATGAGTGATAAAGGAGTAAGAGAATTCTGAGCAGGGATCTTATGTTGCTTTCAACCCTACATGTGTAAACTCTGATTCATTTTTCAGTTCAATACTTTGCATGCTAATCAGTGTCAGAAATGAACCAGAAAAAGAATGCAATGTTGTATAGTAGAAGAGCAATATTTAACACTCAGATCATATTTAATAAATAATGAGAGCTTATAAATGGAAAATAACTTATTTTGATTTTGTTTTGTCACAACAAGGACGGAACAAACAGATTCATCGCTCATAATCATCATCATAAAGCAGAAAACAGCTGAAATTGAATACTTTCCACTTAGTGTTGTAACTATAACCAAAAAAAAATTGATAGTGTATTATTATTATTATTATTATGGTGTGACATTTGTACATTATTCAAGTAGTGTAGCTAAACATATTCCTTATACACTGCAGAAAAACGACATCTTAGCAGTAAAATATCTTGAATATAGGCAAATTCGCCTAATACTCCACTTCATTTGATTGTTTTAAACAGATTAATAATATTATGTAGCTTATTCTTTACATTTCAAGCTTTAAATTGTCTAAAAATAGCCTCAATAGTCTTGTATTTTTTATATAATAATCTAATAATGAGAAATATTAGCTATCTTGTCCTTTATTCAGGATATCTTCCTAAGGAGTTTCTTTGGTCAATTAAAGATTTTTGCTTCATGGTTTTCAACTAGAAACCCTTTCTGTTGGGGAAACATTCCATTGGGGGTACAGTCGTGGTCTAATGGTTCGAGACCCGAAGGTGAACCCGAAGGTCGTGGGTTCGAGTGTCGGGGCCGGTGGGGGGAGTGAATGACCAGCAATCTCTGCCACCCTCAATACCACGACTGAGGTGAGACACGAGCTCACGACTTGAGCGAGGCACTGATCCCCCAACTGCTCCCCGGGCGCCACAGCTAAAATGGCTGCCCACTGCTCCGGGTGTGTGTTCATGTGTGTGTGTGTGTGTGTGTGTGTGTGTGTGTGTGTTCACTACTGTGTGTGTGCACTTGGATGGGTTAAATGCAGANACTGTGTGTGTGCACTTAGATGGGTTAAATGCAGAGCACAAATTCCGAGTATGGGTCACCACACTTGGCCACAAAGTCACTTCACTTCACTTCTTCACTTCACTTTACAGGTTCTTCCATAAGCCCTTAAGGATTCTAGATTGTCTAGTTTTTATAATTATTTATTTTACTGAATATTTAAACGGGCTGAATTTTTCTTAATCCTGCTTTCAATGGTATCCTTAATTCTTTTGTGTGAAAATGTTTTTCACTTTGGACCAAAACGACTAAGAGCTGCTATCTAGCTCTGTCCATATTTATCTCCCTTTGTGATTAAGTAAGTCTAATGAGAAATAAATGAGAAATGTACATGCTTTAGGTGGGTGAATGAATAAGTTCAGCGGATGCATTCAGTGGGTGAACAATGAACAAATCCTCTTAATCCTGCATAGCAGGACATACTGAAGCTCTGTAATCCTGTTAGTTTTAGAGCTGGAGTGCTGTAACACAATCCAGTTTATCGTCTTGTCCTTGTTTAACAAACCTGAAAGAAGTGACTGATGTGAGAGATCGGCTGATAAAGTGGTGTATAAGAGTCCACGGACACTAAACTCTGCTGTACACCAGAAAAAATCACCTAAAGAAATCATAAGCACCGTAAAATAAAATGGAAAACTTCGCTCAGATCAGCCACGGTCAGTGCATCCTATCATCTTCCCCACTTCACATGCTGGGGGAAGTACCAAGAAAAATGTTCAGGTACTTTTTTTTTCTTTTCTTGGCCATCTGGGGAAAAGAGTAGTGATGTGAGCATTTCTTGACAGGCTAGAGATTATTGCTGAGTCAGGTCCAAGAAAGAGAAAAGCAAATGAAAAAAGTGTGTGTGTGTGTGTGTGTGTGTGTGTGTGTGTGTGTGTGTGTGTGTGTGTGTGTGTGTGTCAGTTATAGGAAAGTTTTGCTATTCCAAGTATACAGAACGGAGCCCAATATACCATAAAGAAGTCAAGCAGGGGTCGGAGTTTTAATTAAGTTGCTTTTCTTTCTCTTCAGTCATCAGAGGCAAACAGGAATAGAAGCGGGGGGAAAAAATCGCAGAAGGACAAGCATAATTTCTTTTGCTGTTTACTACTGTAATCAACTTTTCTGCACTTGGTTAGCTTAACTTTAGCATGATAAACAACATGACTTCTTTATTCACAGCATATTCCAGGAAAGGTGAAAACGGGAAAGCAGGGCTAGACAGAGGAGGATAAAACTGAGACAGAAGAAAAAGAGATCGAGCTATGTGTTCTGGCAGTGGGTGAGATCTTGGAGGCAAGGCAGGGCTTCTTCCTGGAGTGTGCTCTTTCTGCCTGTTGCATCATACAGACTGTCCCAGACATGTTAGTCGTACTTCAGCCCCCAGTCCAGTGACAACACCTGTCTCCACTGTCGAATGGGGAATCTGTGCTGTTCAAAGCTATGTGAATTAATGTTGTTTAATTCTGTGCTGATGGATGTAATTTCATATGCATAAAGTATATGTGTTTTGAGTTTCTTTTGTGCACTTTTCTGGCCACAAGCTTCAGGATCCTGAAAGAAGAGGTACCCTCTGAAGCAGGAGTTCTATACACCTTCTGTGCCAGCGTTTAACAGAAAAACAAAATGTCTGAACACTGTGATGTGAGTTATCATTACTAGATTGAAAATAAAATCATGACATCACATCTTTTAAAGTTTTGTTTGAAGAAGTTAGGAGTTAGTACCTGAGATAGCCTACAGGAAGAGGTCTCTGGTTGATCATCTGCAGTGCCAGGTAAACAGGAGGAATTGGCAAAAATATCAGGATCCAAGATGTGCAAAGCTGATAGAGACATATCCCAGACTTATCCCAGAAGACTGCCAGCTCTAATTGCAGCTAATGGTGACTCTACCAAGTATTGACCCTGAGGGGTGAATATTTATGACAAACTGACAAATGTCTGCTTTTTTGTTTAATCAAGCTTTATGTCACAATATAAGCTGTTCAAATGTAAATGAAATGGTTTTTAAAAAAATCACAGTTAAGTCCATTCCACTTTTAGGTTATAGCACTGCAAAATGTGGAAAATGTCAAGGGGGTGAATACTTATGCAATCCACTGTGTGAGATTTGTGTATGTGTGTGTGTGTGTGTGTGTGTGTGTGTGTGTGTGTGTGTGTGTGTGTGTGTGTGTGTGTTTTCCTACGCATTAAATGATTGCACACATATGCGTGGGCATGACTTGCCATTAACAGTTACTACTCTAACATAAGCCACACTTTAAGTCATAATTTGTTGATTTTATTGGGAAAATATTTCAAAGGGAAGTACAAGGGGTGCTAATAAAATAACTGCGAGCCTTTTTTGGTGATGTGGATTGTGGATTCAGAGTGAGAAGTACAGAGAGAAACCATGAAGTTAGAAGACAGCGTTTATCAAGTAGTCCACAATAACCATGGATGTTTTTTCCTACACATGCAAAACAGAAAGAGGTGAGAGAAAGACAAGAGAAAGAGGCACAAGTGGGAGAGAGAAGGATAAGAGAGGGGAATGTTATGGATCACCTACGCACTTAAAGTGAAAGACAGGAGCAGAAAGACAAGAATGTGTGTGGATGTAGGAAAGTAGGTAGAGCCATGCAAAGCGAACGTGTAGGAGTATACTTTTCTCCGGCTTTCTCTCGCTTTATATTGTTTTTTACAGCTCAAAATGTCCATCTGCTCTGAGCTCTACACATGCTGGAGTACAGAGATACAAAGAGAACGAGAACGAGAAAACAAGCCCACTCCTACATTTTAGTTCCAATCCTAATATACACACTTGCGTTACCTAATCTAGCTAGCACCATCACCAGGCGATCCTTGACATTGTGCCTACAGCACGATGTGTTATACTGTGCACACTGCTTAGATCAAGGGATGCCCTAGATGAGAGTAAGAGAGATAGGGTATACAACATATGCAGATAAACAAGTAGGTTCTTGGCTAGAGGAACTAGGATGTAGAAAGAAAAATGACATAATTAGGGAAGGTGGTTTAGAGCAGCTAGTGATCTAGCATTGCACACAAGGAGACAGATGGGGTGATATTTAGAAATAGATGTAACCCTACATTCACTCTAGCAAGCAACAAAGCAACAGGCAACCATTCATTTTCTACGTACGTGTCCAACGCAGAGCCGTGATTTCAGCAAAGGAGACAAGAGACAAAACAATAAAGCAACAAGAGACATTTGAATTGAGATTTTCTCAGGTCTGGGCAAATTAGGTCTCAAACAGTAAATTTGCTTGAATGAATACTCGGAGCAATCCTATGCCACCTGCGGTCTGACGGTTTTTTTTAATTCCCCACTAATAGCTTTAGACCCTTTCTGCAATTTGGTAGCATTTACTGGTTGACTCGCAAAGAGTGAAGAAAAATTAATAACCACGGTTTCACCTTATTCCTATACAAACTCTTATGAAATGTGCAAAGAGACACTGCAATAAATAAATAAATAAATAAATAAATAAGCTGGAAAGGAAGTAGCAGAGACAATTAGTGCATTTGCTGAGTGTACATAACTAGCACAGATAGCTTCCTTTGCTAATCTCATAAGTTGCTGGACAGTGCACACCCACAAGAGACAGCAGTAGCAATCGATAAACACCCACAATAGACAAACTACAAGCAACTTGGCACTTGCGAGTGTGAATGCAGGATAGGGATTATAGAGAGAAAAGACGGAGCAGAAAAACAGCTAGTGCCCAAAAAATAAAAAATATGGATGGAAATTAGAGGAAAGGAAGGAAGTGGAAATGGGAATGATGTGTGATGTGTGATGTAATGCAACATGGTTAGTACGGCGGCTAAAACATATGCAGTCACCAGAAACAACATACGAAGTTCATTTAAAAACATCCTAAACAAGAGGGTCAGGAACATGAGAAGCAATGATGGAGTGATCTACTCCACTACATCATAAATGGAGTTGTTAGTATGCTGCACTAGGACAGTAGGAGACTACATTCATATGAACGATAAGAGTAAACACGTGTTGATGTGCAATTAAACTATTTAATCCCTCTTGTCATATACAGTATGTAATCAGGTCATACAGGGTAGCTGTAGATTATCAGAGACTATAATTAGGTTTGAAATCCAATTAGAGGTCATGGACATAACAACAGACAGCGCTACCTTATTGCCTTTTGTCACACATAGGTCAATGCAAAGTCAGAGTAAAGAAGTCTCTGAGCTCATTTATTTCCCTGTGAGTGGCAGTGATATCAGCTTCTTATTCAATTCCCTCTCTGACATATTATTTCTCATTTGAATGACTGCTCTCTCCTTTTTTTCACCCAACTCACCACCTTATTTTTAGGTATGCTATTCATCCAATGCCTACTGACATCCATCAACTGTAGTGTGTGTGTGTGTGTGTGTGTGTGTGTGTCGGGGAAATGCCCTGTTTGTCCTTGAATGTATGTTTATAGATAAAAAAATTTGTCAGTACTCACTCAATCTCACTTTCAGTAACCACTATATCCTGGGAGCACATGCCGTGAGGTTGGAACACACCCTCGATGTGGTGCCATTCCATTGCACAGCACCAAGCAAGCACACATTTGCTAGATTCAAGTTGCCAGTATTAATACCTCTACCATGTAGGGTTTTTTTTGGGGGGGGGAGACTGAATAGGAAGCCAAATCAAAGCTATAATTTCCATTGTGCTGAAACAAGCCTTCAGCATACTAAAGAACATGCATTTATTTCATGATTAGACAAGTACATCAGCAAATGCATACATCTTAAATAGTTATAAACTTCTGTAACTCTATTTCTACAGGAAAATTAAATTAAATTACAAGTAATTTATTCGTAATTAAAATAAAACTCTTGCAGGATTTCTCATAATTATGAGAAAAGGTCACTCTAAACATATACTGATGTGTAGGAAACGGATTATTGTTAATATGTTGTTAATATATTTAAAATAGTTGCCACTGCTCAGCAACAAATCATTTAATTAAATAAATTACACAGAAGACAATTCAGTGCATGAGACACAAAAATGAATGCAAACATGACAACATGCTCCTTAATCACTCAGTCTGGCGACCTTAAATAATATCAGGAATCTCAATGTCTATGTTTACATGGACATCAATATTCTGATATTAATAGAAATTTGGTAATATTTTAATTAGAATTGAGCCATGTAAACACCACGCTCCCATTGCCCGATTCAGATTAAGACAATATTCTGATTCCCCAAATTCCAATTCCCAGCCCTGGAATATGCCTGTTGTAATCGGAAATTTGTTGCATGTAAACACCTTATTCAGAAAATCCACTGAAAGAAGATATATTGCAGTCTGCAAGGAATTGTGGGTGCTAACAGGATGCTTAGCTGTAGGCTAGGTATTTAGGAATAGCAACTCTGGCATACTTACAATAACCATGTATACAGGAATATTCCGATGCCTGTACGCATATAAACATCGTATTTGGAATATGGCTGCAACCCAACTATAGACCTTAAATGGAATTTGATGTAACGTAGCCAATGTTGACTGGTCTTATTCCAATCTCCAGTTTCAGTAAGCCTGTGTCCACTGTAGCCTCAGTTTCCTGTTCTTGCCTTACAGGAGTGGAACCAAATGTGGTCTTCTGCTGTTGTAGTCTATCTGCCTCAAGGTTCAGCATGTTGTGTGTTCTGAGATGCTTTTCTGCTCACCACAGGTATAAAGAGTAGTTATGTGAGTTACTGTCAGCTCACTGGATGTTTTGTTTTTGTTTTCTTTTGGGTTTTTTTTTCACACCATTCTATATAAACTGGGTGCAGATTTTCATCCCTCACTGGCCCTTTCTGGATAACATCGGACATCCCTGGATATTCTTGGAAATCAGCAGTTTCTGAAATACTCAAACCTGCTCATTCATGCAGTTACCCAGTCAGCCAATCATGTGGCAGCAGCATAATATCCACATGATATGATTGTTGTTCACTTGGAAACATTTAGTCACTTTGACACAAGACCCCACACAAGACAAAGTCTACTATGAACATTTATCAGAAAAAAATAAATATCTATATTAACATTTTATAATAAACCAGCCAATATGGTCTGTTTGTTCAGTCAGGCAACTGAGGCAGGGTTCTTTACTGGCTGGTTTATTGGTCTTCCAATAAGTCTTGAGGAGAGTAGAAGCTGTCAGGGTGAATGAGAGTGTGTTTTTTTTTCTAAGTGCATTTTATATTGTGCAGATAAAGTATTTGAGCATAAGTTCTTGCTTTTGCGTCTCTGTGTGTCATAGAGCACTTGATAACAAGGAAAAAATCGACAGTGCAGCCACCTCCCACTATTCACCTGCTCAGCTGAGATCATCCTTTATTCATCAAAGAAATTTTAGCAAGCACACTGAGAGGAAAGGGGAGTAAAGGAAGAGAAGGTTGAAATGGGCCCGACTGCTTTTGGTCTGAAATTATATTCTTCTAACCAACCCTCTATAGACTGTGTGGCCACGCAGGGAGCCAATAGTTCATTCAGACTAGCCCTGCTAGGAGCCACGTTCTGTTCTGTGATGTAGTATTCATGCTGTTCATGCTGTTCAGATAGAGTTTCTCAACTAGTGGAATCTTTTTATATATTTACAGAATAACTGGTCAGAATACGTCGACAACTCCAATACGTAAACTCTAAATACTTTACTGTGTAAATATGCAGCATTTATTGAGCTTTTCTAAACATTTGAATGCATTGGAGGATTTGTTACACAGAATGTGTCTTCAGGTCTTTAAAATTCAAGTAAAAAACATTTGGTTAAATCCCCTTCACCTGCATCAAAACTGCATTAGTTCTCTTATCTAAACTGTTGTGAAGTTTTAATTTTGAAATTTGCTTGTAGGCTTTCTAATTCTAAAATTTTACTCTTATCTACTAACACAGTAATCTAAAGGACATCAAATAAACAACAATACAATTTTAATATACTATATAGACCTGAACTAAAATATCTTTCTCTTCTGCAACCAGAAGTAAAGCTTTTTTTTAAGTCTGGTGACTCCCAAAAATTAAAAGGGAGAAACTCACATTTAAAGATTTCATTCCAGTTAAACTAAAAGACCTTTACAATGGGAAATGAGTTATCACTCTGATTATTAGCCTACATTATCAGCCTACATTATCAGCCTACATCACTCACAACATTTAAATGCGAGCCTCATCATCATCCCTTCACTTCATTGAGCTCCCTTAATGCAGACATTGGTAGGGGAGAAATTACTGATTTATTCAGACAGATAAAGCTGGAGTGTCACAGACAGGCTGATTTTCCTTTCACTACAGCACATACTGTTGCCATCCAAAATGTTGATCAAATTGTGAGAAAAGCACACTTAGCTAGCAAAGTTTTAGACATTTGAAGATTGTGTTTGTTAAACCGGCTTCTTATATGATATGATTTTTGTAAGCAGACAGCCAAGGCAAGGTTAGAACATAACCTAAATAAAAGCTTTTCCATGTAATATACAGTTAGATCCGGTCGTATTTGGACAATGAAAGAGTTTCTGTGATTCTGCCTTTATACTCTGCCTTCATACACTGGATTTCCAGTGGAGTTCCACAAAAATATGGCATTTACCATTTAGGAATTACAGCCATTTTCAGCAAAGTACTTCTATTTTCAGTGGCTCAAAGGTAATTGGACAATTGACTGACAAGAAGTTAATTGAACAGGTGAGATCCTTTCCATCACTACTTCAACACAAATGAAGCAGATAAAAGGTCTGGAGTTGATATCAGGTATTGAGTTGACATTTGGCAGCTGTTCGACTGGAGCTA
>CM074952.1:8882108-8894345 GCA_037577455.1 Pangasius macronema | reverse complement strand
CTTTGCTGAAAATGGCTGTAATTCCTAAATGGTAAATGCCATATTTTTGTGGAACCTCTTAAAATAAAGCTGAAAGCCTACACGTCATATCTTGATTGTTTTATTTCAAATCCATTGTGGCGGTGTATAAAGTCAAAAATCACAAAAACTCTGTCATTGTTCAAATACTTCAGGTGTGTATATGTATAGTAGAGATGTCAAAGTATATTCTTGGAAGACTTTTTGGCTGTTTTTCAGAACACAGTGGCATCTGATGGGTTTTCCCAGACCTACAAAACTTTACAGCTCTTCATAATTGGTCTTGATTTGTCAAAGGTCATAAAATGAATCACATTCAACTAGATGTTGACAACCATGTCAGATAGTCTTTTTTATTATCTTGTGGCTAAGTTCCTTAGCAGCATTAGGAAACACTGTCTCCAGCAGTTGAGATTGGCCAAGTAGGAATACTTTGAATGCTCATAAGTGCCATGCTCTCTGGAACCATAACTGTCTCAGATGAAATGGGCTGAATCGTTCATCCTTGCTCTCTAGAATGTTTCATTCCACCCAATGCATTTTTAATGAGGCAATAATGAAGTTTATTTAAGCCTCAGTGTTCCTTGTTCATCTGTAAGCTTTTGCTAGCAGAGTCAGTCTTTGTCTACAAGGCTCTCTGAATTTTAACAACTACAATTAATTAGTGGGTGGAGAGGACAGTTTAACAGACAGGGGCACTTTTCCAAGGCTAAAGTTTCAGCACGTTATCATACGTTTACTCATAGAGATACCTCTTTCATATCAAGTCTTCAGCAATATAAGCAATGCTTTATTTATGGAGGCACTGTACTGAGCAAAGTACTTAGCAAATGTACCCGTGGAGCTTGTACCTTTTTAAAAGTACTTAGCAAATGTACCCATGGAGCTTGTACCTTTTTACCCTGTTGAGTGTCATTATGTGACTACTGTTTGAAAGAACTTGGCCATGTGCTCTGAAAAATTCATTGCTGCTTTTTTTGCAGGGCTGGAGCTTATCTTATAGAAGCTGTGTTATCTCTGCTGCTTTAGCGTTATTCCGTCTGTAGAGCAAAACAAGCAGACTGTTTAGCACTCATTAGATGAGCAAATATGCTACGCAATAATGCAAACACAGCTATGGCCACTGGCTAATGAACAAGTGGCATATGTTAGCGCAGAGGATAAATTATGCTCCGCTTCCCATTGAATTTTTTTAAAAAAGTCATTAACATGCAGGCTAATGTAATGAATTGTTAATTGATAGCATTATCAACAGCCGACTCTTTGATGGATGCCCAGTCACTAGGGCTGAACAGAACATAATCAAATAAGCCTTAGCCTACTAGCTCGAGAAATCATCTGCTCTCTCAGTTCTCTCTCATGCAGTATAAATACATACAGTGCCTCCTGTGTATTACAAGCACGCAACAGGTTTGTAACATGTTTAAATGGGTTTCATGTCTTTTCAAAGTGAAAGTCATTCCAGAAGCCTCACGTGCCCCCTCTACAGTAAATCAATGCTTACTAACAAGGTTGCCTAGCAACTGTTGCTAAGTTACCACTTCATCGACCCCCGATGCTCCACTACAGGCAGCAATACTAATGTTATGTCAGTGTCTAAATATAGAAAGTGTTCTGATTTAGTCCGTCTCCTGAAGCGTCTGCATCTGCCAGGCCAGGAATAGAAGCATCATTTTTTATGCAAAGAAAGGCGTTCATGTTTGCATGCTGGCCATTTTCAGTTACAGGAACATTAGGGGAGGCTATATGCACATATGATTGCACATACTGCAGTTATTAAGGTGCCCTGTTGCATTTTTGTTAACGTTCAGAACAGAATCCTTTTCTTTTCCACCAGCGCTTTTTAAAGCTCAATTAATCATAAAACAAAGCATGCATTTCTGATTCTACACTCACATTAGAACATGCTTTTGCTTTGTCATATCACATATATGCCAAAATTTGCATTTGAAAACTGGGGGCAGATCTTAGTTATTTTTTTGTTTGTTTGTTTGTTTGTTTTTTTTTTTATGCAACCAGTCTTGAAGGTAAGCATAACCTCTACAGTCTGGACAACAAATGTCCAGAGCCATCCAGGGTGGCAGACAGGAAAAGTAAAACAGACAGAATCAATACCTATTGTAATTACTTAGCATGAGACCAGCTTGGAGTGTGTGCATCTCAAAAATGGCAGCAGGACTTAAACGAACAAGACAATCTGACAGGTAAAAACAACCCAAGATTGGCATTCTGTCTTCTCCTGGATTTGTTCCTGATAAGTCGTCTTCGTTCTCTTCCTTCTCTTTCTCCATCTCTCACGATTCCAGTCAATCTGCGGTAGCCACCTACGTGTCTCTGTGTGCAGCATCAACATGGAGACGGATTTAACTTCCCACCAACACTTCCCCCTCAACACAGCAGCTCACCCTGAAAGAAAACCTAAGTGTTAGAGTAGAATGATGAGTAAATACGAGGAGATAGTTGTATTTAGGCATATACTAGGGATGGACAAATCATACATTTATTAACTAGTCTACAAGCCAAGTAAAAGCTCCAGTGTGCTGTCCATGTTATGGAAATCAAAAAACATGTTGTAGCTAATATGATGGTTATTAACTAGTTAGCTAGCTATGTGCATTGTGCTTGTGCCCTTGACAAAATGTCAGCAAGTTGTTGGACAATTTTTCAGCTAGGAGCTATGATGTCCTGTCCTGGCATCCATATTATTTCTCTTGATATGTTTAACCATCATGTGACTGCATGTTGTGCTATCAGAAGAGTTATGTGACACTTTTTATGCTGCACTTTCTTTTGCCTGGCTTCATCATATTTTCCCTGTGTGTTCCTGTTCCTGATTCTGAAAAGTGGTCTGTCATGCATGCACACTAATTACTCCACCTTACAACCATTGTACCATCAGCAAGATTGTGCTTTGGCCAATCTGGTCTTGTATATTTATAGCACTGTGGTGTGTCACAGCACTGTGACATGCATTAAAAGCTTAAACATAGCTACAGTACATACCAAATGAACACTTTTGGCATTGTTTACATATAAACCTATGCAAGCTTATGTGGCAGCTATTCTTTATCTGTAGTAACAATACTTTGAGAAGTATTACTGACCTTCAAAACACACACACACACACACGACTTGGATGGATATTACCATCTTTGATATATGTGATTCTGTGCTGACAAGTTGAAGGGAAATGAACCAGCACCAAGCTAATATCAGAGACTTAATCACACACACACACATACACACACACACACACACACACACACACACATTCATCTGCTTTGTTTGTCCATATTAAAACACAGAAGCTCTGGCATGTCCATTTCATTTAACTCAAAACCAGGAACCATGCCAACAAACACAACTAGAACTTATGCTAATCAGATAGTAAACCCACATGCACACACACACACACACACACACACACACACACACACACACACACACATTCAAAAACATGCACAGTGATTGATGTGGGCATTTCTAAGCTAGCATTATAGATGCATACATGCAGNATGCAGAAATCTTAGTCATTATTAATTTTCTATACTTTTAGCTTTATATGCCTATTCCTTGGCCCTGTGATGTACTAGTGTCCCATTTACAGTGTGTCTCCATCTCGCACCCAGTGTTCCAGATCCATCAGAACCCTGACCAGGATATAGCACTTGCTGAAGATGAATGAATGGAGGTGATGCCTGTTGCATGAGTGTGTCAGTTGAAAAGAAAAACAAATTCCAAACAAGTAAATAAATGAAAAAAATTCAGCTAACATAGCAGGGGCTATGGGACTGAGTCGAAGCACCTGGTGGAGATATGAGGGGAAATGGAGAGAAACCAATATCCAGCCAATGTATCTGCATTAGCATGCTACGTAGAGGAAGTGCTGTATTGGAGTATCACTCAACCATGCTAGCAGGACATGTCCACCACTAGATGGAATATATAACCAGATTGAAACTAGATGGGAAAAACTCAGAACCTCATGGCAGACCTCACCAGGGGAGAGACTGAAAGGTGAATGTTGTATTAAGCAGCAACAGAGACATTCAAAGAGTTAATCACTTAAGCAGTTAACTTACAAAGTGTAATTATAGTATTCATGGTGAGAGTCATTTAAATGGCTACCACTAGTAACAAAGCATAGTAATGGAATAAAATTCACAAATTGAGAATACAGAAATGTTCAGCTTTCCAGCTTTATATTGAAATTGCAGGTTTTTGTCATGTGGAGCAAGAAATATTAAAATAAATCATGTCAGACATTTATAAAGCCATATCTTTTTTTATTTGTGACAGTGTAACAAAATTACAGAGAAAACAAATAGATAATTATTAGGAAAAAATATTAGAATGAAAAAAAAATGTAGCACACTTATGCCTCCTGGTTGCACACTGTTTTATAAGGGGGACTATACTGTAGATCTGTTAAGCAATCACACAAAATCATATCCAAACATCAAGAGTATACAGCTCCTAACAAAGAGATTCATTTCAGATAACCCAGAAAAAATTCAGCTGTTCCTGTAGGTTTGCCTTAAATCTTTTGTGGCTGCATCCTACTGGGATAGCAGTGTCTGGGCTTTGGGGAAGGGTGGCAAGACTGAAGGCATTTCAGACAAAAAAAAAAGGAACATCCAAGATAATTTTGCAATCAATCAATCCAATCCAAGCTAATTAATCAACATGATCCAAAGAAGAACATAATCTCTCTGATGAGACTATGGGACAAGATAACTGTGATAATGACTATCTCCAAATATCAAGCTATTTCGACACAAAACATGCCAGGTCAGAAATAAGGAGTTAAAGAGGATTTTCATCTTCCAACATGATAACAACCCAAACTGCAAATCCAAGTCTACCAAGGAATGGCGTCTGAAAAGGAGAATCAAAGTCTTGGAAAGTCTAAGCATATGAATCCTCCTGTTCTCTCTATGCTTCTCTGAAACCATTCCCGAGCTGTAACNATCTCAGGCAGTATATAGCACAGTGTTAGTAATTCTGCATACATTAAATATCGACATGACATGTGTACATATGCATAATTAAGCTTGCACCCATTGTAGGGTTTAATATATACTCGTCTCCACATACTTACCTTTATGTATATTTATCTTTAATTATTTTTCCTGTGCTTGTTTAATTTGTTCCCTTTTTGTCTGTGATAAAGGAGCAACTGAAAATTTAAATTCCTTGCGAAATCTCACTGGGGCCAAAATTCTTTAGCTTTTATTTTTTCTTATTATCCCTATTTGTACCATTTCCTTTTTCTACTTTGCCACAGGCTTTTCATTTGTGTTTTTTGACGCAGTCCTGTCTGTTTCCTGTCTGCCTGTGAATGTCACGGACACCTTGTCATTCAGGGGAATTAGCAATAATTAGAATTTAATTTTCTTTCAGCCCCTCTTCAAGGGTAGAGGCCCCATCATTTCCAATGTACAGTTTATAAAGCCACGCTGTATAGCATGTGCCAAACTGCATACCTTTCACATCTGAATAAAAATACTTTGGAATATAAATGAGTCGTTATTAAATATGGAGCTCTGTTTATTGATTTCCATAAGAAGAATAAGCCACCCTAATGGGAAATGGAAGTAGTTTGATGTACATCCTAAAACTGAACTTGGGTGAGAGAAAGGACATATACTGCTGCTAAGGGTTTCATCTATTTCCTTGCTGATCCCTGGAAATTCATATAGATACTGTTCAATGGCCTGTTGTTGAGCTTGTTACACACAGCAATAAGGATTGCTTGTTGTATAAGTGTACACACTGTTTTATAATGGAGACTATACTGTAGAACCAATCACATCCATCATATTCAAACATGAAGAGTATACAGCTGCTAACAATCACATCCATCAGATGTTCCTGTAGGTTTTCCTTAAATCTTTTGTGGCTGCGTCCTACTGGGATAGCAGTGTCTGGGCTTTGGGGAAGGATGGCAAGACTGAAGCCATTTCAGACAAAAAAGGAACATCCAAGATAATTTTGCAACCAATCAATCAATCAATCAATTCAATCCATTCAATCAACATAATCCAAAGGAGAATATTTGTGATTTCTCTTCTCCTGATGAGACTATGGGACAAGATAAATGTGATAATGACTAGCAAATATCAAATATCAAGCGAAAAATACGAAAATACAAATATCAAGCTATTTTGCCACAAAACCTGTAGGCCAGTGTCAGAAATAAGATGATGAAGAGGATTTTCATCTTCAAACATGATAACAACCCAAACTGCAAATCCAAGTCTACCAAGGAATGGCTTCTGAAAAGGAGAATCAAAGTCTTGGAAAGGCCCAGAGCATAGACCTCAATTCCATAGAAAGTCTATGACCCAAGGGATCTGAAGAGATCTGAAGGAGCTTAAACTTGTTTTGTAAGGAAGAGTGGGATCAAATTGCAAAATCCAGCTGTGCAAAGCTGAAAGTGAGAAAAACTGCTATAATAAATGCAAAGGTTGCTTCCACAAAGTATTACTTAGGAATGGAGTGCACACTTCTGCAACCAGGATTTTAAATGTTTATTATTATTATTATTATTATTATTATTATTATTATTATTATTATTAAAAAAATCCTAAAATTATCTATTTGATTTTGTCTTGAATTTTGTTTGTCTTAAAGGTCGCATTATAGATGGAAAAAATATCTGACATGATTAATCTTGATTTCTGGCCTTGCAGCACAAAAACTGCAATTTCAATAAGGATATGTAGACATTTTTACCCACTGAAGTCTCATCAAAGTTGAGTTTGGGACTGTTCTGGCAGCCAAGTTTGGATGAATTCATCACTGCCTTTTCACAGTCGTATGTGGGCCAGATGAAAGTGGTAAGTGAGTGTCATCACTGGGGCTTCACGTACGTAATTGCTGTCTGGGTGGGAACGACAGTAGATAAATATACACAGACAGCAATGACGTCAATGTTAAAACACAGGTGTAGGTGATGAGAGAGTGTGATGCCAGGGTGGTGCTAGAGCAGGAAGGAAACATTGCTCAACAATGGTCTCTGGGACCCCTCTAAAGTACTGCTACTCAATTTCTTACACACGAAATAAAATCTGCATCTCCAGGCAGTGGCCTTATCTCACACTTCTTAGACTTACACAAGACAGCATCCATTTTCAGTTCTTTGGATGCTGTCATGACAGTGTTATCGTGCCTCTCCAGGGGAGATGAGTAATTCTGTCAGTTGTTGTGTACTTAAATTGTGCATTTCAGGAGGAGTGTGTTGCAGGAGGAACAGACACTTGCTATTATATTATATTGATTTGCTCTCAGAAAGCCCTTTGAACCCATGCACAATTCCCAGTAGATATTTTCCTCTATATGGTCCTCAGTATCCATGGCTAGCGTTCTATAGTATAGTAATAGTTTTGTCTTGGCCCATACAGAAAAAAAATCAGCTATGCAATGATGCTGGGCAATCATATTAACAGGCTACATGATCTTTTCAACAACACTAATGTTAACAAATGCAATGCCCTACTAAGATCAATCTTTGTCTGCAATAATTTATGACTGTTTCGTTGCTGTTTTGTAGTGGCTGTGACATATCTAATGACAGGCACTGAGCAGAAATGCCATGAGCTGAGCCATGTCCCAGGAATGAAAGGAAAAATGTGAAGTTAATTGATGCAGACACAACCTTCAAGATAACGAGAATTATATTGCCTCTCCAATCTGTGCTAAGCCACCAGAAACGACATAACTGCAATTAAATGCCTTAATTGTGAATGTCAGTGAGGTGTAGCTCTAAGAGGGTAACAAGTCCGAAGCCATCACAGATATGACAGCTCAGCCAGGTGAGTTGCCTTTTTGTCCAATTCAGGAAGGCCCATAACACAGACCAGGATTTAGGAAATAAATGAGACAAGTGAGAAATGACTTATAATCATCTTAAAATTAATAACATCTCAATCATTTGTCCTTTTTTTACTTAATAAAAAACATCTTTAGTCTCTTACAAAAAACAATATTATGAGCTGTATTCAGATTTGGTGACTTAAGTCCAAAGGTTACGTTAATGTTTACATGGGGAAAGTTAGGTGTATTCAGAGATGGGTTATGCACCTCCTTACTTCAATTTTCCATGCTCCCCATTCATCTTATACAACTTACCTGTGTGTGGTTCAAGCCTCTGTGGTTGCCATTTTTTTCTTGAGAGGAAGCATCAGAGACAGGGACTAGGCCACCGCTTTTAAACACAAGCACTTGACTTTAAGCCAGAAAATATATCAGCGAAAGAAAATGAGTACTAAAGGAAAAAAGTGTGATTTTTCTACACTTCCTCTGAGCCATAACTGGGCATAACTCTTGTGCAACTTTTGAGTAGCAGTTAAGTTCAGAGTTAGGTCTGTGGTCTGAATACTGATGTGTGCAATTTCAGTATTAACTCCTCACTACAAGCACTACAGGCTAAACTCTGAATACGGCCCTAAGTGATTCATTTTTCTCCATTGGATATACTACATATGTACTATTATTATTCTCAATTTAAAGGATTCATTCAAAGTAACAATAATGGAACATGATTCTGAGAAAAAAACAATCCTTAATCATGAACTTCAGAAACTGTTAGCTATAGACCAGTTTTCTTTTTGTCTCTGAGGCAAATAATTTTAAATATGCTTCAAATATCTGAGAGCAACAAAGAGAATACAGCGTGTTGGAGAAGAATGAGAGGGAGAGATAAAATAAGAAAGAGAAAGCCATAAAGCTTATACTGATGATTTTAGCTTGTAGTCTGTAATCACTGCAAGAAAGCCTACAATGCTGTTGTGCCCAGCAGTGATGTTCATACAAACCTTTGAGACAACAGAACCAGAGTAGAAAGGAAACAGCAAGGGTTTCTTTCATGTGTCTTATTCAGACCTGAGCCACTCAGATGAAAGCCCAGTGATATTCTACAGCAGACAGCCAAAAGTGAATATACAGCAGCTTAGAATAGAGATGGTGTGTTCCTTTAGCAATAATAAGACATATAGGATGCTCAGAATTTCCGCTTCAGCTCCTTTTCTACTGTGTGTGTGTGTGTGTGTGTGTGTGTGTGTGTGTGTGTGTGTGTGTGTGTGTGTGTGTGTGTGTGTGAAAAGATGATATATATGCTTCCTTTTGCTATACCACACTATTCCAATAAGATTAAAGAATGATTCAGCGTTTTTCCAATCTAATCTGTATCAGATGCAATTGTCAAATATTGGCAATTACCAATAACAATTATATAGACATGTTTCCCTGTATTGAGTAAAGTAAGGAAAACCTATTTGAAACTCACTTACACTAGAAACTTAAGGTCACTTGTTGGTTGGGTCACAGCAATAAACAAAACAGCTAGCCTACTGTTGTGAAAAAAAATATCATGAATTCTTCACACAAAGGTGAAAATTAAGTTCTTCTTTTATGTAATTAGTCCTGAGATGAATTTTTGCATTGAAACCAGAAGTGTCACGGTTTCTTTATCTTAATGCATGGATACCAGAAAACCATACAGAAAGCAGAAGTAATCAGAATTACTTTTTACTGTGTTGGTGTCCAAAAGTTGGCTAAAACCTTGTAAGAGCATCTTTGGCAAGATATTTTCTAGCATTCTGTTGTTACATATTTAAACATTTATTTTTAAAAGTCTTAACAACTGCACTTAGACTTTAGACCATTGTAAGTAGGTTTAAGTATAAGTTTTCCATTCTTTTCTCAGTACCTGGAAGCACAATACACTACACTTCAATTGTAATCATCCACATGCTACAGACGTGGTGGACAGAGATAAGGTTTAAAACCTCTAGGGTTTTCCTTTAATCAATGTTCCACCACAGAGCAATGCACACACATGTGCCAGACTGTCAGTGGAACAGCGCCACTGGCAGATTTCTACGATCCTGTCAGACGAGTCTATTCTTCTCAGCTGATGACAGCATGCGTCATTTTAATATTATATTAATATTTGCCTGTGGCAAATACCAGCTCTTGCAAATATCTTTATAGCTTGTTTTAACATTGCTAGGACAAGTTGGCTTTTAAAAGGCATCTATTGTTTATTGCATCCATATGATGTGATGTTTGTTCATTATTATTAAGAAACTATTTAATTCAATGCAATTCAATGAAATTTTGTTTGCATCATTTTAAATTTAAAGAGCAATGGCAGCTGCAGCTTGACATTTGTCTTCTGATGCTCATGGTGGTTGTGCTGCAAACTACAGCTCGTGTCATCTGTCACGAGTGAACATCCACATTCAGCGCTCACACCCTTTACAAACAATACATTAATTCGAACATAATGACATATGATCCTGGATGAAGATGGGGATGAAGCTACAGACTTTTATGAGAAGTGTATATCCAAAATCGTCCGTTCTTCTCTCCCTCTAGCTTACTCCAGGAAAGCAATGCAAATTGCACACCACCACCAGATGTTCACAGTAGATAGTGCTTGCCTGAAAGAGACACAGTTCAAAGGTCCTCTTAAGATAGCCCTTTTGTACCTGTTGGCTGGCAGATAAGGTGATGCTAACACTTTAAAGCCTTATACAAATAAAGCTTTGCTAAATGATAGCAATGGTGATAGTGAAGATTATAAAATGTGCAATCTATGTCACTCCACATCAAAACAAATGGGATGCTCTGGTTTGAGTCCTGTAGCAGTTTGTTATTTTCACAATTTGAGAATGTCCTCTGTTGTAGTTATTATTATTCTCTTGCAGCTGGCACCCAGCTGAGGCCACATCACCCACATGAAACCTGTCCTCAAGGGCACACTTCTCTCCGCAGGCCTGCTCTCTCATCACTAATCTATAGCCGTAATAGAAGTGAGTGATTGTGCGTTGCAGGCAAATAACAATGCCTGTGTAAATTACCGGGTAATTGTCTGGACGAGACAGGGGGAACCACTCGGTGCTCAGAAGGCTAGAGGAGCCTGTTTGTTTGGTCATTATGATCTAATGATGGTCGTTTGTCTCTGCTTCTCTCGCTGTCCTGCAGCGAGGATCCCTGCAGGATTCAACATTGCTGCTGCTTTATTTAATGTGCCAGGTATGCATTGTAGGACAGGTCACTGACATCTGTGGTTAAGCAGGTCTAGATAAAGACAGGAAGGGAGGGAGGGAAGAAAAGATGTGTAACAGGATGTAAAGAAAGATCAAATGAAGGCTTGATAAGGGAAGTGGATATTGACAGGATTTGCTGGAGTAAAGAGAATTAGATACTTTGGGACAGTCTAGGAGGCAGGTAGTTTGTTTACAGCAAACAGTTTTATTAGATTAGAGAATGTTCACCAGGTAGCTAGCGAACAGATTTAAAGATTGAGCTACAGTGCAGACACATACAATATTTACAGCTTGCTAGTATTTCATATTATATATATATTCATATTATATATAATATATTCATATTGCTAGTATTGTATATTTTGGCCTTTTGCAAGCACAAAGTCGCATGCTGGTTTCTTTTAAACGACAAACAATTCTGAATTCACTTCAGAGATTTTAGATACTAATACTTAAATATACTATGTAAATGTTTGAATACAAACAGCCTTGCATAAGTATTTACTCCCCCTTGAATTTTCCACATTTGTTAGTGTTACAACCTGGAACTGAAATAGATTTAATTGGGATAGCATGAATCTACACGACCCAAAATCTTGAAATAGCAATAATATATTGCAAGATAATTTAAAAATAACCAAGTAGCTATCAAAACAATTCAGGACAAGGTTCTGGAAAAGGATCAGTCAGGGTTTGATTATAACAGGTAAGTAAGTGAATACTTACCTGTTTGTAAGGCACTGTATTTAAATAGTGCAATAGCAAACATGCAAATTATCACCTTTGTCTGTTTTACATTAGCAATGAAAAGTCAGCTCTCTTCTTTATGAAATATTTTCTGTATTTTATATTTTATTTACTGTATTGAATTCAGTGCCTAGATTCCTCAGTAAAGTAACATTAATGCTGCATATTATAGTGTTTATTAAGAGTGCTCTCACAGAAATGATGTGCTCAGGTGCTCAGGACATCATGCTTTAACCCTCTACTGCATGAATTATTATATTTACATTAAAAATATTTGTATGGATTTTTATTACTTTAATTAGTTCAAAAAATAAAAATATATTTTAAAAAAAAAGTTTAAAAATTTTAGGGGGGTAGTTTGTAAATTGTTGCCATATGGCAACAACGTGCAGTGGTGGAAAGTATCATAATGTCT
>CM074952.1:8814086-8871213 GCA_037577455.1 Pangasius macronema | reverse complement strand
TAAGATGGTTTGGACATGTTCAGAGGAGGGAGAGTGAGTATATTGGTAGGAGAATGTTGGACATGGAACTGCCAGGCCAGAGGCGAAGAGGAAGGCCAAAGAGGAGGTATATGGACGTAATAAATGAGGATATGAAACTAGTGGGTGCAAGTGTTGAGGATACAGAAGATAGCGATAGGTGGAGAGTGATGATTCGCTGTGGCGACCCCTGAAAGAAAAGCCGAAAGAAGTAGAAGAATATCATGCAAGAAAGCCTAAATTAATTACGTAAATCTCAGGACTGTAAAAAAGTACACATTATCTAAATATATTTCTTGTTCCCAATTGGAAATATCTGATTTTGCAAATCATTTGTGATCATTAAAACTTAATGGCCAATAACACCTTTAATGGTTTCAACCAGAAGTGGAATTCCAGTGGAAATTTCGATTATGGCCCACAAGACCATTTTAATTTAGAACACAGATTTAAAGTTCATTCAGTAGGCCAGATTAGAACGTTTATCAGGCCGGTCCCAGCCCATAGGCCATATGTCTGACACCACTGTCCTAGCTTTTAACTGAACCAGATGAGCAGTTTTTCTGGCAAACCTCTGGCAGATACGAAAAACCCTGTGTATATGCACACACAGGTTTCTGCAGCAGTCATATGCTAAACCATGGCTGGATTCAACAACAAAAAAATAAGTCTGCTAGAAATCAAGTATCTAATCTCTTGTAATCCTTTTTCTATGAAAGCAGTTGCTACTGTTAATTCTTTCATTAGCCATCATTACAATATATTTTTCTTGACAAATCCAGCCATGCTTTAGTACAGTGATTCCAGCAAAAGTAGATGTAATGGGAGGATATAAAATGTATAAACACCCCTTAAATGGCAGGTTTTTTGGGTAAAAAAAAAACTTACATAAGTCATGTAGGACTTATATTTTCCCACTTTTAATATTATATAGCAACCAACAAACTTCAAGTTATTTTGGGGGGAAAAAAGGAAAAGAAAAAACAATAGCCTGGTTGCACAAATGTGCACATCCCTTATGTATTACTTTGTTAAAGCACCCTTTTCCTTGTAATATAGCACTGACTCTTTTGGGTAAGGGTCTACCAACTTAGCACATCTTTGGCCATTTTATTCCACGCTTCTTTGCAAAAATGCTCCAGTTCTATCAAATTACTAGGAGATCTCCTGTGCACAGCCTCAGGTTTTTATAGGATTTAGATCTGGGCTCTGACTGGGTCATTCCAAAACTTTGATCTTCTTCTGAAGCCATTCTTTTGTTGACTTGGATTTGTGGTTTGGATCATTATTGTGTTGGAAGGTGATTTTTTCTTCATCTTCAGCTATCTAACAGAAGCCTTCAGGTTTTGTGCCAAAATAGATTGGTATTTGGAGCTATCCATGATTCCCTCTATCTTCACTAGAGTCCCAGCCCCAGCTGAAGAGAAGAAGACACATAGCAGGATGCTGCCATCAGCAGGCTTCACTGTGGGTATGGTGTTCTTTGGTTGATAAATTGTCTTGTTTGTGTGCCAAACATATCTTTTAGAATTATGCCCAAAAAGGTCTATTTTGGCGTCATTTGACTATAACATATTTTGCCACATGGTTTGCAGTGATTTAGGTGGGCTTGTTTTTTTGGGTTTTTTTGTTTTTTTGTTTTTTTGTTTTTTTCGTGAGAGAGGGCTTCCTTCTAGCCACCCTAAACCATAGCCCAGACATGAAAAATATGAGAGATTGTTGCCACATGTATAGAGTGACCAGTACTTGCCAGATGTTCCTGCAGCTCCTTTAATGTTTCTATAGCTCTCCAGCCTCCTGATAAGTATTTTTCTTGTCCTTTCATCAATTTTTGAGGTATGTCCTATTCTTGATAATGTCACTGTGGTGCTCCATTTTCTCCACCTGCTGATGATGACCTTCACAGTGTTCCATGGTATATCTAAAGTTTTGGAAGTTTTTTGTACCCTTTTCTTGATTGATACCTTTCAACCAATAGATCCTGTACATTCTTTGTAAGCTTTTTGCAGACCTGGCTTCAGCAGTCAGATGAAACCACGAAGATATCAAGAATATCCTACAGAAACAGCTGATCTTTATTTGGGGTTAATCCGAATCAATTAATTGATGACAGGATTATGATCATTACTTCTGAGCACAAGTTTGAATGTAGCTGGTTACTTCTGAGCACAGTCACATGTCACATGCCTCAGTACAAAAGGGTGTGCACACTTATGTAACCAGGCTACTGTAAGTTTTTTCTTTTTCTTTTTTTTTTTGCCTAAAACATTGCCATTTGTTTTTCACTTCAATTTTGTTGATTGTTATATCACATTAAAGGTGGAAAAAGATCTGATATGATTTATATTGTTTTAAAAAAAAATTTAACATATGCAATTTTAACAGGTGTGAGTATCCATTGTATGTGAGAGAAGCAGATTTGAGATGGGAAGACTGCGTGGGATCTGCACCAACGGGGTATAGGTCATGGCAGAGAGACAAGGAGGTCTGAGGGCACTCAGTGTTGCACTGGGAGCTGAGAAGGCACACTGTATTATACACCACTTGGTGCTTGTATCAAAACAAAGCTACATTAAAAATGCTCTGAATTATGTGATTATTGGCATAAACTACATTAAAACAAGACCAATGAAAGCTGGCATGTTTTCTGTATTATGCAAGGAGATAACCTATATGGCCAAAATTATGTGGACACCTGACCATCACACCTATATTTAAGTCCAGAAATATCTGGACAATGACAGAGTTTTTGTGTTAATTTTGCCTTTATACACCACCACAATGGATTTGAAATAAAACAATCAAGATGTGATTGAAGTGTATACTTTCAGCTTTATTTTAAGAGGTTCCACAAAAATAAGGAACATTTTCAGGGGCTCAAAGGTATTTGGACAATGTGTAAATATAACCATAATTGTAAATATAACTGAAAATATAACCATAATTTTAATTCTTGAATGAAAATCCTTTGCAGTTAATGACTGCCTGAAGTCTGGAGCCCATGTTCTCACAACTCAAATTCTGAGTTTCCTCCCTGGAGATGCTTTGCCAGGCCTTCACTGCAGCCACCTTCAGTTGCTTCTTGTTTGTGGGTTTTTCTGCCTTCAGTCTTGTCTTCAGTAAGTGAAAGAATATTCCATTTCTTTGCCTTCAAAAAAGTCTTGAGTTGCTTTTGCAGTATGTTTAGGGTCATTATCCACCTGAACCGTGAAGCAGCGTCCTATCAGTTTTGTTGCATTTGGCTGAATGTGAGCAGAGAGTATAGCCCTATACACATCAGAATTCATCTTGCTACTTCTGTCAGCAGTCACNTTTTGTAGCATTTGGCTGAATGTGAGCAGAGAGTAGAGCCCTATACACCTCAGAATTCATCTTGCTACTTCTGTCAGTAGTCACATCATCAATAAACACCAGTGAGCCCGTTCCATTGGCAGCCATACATGCCCATGCCATATGATATACTTTGGATCATGAACTGTTCCTTTCGCCATACTTTTCTCTTCCCATCAGTCTGGTACAATTTAATCTTGATGGTGACTATGAATGCCTAGCCTGTTAGTGCCCTAATCTAATCAGAGAGTAGGACCATCCCACTCACTGTGTGTTCTTTCCTAATCAGCCATTCCCCTCTATTTTCCCCTCTTTTCCCATTGCTCGTTAACGTAATGGGCTTTTTGCAGAGCAACAAATTGTCTTAATGATTTTCTCAAAGTCAGAGCAAAGATCAGAGCGCTGTTCTTGGTGCCGTCCTGATAACTTTGAGGCCAGGTTGATGAGCTGGGATTATCTGTTTCAAGTTCACAGGTGTGTCATTGCTCATTATGAATGTGCATTTGGAGTTTTTTTTTTCCTTATTTTTGGGGGTTGGGGGGTTTAAGGTTAACAGAAGGCAGTACATTGTGCATGAGTGGAATAAGTGTACAGTAGTAAACAGTATAATCTCTTACATATTATAATGTATTATATATTATATAGTGAGGATTTATGTGCCAATCCCCTACATTGAGTTTCTTTTCACTACTTTTCACAAAGAATTTATTAAAGTACAAGGTTAATTCTATTCTTCCTTTGGGATTTTGCACAACTAATTTCTGCAGAGGTAATTGTTCTCTCTCTCTCTCTCTCTCTCTCTCTCTCTCTCTCTCTCTCTCTCTCTCTCTCTGTAAATGATTGTGTTTTGGCACTTGCCATACTCTGGCCTGGGGTCACGGTAATTCTTTAGTCTCACAAGACACTGCCCAAAATAAAATGGGTGTTAGGCGCCAGTGTCAATGCGGATAGAAGCATATCTCTGCTGCACTAACTCATTCAGCTCTCCATACATCTCAATGAGACTGTGCAATCCAGACATCCATTTCATTTTGTCTACGTTGTGTAGAAGAGGAATGCGCTGGAGACAGGAAGACATTAGGGACAGATAAATAGAAATAGAGAGTAAGAAGGAGAGGAAGCAAAAAGTAAAACAAAAAGGGAACAAGAAATGAAAAACCTGGTTGCACTACCAGCCTTTTGTCTATGATGCTGGACAAATCATTAGATGAACATTTTGAGTGTGAGATAGATAGATAGATAGATAGATAGATAGATAGACAGACAGACAGACAGACAGACAGACAGACAGACACCTTCCTCAGGTGAGTGATACTCTTCAGATTTACTCTGACTTTTCTCAGTTTGCATAAATAAATGCCGGCATCTGCACAGAGCTGTAAACACCACACTCACACTGGTCTGCAGCCTTAATAAGCCTTCTGCCACTCATCTTCTAAAATGTCCACCCGAGCTCATCCTCTACTGAGAGACAGGCGGCAGACAAACTACCCTCACAATTACTTATCACTCATGGAACCCATTTCTTTCGCATACATCAGTTAAAGTTAAGGTATGTAGCATTTTTTTTTTTTTAAATGACAAAAAAAACATATTGACTGATTCAGGGATGAAAAAAATCATAATCCTGTAATCATAATTCATAGCCAGTGCTGTGTTAAAGGTGTTGTGAAATTTGTACACATACATCATATAGAAGCTCTGATATGTCAAGCTTCAAAAGTCCCCACCAACTTTAGGCACAAAAGAAGTACTGCGACAAGATGATTGGCAGGAGCTGCAGCAAATTAGGCGTGTGTGTGTGTGTGTGTATGTGTGTGTGTGTGTGAGAGAGAGAGAGAGAGAGAGAGAGAGAGAGAGAGAGAGAGAGAGCTTGAGGGCACGTGAGGATGTGAAAAAGAAGAAAAAGAGCTCAGGACTGATGGAGTTAACATTTTTCTTGTAATGTATTTAGTTGTCCTCTAATTTGTTTGGAAACTACTGAATAATGGATGATAATCAATGAATTTATTGTCATTGTTGCCAATTGAAATGTTGTTGAGCTAATGAATGCATTGGGAAGTGTTGGTGAAGTTCTCTGTATTTTTTTTTCAAGCTAGGTTATATCAGGTGAGAGGAAGTGACTCAAGTCCTCTGTGACGAACTAAATACAGAATATTAGAAGACTATTCCCAAAATGACGACATGACGGGAAAATAATAATAATAATAATAATTTATTATTATTATTATTATTATTATTATTATTACTGTTGTTGTTGTTTAATTATCATCATCATTTATTATGTGCTTTACTGATAATTGAATGATATAATTAAATTCTTTAATATGTTTTTGCATTTTATGCAACAGACCACACTGAGGCATTTACTTTATTTAATATAATTGGACACAAATATCTGAACTTCTTCTTATCAGTAGATCAGGATGACCTTATCTTGCAAATACCACATACTGGATATTTGAATGTGTCCTGTCATGTGGTGTGACACATGTAACAGCATATTACTGCACTGTGCATTTCTTTATGCAAAAGGGATCTAGACTACTAAAAGACAAAGAAAGCACAAAAGGCCTGCGGGTGAGAGAGACAGAGCCATTTTGCTAAAAGGTCTACAATTTCACAATGTTTGAATGTGTTATAAGTGGGAAAGAGATAGAGAAGTCTGCTAAGGCCATATATGAATGAATGAATTGCAAATGTCTTTCTAATGAGAGGCCAGAAGCACAGCACAGCCAAAGTACAATCAACCATGTTGTTGAACTAGGGGCTCTAATTTACCTTCACTGTTGTAGCTATTGCTGGATTTATTAGACGAGTGCAGAAATAGCAAAGAAAAGAAAGAAAGAGGGAAGGGGAACAAGAGAGCTATCAAATTTGCAGCTACATGAATTAATAGGTGTGCAAAGGGTGTTACATAAGCTCTGAAGCTCAAAAGATTCTAACAATAACAGCAGCCGCTCTCAAAGTGACACTCATTGACTACACAGTTACTAATTTACCTCCAGCATTCGTGGCTTCTGTACAGGCTCTCAGGTTTCGTTTCCAACTTATTTCCTCGGTGCCTAAGCAAAATCCATGCTTCAGCTAGTGCAGTTTGCATAAGACATGCAGTATTTAAGCACTGTGATAACACAATCAGTGACAATGCAGGCATGTACATCTGCAGTGTGTTTGTGTGTGTGTGTGTGTGTGTGTGTGTGTGTGTGTGTGTGTGTGTGTGTGTGTGTGTGTGTGAGAGAGAGAGANGAGAGAGAGAGAGAGAGAGAGAGAGAGAGAGAGAGAGTCTGTGTGGCCCACAGGCATAACTCTGCAGTAAGACTGTAAAGGTCAAAATATTGGGCTGTGCTAGGACACTACTAATTACTGAACTCTCACAAACACATACACAACATACACAAACACTGACACATGAGCATTCGTCGGTCAAAGAGGAATAGAGTTATCAAAATGCAAAATATAGACATCAAAATGCAACAGAAATTTATGTCATAGCTTTATACCGGACATGTTTTATTCCCTAAACTGTTCTATTGTTTTTAAATGTCAAAAATATATTTCAAATAGAATTAACAGAAAATCAGCCCAGTGAAAAACAGTTAGAATAACAGGTAATTGTCAAAGTAAATATTTCCAACTCACACCCAGTGCTCCTGGGAGGTTACTGAAGATGGCTGATGAATGAATGTAAGGCATATAAAGACACATTTAGCTTAAACTAAGACAAAACTATATAATCTATATTTTAAAGAACAGAACAACAGCTATAGTCATGTTAAAATCAACATATTTTTCTTAATTACCGTTACCACTGGTTCACTAGTTCACTGTTAAATAATGTTAGCATATGTATATCCAGCCAAGCCATGAGACATAATACAAAGTCTGGAAGATGACTTTTCTAGCATCATATGTTATTTTGTTAACTGAAAAATCAAGTCATTGAGAGAGAGAGAGAGAGAGAGAGAGAGAGAGAGAGACTGGAGACTCTTTTAATGTTAAATTAAAAGATTCACCATATTAATGATTATACATTTTTGTTTGTTAAATAACTATATATTTTAATTAGTTTTCTGTTTGGTTTATGTAGAGCATCCTCTATACAAATCTCTGTGAATGAGCTGTTACTGTAGAAATGATAATGTACCAAAACAGGTTCATTAATATCAATGTGTCATTTGAATTACAGCGAGAAGTACTGTCAGAGCTGCTGAAAATTAAACACCTTCTGACCAGTCCGATTGGAGAACTCAACAGCACTGTGGTCTATGAACAACACACACAGAGTGAGGAAGCAAATAGCTCAAACTTAATGCCCACTCTATGACTTAAAAAATGATTTTTTTTTTTTTTTTGGCAACTGAAAGTTGTTGACATCTATGGCTTTTTGTTGTTGTTGTTGTTGTTGTTGTTGTTGTTGTTAATCGATGGAGGCTTCTGGTTTGTAAAGGTTGTGTGATGATTAATTTTTGTGTGCATATGTTACTAACATGTAGCTGTCTCTGTGTTAGGAATATAAATGGGGGCAGAGTTTACACTTATGCATAATACGTACTGATCCAGAAACAAATATAAGCTCAAACCTATTTAGGCTGCTATGTGCAGAGAAATCTATATTTAACGTTATTAACACACCATGGAGAAAGTGGAGCATAAAGAGGTTCAATTACTGTCTCTTGATTCTATGGTTAAGCCTGTGAGCACTCATATCTTATATGCTGTGTCTAATATAGACTCACATACACTGTACATTTATATTAAATGTATAAAGATCCAGGAGACAACAGTACTCGAGGTTTCTCAGTATGATTAAGAATCAGTGTCAGTATTTACCCAGTCTTGTACTTTTTTTCCTGTAGGAAGACAAAGATGGCTTTCGGTAAATATCAGGTCAAGTCAAGTCAAGTGGGTTTTTATTGTCATTCCTCTATATAGCTTGTATACATTGGAACACAATGTAGTTTCTCCAGGACTGTGCTGCAATACATAACAGTATGTAAGGCTACATAAAGTAGCTAAACGAATACACAACCGTGTGAGACAAGTACAAGACAATAAATACACTGGGCAGTAAATACACAGAACATGAGCTGTAAACTAATATGTACTGTATATGTTTGTGAGTGAGCCATTTAAAGGACAGTATGAAAATGAACATTCATTGCTGTATGAAGGAATGTGCATGAGCCAGGGATGGATAAATCATAAATTTAACAAGCTCCAAAGTGCTGCCAATTCTAATGTTTTGGTTGCCTGGAAAAGGCTAAAGAGCAGTAACTAGCATAAAGTAATAATGTATGACTACCTAGTTAGCTAGCTAAGTGTACTAATACAGACTAAGAGAAACAAATTAGTATCCTCTTCCTACAAGTTTCTAAAATGTCTCACACATAAAAGATATTATTCAAGTCTGGCTAGCGTTTTTATTCCCTCTCTCATCTTTAACTGTAAGGTGAGGTGAGGTGAGGTGCGTGTAGTGAGCAGGAGAGTTACAGCTACAGCTTTGTGCCAACTTTAGGTTGTTCGGTTTTGTCAGTGTCTCCACATGTCTGTATGTTCCTGAATATGAAAAGATAATCTGTCATCCATGCACACTAATTAATGCACATAGTTGAAATCGTTCTACTGAAAGCCAGGTCACCTTTCAGCCGATGTACGTAGTGCAGCAGACAGCTGAATTCATTAGGAGTAGCTTGTGCTGTAGTTACAGCAGACATCAAACCATGAAGAGCAATGTAAACATACACTACATACCAAGTTTAAACTTGGATACCAAATGAAAACTTTGTTTTGCAAAATAAGGTGTAGGGCTTTTTTTCCAGGTTGTTAAAAAAAATACTTGTTCTCTGCAAAAATCTGCTTGTTCAGGACCCAGGTTAGTGATTTGTCCACCCCAATACATAAATACATATAATTACTAGGTTTAATAAATGTTGCATTTCTTATATAGACAATATATCTTTCTAATGACCACATGAGGATCAAGAAAGCACCAAAAACATTGACCAAAACAATGGAATAAATCAATCAGAAAACAGCTGACTCATGCTACAAGTCATGGTATAAATGGCACATCTGAAACTGATACCATGATGTGTTATAATGATGTTCTAGTTTTCCATTACGTTCTATTATTATTATGTCTTTGCTCACTTTATTTCTACTGGAACTGGATCACATTGCTTCATTAGCTATTGAGTGATTAGCAGTAGTATAAATTCTAAAGAGTAAAAATGTTTGTGCCATATTTAACATCCACATACTGCTGTTTTCATTACTTTTTTGTACTAGTCAGTGCAGTAGATCATACCGACGGTAGATCGGAAATTACTTTTGTCGGTGTCCTATACCTTCCGGACGTGACGTAGAATAACAACAGGCATACCGAACAGTCTCTACATGTGAGCATGGAGAAGAATTGTAATGAAGGAAACAGCCTCCTCTCACCAAATTCTACGTTAACTGACTGATAACATAGAGAAACTCAAACTACTGCTCGCTAAGTGTATACAGCAGAATGATCTCTACTGCTAGAGGAGACAACATTAGCTCTACAGAGCTGCCTGCACTGACTGAACTCTTGGCTTTTAGTTTTGAGAAGAAGACACAGGCGCACTGAGTTTTTTGAGTTTTAGCTCACCAGGCACCCAGAGCAGCAGTGAGAGTTAAACATCTCCTCTGAGACACTTTGTTCTGAAACGTCTTCAGGGAGAAATGTGAGCATTCGGCTGTTTCTTAAGGGACAAGATCATCAGTACTGTCAAGAAGTGGAATAGTCTGAGATGGTTTTTTGGCAAGAAAAAAATCACTAACGATAAAACCCCTGGAGGTGGTGGATCAAGCAAATTTACACAAAAATAATTGATGCTGTGTTGGGATATTTTTACAGGAAGAGCCATATTTACAGTTTGTGTCCACTTGTCCCCACAGAGAGGAGGGTCACTGCAAATCATACAAAGTTCTTCTGAGTGGGAGATTTTGGAGTGACGTGTTAGACAGCACTCTCAACCACCATCATCAAAAGACCAACTGAGTGAATGTCTTTGAGATGAATGGTGTTTATCTCTCCTGTACAGTTCCAGAGACTTGTGGCTTGTGGTGATCCAACACCTTAATAAGACATTTTATGTAGATTGATTGATTGATTGATTTAATATCACTTGTGCAGTATTAATAAAGGTCATTTGCATTCTTTTTTGTACACAATGTAAATGAAAATTTTAGGCTGTTTAAGCAACTTGGGACAATTTGAAATTTGGATATATATATACTATATATATATATAGTACATGCATTTTGGAGCATTTTGTAAAATGTGATCTCAGTGACTTTGAAAGTAGCAAGTAGCATGGTTGTTGGTGCCAGATGGCCTGGTTTGAGTATTTATAAATTGCTGATCTCTTGGGACTCTATAGTTTACAAAGAATGATGTGAAAAACAAAAAATAAAATCCAGTGAGCAGCAGGTCTGCAGGTGGAAACACCTTGTTGATGAGAGAGGTCAGAGAAGAAAGACCAGGTAACATTTTTTCCAATTTTCAACTGTCCAATTTCAGCGAGCCTGTGCTCAATGTAGCCTCAGATTCCTGTTCTGGGCTGACGGGAATGTAGCATGATGTGGTCTGCTGCTGTTGTAGCCCATCCACCTCAAGGTTCGGTGTGTTGTGTGTTCTGCTTTTCTGCTCACCTCAGTGGTAAAAAGTGGTTATGTAAGTTACTGTAGTCTTCCTTTCAGCACTTTATGGAACACTCAAACCAGCCCATCTGGCTCCAACAAAGATCCCATGGTCAAAGTCACTGAGATCACATTTCCCCCCATTCTGATGTTTGATGTGATTCTAAACTAAAGTTCTTGACCTGTATCTGCATGATGCTATGCATTGTGTTACATGCCTCATGACACATTGGATAATCACATGAATGAGTCATATGGTGACCACAAGAATTATTTTCACCTGTCACTCACATAAACTAACTATAAAGGTCGAATGAAACATAAAGATAATACCTTAAATAGAAATATTCTCCAGTGTTTTGTTAGTTATTCATGGTGGATTAATCATTTAGCATTCTAATCTAATTGCAGAAAGCAAACAAAAGCTCTCTTAAGAAATTGTCCAAATTGTTAACAGTGACAGACAAAGAGGTGGCTCTGAGCCATAGCAACAGTGACAGCGTAAAATAATGAAGCGGATTTTATTAGTAGAGTGATGAAGTATTTAAATAGACGCCTTAAAGCAAAACAATTACACATTCATAACACGATGGATTTCTATATCTCAATCAATCAATATAGCAAATTTATATCTGTAGCCAAAGGACTATTCATAGCCTCAGACCTGAATTTGGTTTACTGAGAAAGAAAACACCTTAAGATATGATTTGTCTCAATATTTGGTCTAATCATGTTGGCAAGGGTTTCTCTAATCTCCCCATAACTTCTGCATTATTAAATAAATCTGTATTATTGAATCAGATCCCCAATGAGGCGAGGCTCAGTCAGTGCAGAGTGAAACATCAGCAAAAAGGACTAAATTAATGATCAGTTTGGCTCAAGGCTTTTTGAGTGCAGCAGCAGGTGAAGGCCCTGCAGTGTCAAAAAAAACTGCAAAGAAATGAACCCTAGCCTGTTAGGGTCTGACATTCTGAAAGCACCATAGCGTTCCGATCATCTTAACAAGCAGACAAAGTGTACAGAGAGGTACACGCTCTTATGATGAAAGTCTCTTACTCCCAGACTTATGTCAGAACTTTTGGTAAACAGACAAAAGAAGCCAAATACTTCCTTGTTAGTGAGCTGTCGTGTGTGTATGCGTGTGTGTGTGTGTGTGTGTGTGTTTATAGGTTTACAGGGTGTATAACGCAGTGCTAATGAGCCTATGTAAGCTGCAGGCATGGCTTGCTGAATCTACTGCCGAATGGAGCTCTTTGGGGCTGATGAGTCGTTCCTAAAAATGTCTCATTCATTTTATTCATTTTAACACCAACAGAGCAGGATAATAACCAAACCACTAATGTTACTACACCATCTTTCCCTCCTTCTCTCTTCATCCTTTTATTATTTGTTTCTCTTTAAAGGTAAAACCAAGCAAAGCTGTTTTGGGGGTTCGTCTACTGTTCCAGAAGCTATTCATTACCGTTAACCATCAAACCATCCAGGTGTGATTTCTTTTTAGCACTAATGAGCTCTCTGCCCCTTTAATTAAAGTGCAGTCATCTTATCAGCACAAAAGAGAGTGCTACAGATTTTAAGGACTCAGTGATACAATCAGACATTAGTGGAGTATTGTAAATGGATTTGAACTTTCAACCTTGCGGTTATGGCTTTAAAACAGTCTTTCACTGTGCTTCCTACATGTTTTGTCTCTGATTAGCTTTAGTTAGAATACTATTTGGTTGAATAATTATTGCTTTGATACTTACATAAATGCCCACGCTTGTCCTTCAGAGACATTTTGGGATCATTGTTTGCACCACTATTACTGTGTGTAAACCTTCTTATTGAATTATATTATGTAATGTTATTACTGCTTCTTGACATGCTGTTGGCAATCCCCTTTGTTTAAATAAAAAAAGTATCTGTATGTCCAACTCCATCTCATAATTTTAGGAATTCCAATAAGAAATTTTTTCCATTCAGATTTTTTCATATAAGTTGTCTCATAAATTCTCATAAATTTGTAATCTTGTGATTACTCTGGTATTTCTGTATATCTGAGTAGCCTGAGGTTTTTATTCAATTTCTAACGGAGCACATGAAAACTCTCACTTTAATTTCTTCTCTTTTCCAATAGGGATGTTTTTCTAGCGGCTTTGGCTATGTGTAAATCTGCCTCATCATTCAGCTCTTTCTCTGCTGCTCCTGTCGACTGTATGGGTTCGACCTCAATACTTCATACACAAGTACTTGCACTACTTCATACTAGAAATTCGCGGAGTCACCCAAGACATGTTGGAGATGTGATTCTGATGTCTTCCTATATTCCATACAAATATCCAAATAATTGTTCTTTCATTCGTCCCTCTGTGTCCGGTACGGGGATTACAGATTAAGAAGGTCAAGCTAAGCTAGACTAACATCGAACCCAACGGTACTGTACACGGATGAATATGACAGGAGCTCTAAAGCTCTAAAAATAATCACAACTAGCTAGTTTATGTAACACTGAGCAACTGGTGGATGATGGAAAGGTGCACTGTATAATAAATAGATTGTTTAATGAATAACCCTGTTCATTAGAAAGAAACTCACAGCTACTAAAATAATGAATATTGGCTTAACATGTCCTTTAAAATGTAAGCAAGAGATGTAGCTTGCAGGCAACACCCCATTTATTCATACCAAACTGACCTTCATTGCCACAAACAAGAGAAACAACACTATGTTTAAGTGCCTCTAGCTGATCACTGCTTTAACAGATTTTTAACTTCTGCTTTTAACGGCTGGTGTGGGAGCATGTTTTGGGTAATTACTGCCTCTCAGGCATGCTGTGATCGCATCTTTTGACTGGAAAGAAAAGACCCACTGCACAGGCGTCACAGCGGTAATGAAAGGTTGCTTGGTTACTAGCGAGTGCTGGGACTGGGCTGGATGTAGGGGATGTGTAGGGGACACGGGTGTGCAGTCATCACGGTTGACCTGTACTTTCAGGCCACCAAAGGAGAACAATGTGAGGAGGAAAACAGAGAAAGTGTGAGCTAAGGGAGAAAGAGGGTTATAATCAGTGTGCCTGTGTGTATCAGGACATACCAGGGGTTATTACCCTGCTAAGTCTCTTTACTCTAAAGGACATCTAATGGAGATCTGGCTTGGATTTCTGACCCATATATTAATTACCTGATTAATTTTTGCACTCTGACCCTTCAGATTCCCAAAAAGCATTTTTGTACATGTATATATGCTAGCATATCATAGCTAACATTCTGCTACCAAAAAAAAAAAAAAACTGTGGGCCCAAGCACTAATGCACGCTAATGTGTAGAAATCAATCCCAGAGCTTGCAAGTCCTGATGATTAGTCTACAAGTCTCCTATTGATCTTTAGAGCAGAGAGAATTTGGTAGAAAACGGAAACTTAATTAATTCCTTCTCGCGAAATCCTGGGTCGTCCCTTGGGTGGCTGGGGGTTGGACTCCACGTTCAGACACTGATAGACTTATTCATTACCTTCTCCTATTGGCCCAAAAGTAACCTTTCCATTTTTATTTGTTTTTCATAACTTAAGAAAGTTAACTATTAAGGTTAAGATTTAGTACTAAAGTATGTTTCACTTTTTCAGGCCTTATTCATTGGTAATTGATCTTTTCTAAGTAAGCTTAGGTTTTTTTCTTAGGATTAATATTACTATCAAATTAAGATCTTTGAGAAATGAGAAAACTGTCATTATAATGCTGTACCTTCATATGAGAACATCATAATAATCAACTTTGTAGCTCAGTGAACTTCTGACATGTCCAAATCACATAACTGGACACCAATTGTAATCATTGTTATAAATGTTTATGTAGGTTTGTTTTTGTTTTTGAATGTCAAATAACCCTATAGGCATTACCCTTAAGTAAAGCGTTACTTCTTTATGCTTGTTAGTCTTTGTACATGTATTCAGAAATGAAGTCTCCCTGACAAAGCATGATTAGCCACACACTGAATAGATATCGACGTCCTACTAGTTACAAGGGTCTTCATATACTTAGTGAAGTCTTCCTGGTCTGCGCTTACATCAATAACTCCAAAATCAATAAGTCCTTATCATACAGTCAATCTGACTTGAGGGGCCCAAGGGACCTTGAATGTCAATCCCTCATTTGGGCTTTTACAGCTGAATATTAGACTAGACGAAATATTTATCTAGCTAAAAGGTGTTATTCTATTCCAGTAAAAACACAGTCAGATGACAGCCCTGACCTTAAAATGTGCAGAGCAGCAAAGAGAGCATTTGCTTGAACAAACTCAATTGATGTTTGACCCCAGCTCTAGTATTGTCTTCTGAATTATGGCAGCAAAATGATTTATGACTCACTATTGATTTTATCCACTGATTGCTCTGCCAAGCGCTACCATAAGTGATAAAAATGAGAGAGAGGGAGACATCTCAATTTCAGTATTTTTTTTTAAATGTTTATTTCTTGTCAAGTAATAGTAATGATCACTGTCATGCGAGCTATATAATTCCTGACCATGTCTCTCTCACCTCTTTCATGTCATTTTGTGTTTCAGTATAATTTTCCTTTTTTTAGTTTGTGAGGAAATGCTTACTCAGACAAAAACTACACCTAGAACGTTGTAGTAAGCGTATTTCTTATAAGGTACGCAGATTCATTTTACATTTACCCTGTTGAGAGCCCTGTTTCATCTGAAGAAGCTGAGATTAGGATGTGAAAGTGAATGTGTATCTCTCTTTAGCTGGTTAGCTCCAGGGTTGGTGCACTGTGTGCAGATAATTAGCTTTCCTAAATTCTCCACTTGGCTGCCTGTGGCCAGTCAGGACTGAGTTAATTGCTAGCTATTTAACAGAAGGAACATTAAATACAGGAGTCAGCCAAGACTGAAGTGGAGAGTGAAGCTCTTTCTCTCTTTTTAAGGCTTTGTTATCAGGCTTTGGTTGTGAACTTTTTTAACTGCATGTAGAAAATATGCAGATGTGTAATAGGTAGCACTTCACAGCTCCAGGGTCCCTGGTTTGAACCTGAGCTGTGGGAGTTTTGCATGTTCTGAGATACAGGTACATCCAAAGAAGACCCAAGAGGTCAAAGAAAGGTGAAAAGGTTTTGTACGATTTGTACAATTTAGACCCCTATGAGTGATCCATCAATAAATGAATCAAATATGAATGAATGAATGAATGAATGAATGAATGAATGGTACTTACTTTTCTTGTTTAACAGAATTAGTAATGTTACTAGGTACTTTTCTGTAAAATGGAAGTCTGGAAGATTGTCTAATGTTCTGGCCTTTGTGGCTGTCGTTTTTATTCTGGTGCTCTCTCTCTCTCTGTCTCTCTGTCTCTCTCTCTTTCTCTCTCTCTCTCACGCACACATACACACACACACACACACACACATATAGCTGTGACATTCTGACATTCTGTATCTGCGTCACTGGCACCCACAGGACTTGTGGTCAGGTTGTGCTCTCTCTCAGGTAGGGACGCAATGTCAAAGCTGAAACACGGAAATACTGTAAAATCCCAGGGTTACACTCTTCTGCAGGATTGCAGTTCATTGCTTTACCCAGAACATTTTACAGTTTTCTGCATAATCATTAACTTTACTTGCTGAGTTCAAAATAATCATGGAAATGAAAAGCTAGATAAATCATTGCTGTGACAAATCTCCATTAGTGTTTACTGTTCATCTTCCGCAAAATTTATGCTCCTGCTGTCTGGTTCTAATAAAGCTGCCTTGGGGATGGGAATAAATGTAGTCTAATGACCAGTGACCGAAGTGTGTGTGAACATCATTTGAATATTTCACAGTGTGAATAACTGAGGCTACATCATAATTAGCCAGTCGTCCCACATTGCTCACTGGGGAATAAAGCATAAAGCATGTCATTCAGTTCAGTGTAACTTATTAACAAGCCAGTGGTGGAGTAATGGAGGGAACATGGATATGATGTAAAAAATGAAAAAAAAAACAAAAAACACTGAGCAGATTCAAATATAGGAGCTTCTCTAAAGCCTTGCATGAAAACAGGAAATGAGAAAAAAATGGTTTTGTGCTCTGCAAATACGCTTCTACAAGATCAGCCCCTTTGAAAGTCAGTGTGTGTTTTAGACAGGTTGCCATGGCTACTGCATGGGCATGTGTCTTTGTCTCTTTAGCTGAGATCATCTCCTCTTCAGCTCAGAAAGGAGTAAATATGCACTCTGTCATGACATTTATATAATCTTTGCCACAAATAGGTGATGTCCTTGTAAAATCACAGTCAGTCAAGCCAGGAATTATTCTGAGATAGTTTCTCCCATGAATGATGAGTTCTCTCAATTGGATTTAAATCTAAGTGTACATTACAGTCCTGTACATCAACTGTACACAGTCAGCCCTGTAGTCATATAGGGGTTATGTGGCCTATTAAAATATGACTTGGGTATTATGAGTGTTACACAATGCAGTAATTTCAGGATCTGTATCTGGTTCGTGCTCCCAGCATCTGTTTCTGTATTCGGATTTAAATCCAAGGTGGGTGAGGCTTAAACTGGAAGGGGGGTAAGGGGGATTTCTATTTATTTATTTATTTATTTTTATTAAAATTGAACCGTAAAACTGTGGACTGGAAAAAAAAAAGGAAAACAGTAAATAATAATAATAATAATAATAATAAACAGAGGTAGAAAATGCCAGCATGTTCTATGAATTCTGGCTTTGGCAGTTCATCAACCTCAAATATATCACTCAAGTTCATAATTGGTCACAACTGGAGATACCATATGTGCAGGATTGTTGTCCTGCTGTCTCAGTTATTATTTTTGTTTGTATCTGCCAGATTAATTAGTTCTATTTCCCAAAATATAAACCAACTAGTAGCTTTATTTAAACCACTGGGACTCTAAACAGGATGAATGACTGACTGACTGAATGAACACTGTAAATGCATGTTAATGAATGTGGTGTGAGATCCCACGGAACAAGATCCCAGTCTTGATGCCCACTTCTAGTCTCAACCAAATGCCCTGTGAACCTTTCTGCCAAATGTTCTTAATAAGAATATTTTAAAAAATAATGCACCTCATATTCATATCTGTATTGGTATCATTTTAGAGCACATTATGTATTCAGCTACATCCCGACAGTGTATGTTTTGATTACTAGCGTCAGAGTACTAGTATTTACTCGTCGTCCACATTATTAGGGACATCTGTGCACCTGCAAACATCAGAATGAAGAAAAAGTGTAATCTCTTTGACTTTGATTGTGGCATGGAGGTTGGTACCAGGAAAATGGCCAGATTGGTTTGAGCTGCCAGGAAGGGTATAGTAACTCACATAACCACTCTTTACAACCGTGGTGAGCAGAAAAGCATCTCAGCATGCACAAAACATCAAACCTTGAGGTGAATGGGCTACAACAGCAGAAGACTACACTGGGTTCCACTCCTGTCAGCCAAGAACAAGAATCTGAAGCTATCATGGGCACGGACTCACCCAAACTGACAGACTGGAAAAAAAGACTAGGTGATTTTTTTGAATTTTCAGCTGTCTAGTTTGGGCATGAACTGCATGATTGTGCATATATGTGTGGTACTGCAATGTCAACAATTGATCAGTATACTAGTACTGTCAATTGTCAAGAGAGTATTGTGTCCTGAGGGCTTGCATTTCTTTGCCATCTTCACATTTTGACAGACACATTGCTGCACTCACACTGAGCTTTTTCTGCTCTGGTACACTCACCATTCCCATTTGTTCCACTCTCACATGCTCAATTTGTCTCCTTGATTAAGTTTCTTTTCTTACTGGCAAGCTTAATCAAGATCTTGACACCTCTTCATGCTTATAACTGTTTGTCATTCATAGTTCAAATTCCACAGAAAATAACCTCTCATTAGCAAATTTAACATCCACGTTCCCACGTACAAAACGTATAAATTGTCATAATTGAGGACATAATTGAGATGTATGTGAGTTTGGGATGCAAATAAATGGTGTTTTAAGACATAAAATAGCGAACAGTCCTTGAAGACCAAACAAAGTGATGTGAATAAGGTTTACTGTGAATAAACATGGACAGCTCAGAATTGCTATTGGCACCAAAATTGCTATTACACCGAAACAGACGGAGTGTTCCGGTTTATTTATAGGCTGTGGTGTTTGGCGTGAAAAGATGATGAACAGGTGATCAGAATTCTGGAGAGATGGAGTGGAACGGTGCAGTCGCAAATGCAGCAACGGGGGGTGTAACAAATGTTCATTGCAAAAATAAATGGTTCAAATGGGAGAGGTGCATAGAAAAAAAAGAACAGAATAGAATGATTATTTAACCTGAAGAATACAGACAAAAAGAACAACCAACAGTCTGTCATTTAGATTTTTTCTTTTTTTACTTTATAAAGTCTATCAAGAGACCTTCAGAGAAACAGACAGCATTATACAACACTCAAACCTCATATTCCGAGTTTTGTCTGTATGTGTCCGTATGGAGGATATTAGCATTTTTTTATATTTTGATTTTAGAACATTAAAGTACTAGGATGTGTGGCTGGATGGAAAAGTGTGTGTCTGAGTGCTGGAGTATTGGAGCGTGAGTCAGGCAGTCAGGAGATTTTTCAGCATCTTACATTGACTCTAATTAGAATTTCTCTTCATTAGTGTCTGAAATGGAGTTCTGAGTGCATAGGCAACTTCAGCAATCATCCCTGAGCAGCCCCCTCTACTGATTAGTAAAAGCAGTTGGAAGAAAGCGACTCATTTTCCAGAAGGTTTTGTTTAATTAGGCAGACGCATGGCCAGGGCACTCTGTCATGCATTTCTATGTGTTTGTCTCCAGCCTTGCAGAGTGAAGGACAAAAAAAGACTGCATTATGACACTGAGAGCCTGAACAGCCTTCAGGCCAAGGATGATCAGCTTGCAAGACTATATTATACAGCTCTTCTTTGCATGACAGGAATCTAAAACTAACTCAGGGATGTGGTTTGGTGATTTTATTGCTGTTTGGCAACTAATAAACCCAATGATTGTTGAGATGACTCAGTTGTATTTGAGAAATCACCAAACTGTACTGGCTGGAGTTGTGTACCCTTGAATTAAAAAAGAGTCAGCTAAATTTAGGTTAGAACTTTTTCTGAATATTATGCCTCCAGGAGCTTTTGGCCAAGTTTTTGACCTTTCTTCTTCTAAGAACATTTCTAACTTTGTTTTGACAGTGTTTGTAAGGATTCCTACATCATCTGTAGTCACAGGAATATTAATACTGCCAATGTTCTAATAACATTGTGAAGCAGACCATTATTACAGCAGAGGTTATATTTCATTTACTTCTGGTCAGCCATGGCAGTTCCTTTGGAAACAATGGAGTTTGTTCTTTTCCTTGCCAAGTACTAATTGCAAAGTCATTACCAAATGACTGTTACCTCATGTGGATAACCTATGAAATGTTGTCACTTTGTCAGGCTCAATCTCATTCCCATTTTCATCTTTTTGAGGAGTTGAGGAAGTAGATTCAGGAAGTTGAGTATAGGTATTCTTGATATGGGTTTATAGGTGATAGTATTTTAATTGTGTCCCTAAATTAATAACCAAAAGGCTCCAACTTTTGGTGTCTATTTTCAATAGTTAACACAAAAACTTCATTACAATGGATTATTTGAACTATTAGAAAATTAAAAAGAAAAGGAATCTATAAAATATAAATATAAAAACAACAAAAACAACAACAAAAAAACATCATTGAGCAGCAGTAGAACTGTCTGTTGATGGGAAAGGAGAAGATGGGAAAGGAGAGGCCAGTAATGTTTGAGCTGACAGAAAGTCTATAGTAACTCAAATAACTACTCTTTACAACCAAACAGAGTAGAAAGGCATAGAAACACATAAAGCAAGGTTTAAACCCCGTCTACCCGTTGTTGTTGTTTTATGGTGTAGTCCAAGGCGAGGTCCTTATAATCGATGTCACACTGCAGGTTACAATAATGAGTAATAATTTTTTGATTAAATGTTGTTTATTCATAGATATGACAATAGTATTAATTTCCTGCCCCATCCAGGAATGTGCTATCAAATACAGTGATACCTGCAAAGAGATCATATAATGTCAGTACTTAAGAGAGTGAAAGATGTAACACGCACTCCATCTTATGACAGACTGTGATGGGTGGACAAGTATAGTTCAAGACTGCTATCTGTCAGTGACAGCATACTACATTGAAATAGACATGATGAAGGACAAATTTCTACAAACCAAAAAAAAGTGTATGAAGCTCAGACAGGCACGACACATTGTCTCTTAAATCCATTACATGGACTCCTCAAACGGTTATTTCTCTTTTATCACCGTTATAGACCGTTCAAATCAGCAAATATGGATGTAGCAGTTAGGAGGAAGAATCTCATTGAGCTGATAAAGTCAGGGCTGTTGAGGTACGGCTGAAGAGCACCAACTTAGCAAACCTGTGCTGCAGGAGACACAAGGGTGTCTCAGTGAGTAGGCCTGTTTGCTTGTTTTCCTTATGACAGCTTTGATGACACTTTCTCTTTAACTGTAATATATGTGTCTACCTCACCATGCAAGCATTCTTGATTTAGACAGAGTAGAACACACTCCACCTTAGCAGTAGCCAGTTATCCAGGCTCAATGGCATCAATAGACCAAACTTATAGCATCCTGGAGAAGTGATTCATGTGAGAGCAAAGAAGAGGAGAAGATGTCAAACCAGGGGAATGTAATAAAGAAAACACTGCTTTAAATATCCTTTCTTTTTATCATCTGCAATATTTAATCTCAGTCTATCCATATATTGATTCCTGTGAAAAAACCATTATGCTGTACTCTCTTGATATCATTTTTCCAGGTGTTTGCTAACCCAAAGTCACAAAAGCTCCCTGTTTTAAATGAGCTGTTCGAAGTGAAGGACAGGGCCCTTGCAAACCAAATCGATGAAATGCTAGTCCCCAAGAGAATGGGCAAGAAAGGAGGTGCAAATCTATAGAGACATGCCAGAACTACTGACCTGTTCTCCAGGGAATCGAACCACAATCCCTTTATTCCTAAACAACAAGTGTCATCCACTATCTTAGTTAGTCCTCTCTACTAGCAGAAGAAGGTGACCAGAGAAGGTAGATATACGCATATTTCTTAAAAAGAACTCTTAAAGACTAAAATGGAACAGGTAACATAATCTGTCAGAAAGTTCATTAATTATATCTATAAATTATTAGAACTTTGTCAACTTTTTTTAACCTTGTGTGTTTCAGTGCAGGTTGGTGAGCTGTTTGCTCTGCAAAGCCTCAGTGGAGTTGAATTGAGGTATATAAAGGTTAGCACCTTTGCTGCAGGAACGGAAATGGGCAGAAGACCTTTGGAAAAGGAGAAGCAAGTGTAAAATGGTGTCACATTGTACCTATTCTCCTCAACCGTACCCGGTTTGTGTTCTCGACAATCGTCCTTACGTTACAGTCAATGAAGTACCGAGCTTAAACAAGGCTAGTACATCTGCCTCACATTCATAGACGCATCAGTGGCTGTGTCTAAGTCTATGAACTTGAACCGACTCATTCTTTGAACTTGAACTTGTAGCCCACATTGGCAGGGAACTCATCGTCAGAGCAGTCTGAAGATCAGAGTATTAATCAGGAGCCCTGCACAACAACAGCACTGAATACTGTGCAGACTGGTGTTAAAGCTGCCTCTGTAAAACCTGATTAGCAAATTGGATAAATAAATTAATTGCACAAACATACTACACTTGAATGTAGGTCAAGAAGTGCTATATTCTATTAAATACCATTAGACACATGCTATGGGGTGAAGGACTCGTCTCAATTCTCCCCACAGTACCTTGTCGTTGTATCTCCAGTGACACATTGAAACGGTTTAAAATAAGACTAAAATAATGCTCATTATTAGCATCCACTATATGGCCAAAAGTATGTGGACACCTGACCATCACACCCATATGTGGGCCTTCATCAAACTGTTGCCACAAAGATTTAAGCACACAACTGCTTAGAATGTCTTTGTATGCTGTGGATTTCCCTTCACTGGAACTGAGGGGCTTCATCATGCCCCTGTGACCCCGATGTCCATAAAGACGTGGTTTGCAGAGGTTAATGTGGAAGACCTTGAGTGGCCTGAGCCCTGACATCAACTCCACAGAACACCTTTAGGATTAACTGGAATGCCGACTGCGTGCCAGGGCTTCTCACTTGACACGAGTGCCCGACCTCACTAATGCTCTTGTGTCTAAATGAGCACAAATCCCCACAGCCACATTCCAAAATCTAGTGGAAAGCCTTTGCAGAAGAGTGGAGGCTGTTATAAAGGGGGCACCAGCTTTGTGTTAATGCCCATGGTTATGTAATAGTCAGATATGAGTGTGATGGCCAGGTGTCCACATACTTTTTGGCTGCATATTGTATGCGCTCTGTGGTGACGAGTAATTCTGACCCTCAATAGAGAGGTTGAATGATTTTTATCCTCAATAAACAACAGGATCAGCACTTGAGTGATTTTCATCCTCAACAGGAAGCAGTATTAAGAGTATTAAAACTTGATCCATTTTCAGTCTCAATAAAGTACGGTCTTTGCACTATGTCTGTCTACTGTCTGTTATCGTCTGGCAAAGTACACCATCAGGATGGTACAAACCTTCATGATGACTTAGATATACAGCCTCCACTAGTTCTGAAGAAAACTACCCTGGAAAGAAAGGATGTAGAACAGAAGGTTGCTTGTGTAACCATGGTTCTATGAGTGTAGGGACCTCCAGGCCACCTGGATCACTTGGATTGACAAGAATGGAAAGAGGATGAGTATGATGTAGCGGGGGTCTTTAATAGAATAGAGGTCACAGTCATGGGCTTAAGGGGATGACTGTTCTATTACTACTAGACAAGTAATCAAGTTTTGTCGTTTTGATGTGAGTAAGTATCTTGGTGTATATATTGAAATGAAAAATTGTAACGCCCTGTAAAGACCTTACTTGAAGTCTAGTCTTCTTTGGAAAAAAAAATAGCCTTTCCATTTCTTGTTGTATTAACTTGTATTATCTCATCTCTAAGAGGGTTTTAAAATGATGGTATTCCTATACTTGATGGCATAACTATTTGCACTAGTACATTGGATATGCTTTGACGAAGGCTTCAAAGCGCTTATTCCATTAAGTGTAAATCCAAATGTCTTAAATGCTTACTGTACGTTCTGTTCTGTTAGCTGGAAAACAGTTTCAAAAGTTTATACTTGTTCTTGCAATATGAAAAACTTAAGGTTTTTTTGTTGTTGTTTCAACAAAGCAAGGCAGTTAATTCCACTTCCTTTCCATTTTCATGCAGTAGATGGATTAAACACACTTTCCTGCCTTGGTGTGTGATGTCGCCTCAAACAGAGCCCTTGTTTGTGCAGTAAACTCTTGTTAAACAATTACTGTCCATACATATGTAATTCGATAAACAGACGCATGAATGTAGAAGCAACGATTCATTAATCTTAAATAAAATGATCTCCTGAGCTGAGTCTAAGTGTTTGGGCTCAAGGAGCTAAATATGTTTACATAGAGCATGCCATTAGACTGGTTGAAAAATAAATGTCTGTAAAACCATTAATTAATCTGTGTATACTGTGTATAGGCCATTAAGAGTTTTTTTGTATTGCATTTATAATATATGAGGTTGATATATGATGTTAACTGGAGATATTCTCCACATTCGCAAAGTTGTATAAAGCTTCTTTTAGTTCTGGTAATGTAAAAAAAATCCTGTTCAGAAAGTGCTCACAGCCTCATTGAACTCTAAGAGTTTGGTTTAATTGCAGTCTGGCTAGACTGTGTATTTATTTTGGGCGCCATCATCAATACACTCTGATGTTACTATTAACGCAACCTTTTTTTTCTTTTTACAAAGCAGCTTGTCTGCATAAAACAAAGAATAATACCACTTAATGACTATACGGCTCAAGTAGTTTATGGCCCTTAACTCCAGGCATATCTTCAATTAATAAAATATTTGGACTTGTTTTTAAAACCCTGGAATTGAGCAATAGTAGTATCTACTGAATGTTTAGCCAGACAGCATCTGAGCTACAGAGCTGGTAATTTGTGACGTTGTTAGCCTCATATGGCAGTTGCATTTCAGATCATGTGCTAACTGATCTGTAGGGGCAGAATTTTCCATTCCTTAGCACGGGAGCGCAGGTCTGGAGAGAGCTCCTCTTCTGTTTACAGACAACTCATATGGCAGCAGCACTGGTGGCTGTGTTTCCTTATAGAGTAAGATATGCACCTGTGTGTACTGAGTGCACTATTGCTGAAGAGGTTTACTCTGTGTGACTGTGTATACGATTGTGTGTGTTTTGCACCTGGGGGTGCTAAGTGTGCTACACTGGTTTAAACATTGAAAGGTTTCAAGAACAGGGAAGTGCATTGTCTGAGTGAGAACAGTCTTCTGAAATTAGCTTGCTTTCAACAGCTTTAATGCTAATTACCTACTTATTGGTTGCATCAGTGTTTGGTAGGGCAACACATCACCACATGCTGTGCTGACAAGGCCATTTGTGCCATTCTTTCAACAAGCCCATAAAATCCGTGGAATACACCAGACATCTTCTCAGTGCATTTCCAAATTGTGATATCAGTGCAATAAAAAATAAAAAATAAAACACAACCATCCTCCATTAGCAAGCCTTCAGTATGATTGAATCATAGCAGTATACAAGCCACCTGGTTCAGACAGCTGGTTTCTAGTCCTCCATATGAATGCTACACTCTATGTAAGCACAGAATTGCATGTAATTGCCTGCACATTGCAATTATTACATATTATTGAATCATGGCCCATTAGTGTATTGGATGGCTTTGTACTGATTCTGTTGTATTTGTGGCATGAGACATTGCCATAGCTGGAAGTACTGGTCATTGCCTATATGGCCAAAGCTTTGTGGACACCTGACCCTTATGTGGGTGTTCCCAAAACTGTTGCCACAAAGTTGGAAGCACACAATTGTATAGGATGCCTTTGTATGCTGTAGTGTTACAATTTCCCTCCACTGGAACTAACGGGTCCAAACATTTCCTAGCACGACAATGCTCCTGTGCACAAAGCAAGTTCCATGAAGACATGGTTTGCCAAGGTTGGAGTGGAAGAACTCAAGTGGAAGAATTCAATCCCACTGAACACCTCTGGAATAAACTGGAACACCGACTTCACTCCAGGCCTTTTTGCCTGACATCGGTGCCTGACCTCACTAATGCTTTTGTGGCTGAATGGGCAAATCCCCACACCCACGCTCCAAAACGTCCAAACGTCTGGGAAGAGTGGGGGTTATTTTAACAACAAAAGGGGTGACTAAATCTGGAATGGGATGTTCAACAAACGCATATGGCTGTGATGGTCAGGTGTCCACAAGCCTTTGGTGTGGTTCAGTTCATACAAGTAATAGAAGTAATATGCACTAAGTGAGTAAGAAAGAAACTGTAGCATTTTATTTGAAGGATACCTGCTGGGGCTCTAAGTTAGTTCTTTATTAAAGGCAGACACACTTAGAGTGTAAAGCTGTTAAGCCTGCAGATAAAGACTCATCACCACTGCTAGTATTAATTGTTAAACAGAAATATGTGGTGTGCCTAAAGTGTCTAATTAGAGTGATAAGGAAATTGGCCTGATTAGATTAGGTCTGGAATGTTCAAATAAAATAAAGTAGTTTTTATATCTAAATTTCTTAAACATTTAACAATAAGCATTTCTCGATTCAGTTATACCGACACCTTGGTTAGATTCTGAGTATTAAAAATTAGGTAATTTTAACAAAATGCTAAAATGTAGGATGTTCCAAAACTTTTGACTACTACTTATTTAAGAGGACCATTGAATATTACATGCAAATGAAATACTAGGTCTTTGCCTTCATATCTAATTTTTCTAATGATCAGTAAGCTCAATTGCACAAATATTTACACATTAACGCTGGGTCTTGCTAGTGCAAGTAAAAGCCTGATTATTAAATAAAGCAATTAAATCTGAATGTTTCGAAATCAAAAGTTGAATGGGTTGCAGTAAGTGCCTGGTAGCAGAAATAAACAGCACTTCAGTTGACAAGTCTCTTATTCTATTTTGTATTTTATTTATTGGCTGTAAAATAAAGTGCATTTTGTGCATGGTACTTAATTACTAACTATTCTCATTTTTGTGGTATTCAGACCATAGACATGCATAAACAAAATTGCTTGGAACATATACAACTAACTCCTTTGTTACAGAATGGAAACAGGGCTGTATAATAAAGTGTATTGTGTACAAGGTAATAAAAATGTACCAATTAAAATAGGACTGGAAAATAAATAGTATTTTTTTGTACATTTCACTATTATTAATTTTTACTAGTGCAATTATAGAAACCTGATTTTTTTTTTTTTTTTTTTTTTTTTTTTGCATAAGTTACTCTCCAAAAGTATGTGGACACCTGACTTTTCAAAATCCCATTTCAAAGCCACGGGCATTAATATGGAGTGGGTGACCTTTTTGCTGCTAAAACAGCCTCCACTCTTCTGGGAAGGTTTCCATTAGATTTTGGAGCGTGGCTGTAGGAATTTGGGCTCATTCAGCCACAAGAGCACAAGAGGTCAAGCAGTGATGTTGGGTGAGGAGGCCTGGTGTGAAAATGGTGTTCCAGTTCACCCCAAAGTTGTTCAGTGGGGTTGAGGTCAAGGTTCTGTGAAGGCCACCCAAGTTCTTCCACACCTACCATGGCTAACCATGTTCTTATGGACCTTACTTTGCACATAGGGGCATTGTCAAGCAGGAACAGTTTATGCCAATTAATTCCAGTTAAGGGAAATTTTAATGTTACAGTATTGTGTAGTCATATTTTCAGCTGCGTACATACACTCACACACACACACACACACACACACACACACACACACACTGAAGGCACTGAATACAGTAACCTTCGATACACACATCACAGCTGTGTCAGCGTCATTTATTCATCCTGACTAGGGAGGGGTGTATTTTACACACACACTCACACACACAATCCTCAGAGATGCATTACGCACACAGCTCATGCGTCAATCAACCATATGCCATCTCAGAGGATATTGCCATGACCGCAAGTGACCAAAGATTTAAAACGTCGCATGCAATCATCTGCATAAAGGTTATTCGAAGGACATTGTCCTTGTATATGTGTCAACAAAGGCTTGATTCATTTTGCAGTTTACTTTTTGAGGGAAAAGATAATGTGTGATTATATAAAACACACACATATGACTCAAACAAATGATGTGCCCAAAGATCAGGTTATTTATTCCAATTGTGTTAAGCTGTACTTGAGAATCTAATGAGTCATCCAAAGAGTTGTACAGAGATGAGAGAGAAAATGCTTATATGTGTGAAATACAGAGGATGTCCTAATCCAAGCCAAAACAGTTTCATCCCTAAGCTCCTGTAACAAAGACAGTTCACTTAAAAGACTCAAATAATTGTTCCACTTTAAGCACTGTAAATCACGCGTGCTAAAACTCTCTCTGGTCCTGTTTAATATTTGAGAGTGGAAAAAATGTGTCCTGATTAGAATGTAATTTATTTGAAGGTCAGGGGCTAAAATTCAAACTGTGGGGCTTGAATGGCTGAGAAACTTTTTCAGGGTATGCATGCACACACACAGATGCACAAACACACACCTGTGCATAAATCGATTCTTTTAGAAAGTCTCTACGCACTCCATGACGTGAGCGAGTACAAGTGGAACATTTTGAGCTATTCTAAATGCACAGGACAAATTTTCAATCTTGATGGATATCAGCTGCAGTGTCTCACACACACACACACACACACACACACACACACGCACACACACACACTACTGGTTTATAGGAGGCCAGAGCAGACACATAATGTGCCTGTCTAGGGTAGGGGAAGCTTTTGAGGACAGAGCAGAAGATTAGTGTCAAAGATTTTGAGCGGTTATGACATATTCAGGTCCTTAGAGAAAATTAATCAGCCACTGGAGGAAAAGTATGTTGATTTAGCACTAGATGGATTTGTAGATTGCAGTTTAATTATCTTACTATAATATAGTATATTGTATATCTATTTAAGAATTGAGAGAAGTGCATGATTCATTATGGCATGCTCACTTAAATAGTTTATGGTATATGGCAGACGTCTGTAAGTTAAACTTTGATTTTCTAGATTCAAAATCAGAATTTAAAGCACTTTTGCCTTTGTGCTATACTCTTGTACCTCATTTTTCTACTTTAGCCCGAATACTACTCTTTAGTCAAATGGTGGCAAAGTGTGACTTTAGTATTAAGAGATTCTATCTGGGTGGAGAGCTGTTTTGAGATATGGGGCATCAAAGCTGATATTCTAGCTAGCTGAACAAGATCTATAGTTTAGGATCCTGAATGGAGCAACAGAAAAGCGTTTGAGATTATGAGTTCAAATCCCAACCATGCCACAGCCACCTGTGGCTGTGAGCCAAGTGAGCAAAATTGGCTTATAGTGGGTGTGATGGCATACTCTCTCTCCCCTGTCAATCACAGCGACACTGACCAATTATGGGCATTTGTGAGCTCATGTATGGGGAAGAGGGCAGATAGCACTTTGTTTTAGATAGATTGTGTTATGCTGCACTGCGATGCAGCATGACCAGCAGTTGGGAAAAAATAGATGTGGTTGTCTGGCTTCACATGTCTTGGAGGAAGCACATGCTAGCTTTCATTCTAGCTGTTGTATAATGGGGAGAGCTGGTTGGCAGGTGGGAATTGGCTGGTGACCTAATTGGGGAGAAAAATAGAGAAAGAAACAAGATAACAAGGTCTATAATTTATGGTTACTTCATACTTGCATCATCAATATTATATAGAGACAATTATAGAGTGAATTTCTGAAGACTGGCCAAACAGATAGAATGGTATTATTCTGTAAACTCAGTTACTGTTTGATTTAATTACATGTTCTGACTGGCTGTTTCTCATTAAAACATTCCTTAAACTCAGTAAATAAATAACTAATTGCATAACTCAGCAGAGAGATATTTCACAATCATATGTATTTCAACAAGATTTCTTTTTCTGAATGTATTCTCTAAAATGAAAAAAAAAAAAAGCTCTAAATGCGATGATCAACAGCTGGCTAAGGGATACAAGTTTTAGGTTTATTAAAGCAAACTCATACAAACAAGCCCAGATAGTTGGGCAATACTCAGAAACAAGCAATAAGTCAGGTGATCTGCAAACAAAGATGGACTGGGCAGGATTAAAACAGGCAAATGTCAAAACAAAGCAAAGATCAAGCCAGAGATAATTTGTCTTTATGTTGTCGAGCATCTGATCTCTCTACCTCGTTCTGACCCATTACAAACTGACTCTCCGACCCATTGCCTATTGGTAACGGGTTTGTGTAATCAGAAGTCGGTGATCAGGAAAGGTTGCTGGTTGCTTGTGAGTCTTGTGACCAAGTGTGGACTTCATCAGCTTACACGGAGGCTGACTTGTAATCATGGGTAGTACAGTTTGCTTGTCTACATTTTGCGTGGGTCCAGATGCTGGCATGACACTAAAATGCAAACTGTACCACTCTCAAAATTTAGTGTTGTTCCTAAACCTAAAAACATTTAACAATATAGTCATATTAAAATACATGAACATATACACTGCATGTTTTTGTAAAACCACATGGCTTAAAAACTGTAATAAAAATCTGATAACTGACCTTGGAAGGAGCAGTTTATTAGTAATATTGGATGTAACTAGTTAATGTCTGTAATATTTACCGCTAATGTTATCTTACGTTAGATTTCTGCTGCACTGAAGACTTTCTAAAGGGCCAAAATGTTTACACATCATAAGAGTACAATGGTTGAACAAACCCAATATGGTTGACCAAACCCAGTCCAAGTATACATAAAACATCTATGACTAAATGTGTAAGAATATTGTTAAGAATGTTGAAATCAGTTGGCCATGGCCACTTATGTTGCATATACAGTACATCCTGGATGATGAGTGGTTATCTCATAGAACCTTATAATACCAAGTTTATCAGAGAGTTTGGAGAAACTGTACCACCCTGTAATGATTTTTATGTGGTTAACTTATTTCTGACTAATATGCAAGACATAACCTTATAATACTGAGCTCAAACAGTGCACAAATCTGTAGTGATCATAAGGTTAATATCATTTTGTTAATCAAGTCTTTAGAAAGGTAGATTTAAGCCATTTCAAGGTGTCAATCATGTCAATGTCTATCATCCCCTACAGCAACCCTTATCAGCACCTTTACTGCCAGCCCACACTTTAATTCAGTAAAAGAATATGCTGTAGTTTTCTATGGATGTTTGAAGATCTTGACATTTTTAGGAATGGATTGTCTTTATTGTGACATTCTACTTTAACACTGGCTGCAAAACACAAATCAAAGAGCACATATCGCCTTAATCTCAATGCCACAGTGTCATGTAAACTTACCGTTTGCCTCAGTCTGGCTCTGTCCTTACTCGCTTATAGCCTGGTAATCTTCTTGTGTTTGTGACTGTCTCAAATTGCTGACTTCTGTACTCTTCTAGACCATTTTTGAGCATGAATAACCCTCTAGTGTGTTCACGCTGAGAAATATGAAAAGAAACAATAATAATGGTGGGACAGAGTTCAGCCGTGGTGCTGCTTCTGTCTCAGTCTCTAAGCAGCCATTGATAATGTACAATAAGTACTACACGCAGAACCTTAGTTCAGGCAAAAGTGAAAGCAATCTCTCAAATAAAACTACAAATAAACCCACTAAATTAGTACATAGTATATACTTACCGGTATAATGTCATACTGCACCATTAGACACAGTTTGTGTTTTCCAGATACTCGTTTTTCATTTTTCTACTTTCGCTAGTCTGGTTTTGTCCTCTTCTTGTCTTGCTTTGATCCTGTTAATGGATCTGCTTATGTTAACAATGTCTACCCGTATTCTGACCCCTGCAATGCACTATGATCATGGCATTTGAAATAATAAAAGCATTTACAGCCACTTGCCTCTGGCTTCCCTTTGATATGCACATCTTATTAGTAGATTCTGGTCATTATGTGTTTTACAATGGACAAAATAGTGAAATATGATGGGTTACAGCAGGGACCATTTCCCAACAGTGAAATAATTGACAGCCTATGGTCCAGCATCTGCTCCAATGCCTTATGGGTCAACATCCAGTCGGACTTTTGTATTTATTAGAATAAAAATGTTGAGCATATGCCACTTTAGAGCTGTATATATAGATAGATGTCAGGGCTGGGGCGGGGGGGTTGGAGAGTTAGAGAAGGTTCAGGATCTTCTATGTGCATGCTGTGACAACTTGCCTGGGGTCATTAGTATTCCTCAGGACCTTCAGCAACAGGATGAGCACTTGCAGTCCCCGCTGAATTAATTAAAGCTTGCATTGCTTGGTGTAGCAGTGAATATGTTGGCACTGTTCACAGTGAGAAACAAAAGGCTGCTCATAATGTTTATATAGTTCACATTAGACTTGCATACTTCTGAGATCTCATCATCCTTATATTTTACCAGATAACTGACCTCACTGTATACGCACAGCTAGGAGCCCCATTGATGCAATTGCACACGAACTGGGAAAATATATTGTTGTGTTGGTGTTTTATTTTTCCTTGGACACTGTTCAAATTTTGATTCATATAAGGAGCATGATGACACTGATTTATTGTTCCAGAAGGCCTACAGCACAGTACCTCTTAAAGTGGGCTCTAGAAAACCCCAGGGGTCCATGGCATATAACCACAGATTTAAAATTGTGAAACACACACACACACACACACACACACACACACACACACACACACACAGAAACATGCAGCAATATTTCATACACTAGAGTCCACAAAAAATTATTATTTTTTTTAGTATTATAAAACTTGAATAAAAACAGTATTAAAGGAAAACTCCACCCTGAAGGTCTTGCATGTTAATCTTTAAGATTGACACGATATCTTCAGTTGCATCCAATATTTACTCCGTGATGAAATTCTGTTGAATATTGGATGCAACTTAATTTCCTGTGTTAATCTTAAAGATTAACATGATCACCCACAATGCCTGCTAACACACGGCGGTGTGTATATATATATATATATATAAATAAATATACACAGTATGTACACAGACACCGTACAAAAATTTATTGTTTTTTCATTTCTTATCGCTGTTCCTTGCAGAAAAATCACATACATTGCACATGTTTTTCATATGTCAATATGTAACTAATATGTGATCAATATGTGATTCATTTATTCACTTACTTATCTTTAGTATATACTGCACCCTGGCCAGGGTTCCGGTGTATCCGGAGCCTATCCCAGAAACCAGAAGGAACACACCCAGGATATGACGCCAATCCATCAGAGGGCACAGTGGACACACACTCACAGCTATGCGCACATTGCAGTAGCAAATCTTTGTGGGAAATGGGAGGAAACCGTAGAACCCTGGGAAAACCCACGCGGACAAGGGGAGCATATGCAAAACTCAGTACACACAGTAAGGAACCACATCTCGAAGCCGGGACCCTGGAACTGTGAGACAGCACTTTTGCCCACTGTGCCACCATGCCAGGCTGCCCTGAAATCACATGCACAACCAAACAAAACTCAACCAAACATGTGACATCATGAGAACAATACATAATCACATATAAGTATGTGTATGTGAAAATTAATGTGTAAAAGAAATCACATGTGAAAATAAAAACACATGCACGACAAGTGAAAAATACCTGAAATATGAAGAGTCTAAAATACACACACGTACAATCACGTGACTATCCCTGAAACAAGCTTGGAGTTCAGGTGTGAAGCCAGCAGGAAGACTGACAGCTTAGAGAGGAGGTTATAGTCCTGCAATGTCGCATTATAAGGCATAGCAAGCTCTCTCAGTTTCAGCTCAAGCATGACAAATGTCTTATGCTTAGAATTTATTTATTTATTTATTAATTTATTTTGCCTCTTGATACTTTTGGATGTGTGAAATGTGTAGAATGTTTCCGGATGCCTTTTGAATCTGGAGCGCACTCTTTTTTTTTTAATGTTGGTGAATATTCCAATTATTTTGAGAAGCTCGTGAAGGAGGTGGAGACGAAATTTCATGCGCTTTTATCCGTAAAAAAAAGTAAGCAGATACTGCCTCGGTGCGTCTCGCGCTTTCCCGGCATCGCTTCTCGAGAGCGAGAGNGAGAGAGAGAGAGAGAGAGAGAGAGTACCACCACCTCTGTCTATCTGAGCATCCTGCGGAAGTCGCGGAAAGAGCTCGTGCGCCGCGCTGCTTCTCTCCGCCGAGGCGAACGCACGCGCTCGGCTCCTTGGACCTCTCTCAAACGCGCAGAATGTCATCAAAGACGACGGACGCAGGAGTGAAGCGTTTATTTATCTCGACGCCTTGACATCTCCAGTCTGGACACTATTTCATTCAGTTTATCAGAATCCTTCTCAGTTTTCTCATTTAGGCTGTTTCTCCTTTTATTATCTACTTTCTACAGGCGGAGCGAGCACTTTAGCGGAGTGATAAGGGTGCTGACATGTTTGTGTAGTTGATTTATTTTCGCGGGTAAGTAAAAAAAAAATACAAATTTTTATTAAACACTATTCAAACAGCCACTATTGGACGCTATTATCCGAATATTTTGAATAAATGAGCCTGTATTGACCTGAGGATGGTATTTTTTAAATGTATTTGTTTGTTTTTAACAGTTCAAATTATTCAAGTCTTCTTTTTTCCCCTCTAATTCCCTCTATCTACTTTTACACTGTTAGCTTTCAGAGTCTGTGCTTCAATTAAAGCGAGATGTTTGACACATAGGCTATATGTGAATCCAAATGTAATAAGTTAGTGTTGTTGGATTTTATTTTATTATATACAGCTGTTTGTTTTCTGTAGCCAGTCCTGGGGATCAACAGGTCTGGGAGCTGCCTAGCCTAGCCTAGCCAGAGAGCTCCACACTGCACTGAGCCAGACCCAGGGCTTAGTGAGCACATGCCAGCCAAATGTTACGCTAATGATTCATTTACAAGTATAACACTCTCACAAAATCACATTTTACTAATCAGCAGTAAAACTCCCAGCACGCTCAAGCATCTTAAACCCTTGACATTTTATTTTCACCGACTGGCTTGAGGAAATCAGGGAGCTGGAGCCTCCTAGATTAGTCAGAGCAGTAGCCTGGGTGCTAATTTACCTCACGCTGCTTACTTTAGTCTATATCTCTTTAACTAGGTTTTAAAAATTGCTCAATATGATTAATGGAAAGTGTTAAGCCATTATCCGAGTGTAGTTAATACTGTAGATGGTTTGTTAGGAAAGTTTCATCCTGATTAGACATTTACATTTGGTCATATACTGGTAAAATATTGCCTTAACCCTGTAGTTTTGATCCTCCAAATAGCTGCCTGTGTTTGCCAGTGTTACATTTTTTCTTTAAAAAAGTCTTTGTTGCCACATCTCTCTCTGTCTATGCCTTTCTCATGCTGTTTTCTTTTCCTTTTTTATCCTTTCCCTCGCTTCTTCCATTGACTTACCTCATCGCTGACTTCTCCTGCCTGTGTCTTTTTGTCCGCTGCTCTGCCTTTCCATTCTGCTCTTTTTCTCACTCATCATGCCCTCTCTCACTCTTCTCAACTCTCACCGTACTCCTCCTCTATCTTTCACTCTCATCTTCTGTTCTCTCTGTTTCCCTCTCTCGTCCTACTCTCAGCCTCTCATCCCGCTCCCACTTCTGTGCGTTCTCCCCCTAGTTCTGTGCCGTATTTCTTCTCTGCCTCCCCTTTGTCTTAATTCAGATCTGTTCAGATCCACGTACACACACCGACTCTTTCTGCTTTCACTCTCTCTGTAGATGGTGTCTGATCTGAAGTCAAGCTGGTTGTGAAGGTGTTTGACCTATTCCCCTCGCCCCCAGACGGAGTAACCATGGCTGCGGGCGTAGCAGCCTGGCTCCCCTTTGCCCGGGCAGCAGCCATTGGCTGGATGCCCGTGGCCAACTTGCCCATGCCGGTGGCTCCACCTGACATGAACAAACGCCAGGACGAGCTCATTGTCCTAAACGTCAGTGGCCGGCGTTTCCAAACGTGGCGCAACACCCTGGACCGTTATCCTGATACACTGCTCGGCAGCTCCGAGAAAGAGTTCTTTTTCAATGAAGAGACTCGTGAGTACTTCTTTGACCGTGACCCGGACGTGTTCCGCAGCATCCTGAACTTTTATCGTACTGGCAAATTGCATTACCCACGCTATGAGTGCATATCAGCTTACGATGAAGAGCTGGCTTTCTTTGGGATCATCCCTGAGATTATCAGCGACTGCTGTTACGAAGAGTACAAGGACCGCAAACGTGAGAACGCTGAACGCCTAATGGATGACCTTGAGGACAGCAAGGACAGCAAATTGCCAAACATGACTTTCCGTGAGACCATGTGGCGTGCCTTTGAGAACCCGCATACCAGCACTATGGCCCTGGTTTTCTACTACGTCACTGGCTTCTTTATCGCTGTGTCTGTCATTACCAATGTGGTGGAGACTGTACCGTGTGGCTCCACACCCAACCAGCGGGACATACCTTGTGGAGAGCGCTATACGGTAGCCTTTTTCTGCATGGACACTGCATGTGTCATGATCTTCACCGTGGAATATTTGATGCGGTTGTTTGCTGCACCAAGTCGCTACCGTTTCATGCGCTCTGTGATGAGCATCATCGATGTTGTGGCTATCCTGCCCTACTACATTGGCCTGGTTATGACCAACAATGAGGATGTGAGCGGCGCCTTTGTCACACTGCGAGTCTTCCGCGTCTTCCGCATCTTCAAGTTCTCACGCCACTCCCAGGGCCTGCGCATCCTGGGCTACACGTTGAAGAGTTGCGCCTCTGAGCTTGGCTTCCTCCTCTTCTCCCTCACCATGGCCATCATCATCTTCGCCACCGTCATGTTCTATGCTGAGAAAGGCTCCGCTTCTAGCAAGTTCACCAGCATCCCGGCCTCCTTCTGGTACACCATCGTCACCATGACCACGCTGGGGTGAGTTGTGCTCTTTTTAATAGCTGGGGTTTGGGATGTTACCGTTTGCAAAAGTTCTGTTTGCAAGAGCCTTGTTCCTCTAGACCAGAGGAACCGAACACTGATCTAGGAAAGCTGGCCCTGGATGTCGGGTCTGTGAATAGTTGATCAATGAAGGGCCAATCTATAAAGGCTGTATAGGGAATGGGTTTGTATGAGGGATGGGTATTTAAGAACTTATTAACCAATCAGTCTTTTTTGTAATCCACCATTTCAATGGATGACCTTCATATTCAGCTGCCTTTCAGGCTGATGTCATTGGTCCTCTTGTATACACATGATATAAACTCTCCTTATCTAAACATTGAATTTGGCCTTCACTAACTAGCACCTGTGTTCGACTGTAATGTTCTTACGTAACTCTGAAATGTAGCAGTGGTGCACAGTTGTGAGTTTGAAGTTAACTTGTTGCCTTTGGGCTGACTTTATTTATTGTCAGTCACCTTCCAATTAATATTATTAGTGGAGTGAAACAAGCCGAAGGCCATGTTTATGCATGTCTTACATTAAAACAAGCAGTAGGCACAACTCAATAATTCTTTATGGCACAGTACGTTGTGCTTTATGGTCTGTGCCTCATAAGTGGCTCAGCACAGAAGAGAGAGTGAGAGAGAGAGAGAGAGAGAGAGAATGACTCCTAGATCCACTCCGTAGGATGATAGGTTTTATGAGCGAGTGCTGGATTAATTAAGATTATTGGTTTATGAGTGAATAATTGAGGTGTTAGGTTTTATGACTGAGGATATGAGTCATGACAGATTATTGCTGCCTCTAAAATGTTGAAGCTGTAAAACACGTAACTGGGTCATCAGCTGTGTGTACATGAGTTTGTGTGTGGGTGTGTGTTTGTGGGTGTTATATATGCAAAGGTGCAGTTTGCCATGTCTCAGCCAAGAGATGTGCTGTGCTTAAAGGAAAAGTCCACACTGAAACACATACAATGTATATCTAGAAATGCTTGTGATGTCCGTAGAGATTCTGTTGCTAATTTTTTGGTTGGTGCTGTATTTTTTTGTTATCCTCGTGACAAGTTAGCGGTTGCGTGCCATGCCGATGTCAGAGGGGTTGTGCTTAAAAGGAAGAAAGAAAGTTTTGTTGAGCTTTGTGTCTCATTCACCATTTTCCAGTGATGCTCAAAGTCATATTAATGAGAAATCCAGTGGAGAAAATAGTGGCGACAGCAAACTTTGAACTCCAGGTTCCAGAATGCATTGCAGCTATACAGTGAGTTACAGCGGTATGGGCTACTTGCACTCAGGGCTAGGACATATTTCCATTTTGAAATAGTGCAGTTCTCGCATCTCCGGGAGCATTGTTTACATTCATCAGTACAGCGAGACAGCAACATGCCCTTCATTAGCAACAGCACAGTCTTCTTTGCTGTGAACTGTGTGGGCTAACGTTAGCTTGGGTGTTTGTTTCTATTAAACATTGCCTTCATAATTGTGTATGTATGACGAAGCATGCTGTCTGAAGCCTTTCTCCAGCTTACTAAAAGGAGCTTTGCAAGTGTTTGTAGGTATATGATGAGCATTGTCTACAGACACCGGGTGTAAAATGGCACCATTATTGCGATTACAGTGGATGAACCGGAAGTAGAAGAGCTGTTTTGGTTGTAATGCAGAAGTCTTTGTGCAAGTGGTCCATTAGCATGAAAGCTGAAGCTTTAGAACGTGACCTGTTTGAGCAGAGTGTACAGATGAGGAGGTGAGAGAGCTGGACAGGCTAAAGGACTAAAGCGCTGCTGCACTGGTCTCTTTAGGTAGAGATGAAGCAAAAGCTGTATCCCCTGGCATCGCCTATTAGCAGGCATTGTGGGTGATAATGTTAATCTTTAAGATTAACATGCAAGACCTTCAGGGTGGCTTTTTCCTTTAATACTGTTTTCAAGTTTTATAATACCAAAAAAAAAAAAAGACTCTCGTATATGAAATATTACTGTGTGTTTCTCTGTGTGTGTGTGTGTGTGTGTGTGTGTGTGTGTTCGGGAAGACGGCACTCTCCTCATCAATAAAGCCCACTTTAGGGCTGTGTTGTTGTGACTAACAACCTGCTCCACAGCGTCTGCTGACAAATGTAAACCACCAGGACATTTCCAAGCTGTTTGAGAGACTATAATAGAGGTGAAAAAAAAAGATATCTGAAAATGCCTGTTCAGACTAAAACAAACTGTACTCACTAATTTAGAAGGTCACACATTGCCACACAATGGTGAAAGACTAGAGTAGGTCTGCTTAGGAATTCCTGAATTTCTGCAAGCCATAAAGTCAGCCATTAAGGCAAACATGGAGACGCACTTAACATAAATCTTGCAGCAACGTATCTGTGTATCTGCAGCCCTTGCTCACCATCAGCGTCCTCTCTCAGAACGGGATTGGCCTAAAGAACAGAAATCATAGCCAAGTAATAAAACAGCACAGGGCTGCCTACACCCTGGCTTTGATATCAGCTACCTGGATTATTCTTATGAGCTCCTTTTTTAAGGCATGCGAGCATTATAGTGGGTAAAACCAGAGCAAGCTGCTTTACCATGTTGCGGTTTGGTTTTGATACCAATTTCTTCCGTTATCTGTACAAGTATATTGCATTCAAGGCACACACTGTGTTTTTCACGGTTGATCAATGCTCATCAAGTACGAGTAGTTAATGAACGTCAAGACAGTGAGACTGAGTGATTTTATTTATTGTAAATGCACGTCTATGCTCATTTGTGTAGTAGCAGAAGTTCGCTTCTCACGGTTCACAGATGCTGCTTTGTAAAGTAGACCAAGAAGCAGTGATGTTGGTATTGCAGATTGCAGTGATGTTGGTATTGCATGTCTGTTACAGAAGGGAAGCCTAGTCAGTGATCAGTGTCTAGATTTAGCAGATCACTTTTATAGTGTCAGGTAACATTTTAAGATCAGAATGGTTTTGTTTACATGTAAGAATTGACTATTTAAATTTACTCTAAATTCAGTGAACGGAAGCTCAGGTCACGTGCATGTTGCATGTAATCTGAACCGAGTGTATGCATTTTGTATGATCAAAGTTACCATAACAACAGAGGTGGACAAATCAGTAAGCCGGGAACCAAGGACAAGCAGATAAATAGTTTTTTTTATTCATTGCCTGTTGGACAAGAAGGTTCAACAAGCAGAAAAAGCAACATAGAACTTGCCAGTGATGTCTCCGCTGCCAGCAAGTCCAGTCCTTTCAGATATTTGACCTTGCTGTAACCTTGACCCTATTTTGGATCCTCTCCAAAATCCAATCAGTTCATCTGCTGGTATTATTGATAATTTCATATACAATCCTACAAAGATTCAACCACCTGTTCTGTAGAATCTGTGCTCTCCATCTGTGTCTATAAGGAGTAACAGTCCTACTCCTTATAGGCTTTAGAAAAACTTCAGTTTTGTACATATCCATGTTTAAACTTCATGCATTCTGTGGTGATGTGACTCACCTTGTTGCTGTAACTGTAGTGTGACTCATTCTGATTCCAACCTGTTCTACACTAAACACCAAACCACAACCTGTTGACCAGAGAACTGTCTTTACTGGGTGGATTATTTAGTGTGTATGGGTGAGAGAATCTTTTCAGCGTAAGGAAAGCACAGCATGTGGTAACGTTGATCAAACTGAGCAAAATAAATCCAACAAAATGAAGATGCAAGTCAGACTTGAATAATATCTTTTACATGTGACGAGAACATTCACCAATGACTTGCATTAGAAACTTCAGAAGAGGATAATAATCATATATATGCACTTACCGTCCACTTTAGGAACACCTGTATATCTGTATCTAATTAGCCAATCCTGTGGCAGCAGGGCAGTACATAAAATCATGCAGATACAAGTCAAGAGCTTCAGTTAATGTTCACATCAAACAACAGAATGGGGGGAAAAATGTGACTTTCTTTCACAAATCTAAGTGACTTTAACCATGGCATAGTTAGTAGTGCCAGATTGGCTGGTTTGAATATTTCATAAACTGCTGATCTCTTTGGCTTTTCAGACACAACAGTCTCTAGAGTTTACACAGAATGGTGTGAAAAACAAAAAACATCCTGCCAGTGACAGTTCTGCAGATGGAACCACCTTGTTGATAAGAGAGTTTAAAGGAAAATGGCCTTATACGTTCAAGCTGCCACGAAAGATAGAGTAACTCAAATAATCACTCTTTACAACGGTGGTAAATAGAAAAGCATCTCAGCATGCACAAACCATCGAACAATGAGGTGAATGGTCTACAACAGCAAATCACCACATTGGGTTCCACTCCTGCCAGCCAAGAACAGGAATCGGAGGGTGTTATGGGCAAAGGCTCACAAAAACTGGTCGTCTTTTTCCAGTCTTCATCTGTCCAGGCTGGGTGAGCCTGTGCCTCAGATACTTCTTGTTGGCTGACAGGAGTGGAACCTGATGTGGTCTTCTGCTTTTGTAGCCCATCTGTCTCAAGGTTTGATGTGTTGTGCACTCGGAGATGCTTTTCTGCTCACCACAGTTGTAAGGAGTTCTTATTTGAGGTACTATAGACCTCCAATCAGCTCAGAACAGTCTGGTCATTCTCCTCTAATCTCTCTCATCAGCAAAGTGTTCCAGCCTGCAGACCCTGCAGACACACAGGATGTTTGTTTTTCACACCATCCCAGGAGATCAGCAGTTTCTGAAATACTCAAGCCCATCTGGAACCAAAAACCATGCCACGGTTAAAGTCATTCTGATGTTAGAACATTACCTGAAGCTCTTGACGTGTATGTGCACGATTGTTTGCGTTGCATGATTGGCTGATTAGATAACTGCATGAATGTACAGGTGTTCCTAATAAAGTGGATAGTGACTATATATGTATCCCTTAGTCTTTATTACTTAACTAGCTGTATGCACACATCTAGCTAACAAGCCACCATACATTATGACACTACATTAGCTACCACTTTTTAGCCTTCAGTTTCCAGGCAACAAAACCATGGGACTGGGTAGCACGCTGGAGCTTCTACTGTCCCAAGTGGCCTAGCTAATGAATTTATGATACGTCCACCCCTGAATGTATAAATAAAAACTCTATTATTAGATTAGCATGCTTCCGTTGTTTACAATTCCCTTGCTTGTATTTTTAACAATTCTTAAAAATACCAGGCATAGAGACAAATCTGTGTCCCTTAAATATTCGGTTTAGTCAGTCTAAGACTGTCTATCACCTGTTGCCACTGTGACACCCACCAGGAAAAGCAGAAGGAGAATGAATGAATGAGTGAATGAATTAATAATGAGTGAATGAATAATGTGGTTTTGATTCTAATAGAGCCATCTGAATGTATAGGTTTAATGTAAACATGGCAAGCGTTATTAAGAAAAAAAGCAATGTCCTCTCCTTCTCCTCCATTGCTTCTGAATAAGATACTGAATGAGTATGTGCTCGTTTATTTATCTTTATTAGATATTTATCCTTCTAAGTATCGTTAAAAGGTTAGAATTTAATTCTAACAGGTCACTAAGTGCCAAACTATATCTATAGCTCTCATCTAGTTTAGCCAGTTTATATAATGTATGTGTGTGTGTGTGTGTGTGTGTGTGTGTGTGTGTGTGTGTGTGTGAAATTTGACATGAAAGAGCAAACATTAGGGGAAAAACTGGCTAAACTAGATGAGAGATATAGATATAGACGCCTTCATTATGTTTTTTGTCTGAAAAGTGTCTCTTATGTCATATGCTGTTTACTTTACTGACAAACACTTTTCTGTGTGTATATATATATATATATATTTTTTTTACTAATGTAGACTTCTACATTATTCATTCAGTACAAAAACCTTTTAGATTCCAAACATTAGTTTTCCAGCACAAAATTAAATGTTACAGAAAAGTGTTTGTTTGTCAGTAAAGTAAACAGCAGATTACATAAGAGACACTTTTCAGACAAAAAAAAAGCAGAATGAAGGCTGCTGGGTTTTGCTGCAAAAATAAGAAGCGAGTGTGACAGTAAAAGTCTCCAGAAGAACCGTGGCTGCTTCTGCATGATGCTCAGTAACACTTCCAGCTCATTTCCTTATAAAACTGCACACACTGCACCTGAGACTGCTATTCTTTTTTAAAGTGAAGGATCGTCACACCAAATATTGACTTTGTTTCATTTATTATTGTGTACTGCTCTTTATAGTATTTTTTTTTACATAGAAACATTTAATTTCATTATTTTTGAAGGCATCTTTGCTCTCCAGCATTTCTTCGCATGTGCCTAAGACTTTTGCACAGTACTGTACACACACACACACACACACACACACACACACACACACAGAGATATATATGTGTGTGTGTGTGTGTGTGTGTGTGTGTGTGTGTGTGTGTACAGTGGATAGTGTATGCGTGTGCTGTCATTCTTTTTTCCACAGTGTGAAGTGTATATTACTCTCCTCTTCTTAGGATTCTGTGCTTTCTCTCTGCTTCTTTTTTTTTTGTTTTAAACACAGAGCAAGCCCTCATGTCAAGACAAAACACAGAGCCATGACTCCCAACAAGTGAGCACTAAATTAAACATGCTCTGGCGTAAACGATACAAAAGAGAGAAAAGCAGAGAGATAGATGGAGCAGGAGAGTGGAACCGATATACCTAATATAGCAGTTAGCACATACATGTCACACTGCGTACAGAGTCGTCGAGACATTCCTGTTTACTCTGTTGTATTTCAGTTAATTATTCATTGTAAAATAATCCATACAGGCAGCTGGAGAGAGCGCGAAAGATTAATCCTTCAATCATGGTCCCATATACCTGTACGAATGAACATACGAGCCCTGTGCTTTGTACAGGAGATAGCAAGTCGTTTCATTACAGCAGGATAGGAATAAAAGGCGACAGGGCATCCTGTTTTAGGAAGAAACTCCACGCCAGAGTAGTGTGATGTTTTTTTTTCCTTGTATGTAACCAGAGCAATTAGCCAACAATCACAATATTTAAATTATTAATGAACGACACATCAAGCTTTTTAACCATTTATAGTTACATTTAATGTTATGAAACCTCTGTGAGACAAGTTAACTCCTGTTATCACTTACGTTATATCAGCTATGTGATATTACAGACAAACCGGAAAGCACAAACTCGTCTGTCCTGATAACATGCTAGAAATATACTGAATGTTACAAAGCACTGACACTGGAGACTCCTTCCATAAGCGATAAATAAATGTCTCCTAACAGTAAACTTTATATCAATGATTATACACCTTTCTTTGTTTAAAAAAAGAGGTTTTATTAATCCATTCGTTATTTGGCTTAGATTATAGCGCGTCCATCGTTCAGGTCTGCTTGAATGAGCTGTTACTGTAGAAAAGATAACTGTTACAGAAAATTACTCAACACCTTCTAATTCCCGAATTCAGTGCTGTGCTATAAACTGCTCGAAAACAGTAAAATAATCCACTCTCTGTTGGGTTATGGTTTATGTTACAGTGATACAGTCTCAGGATCCACCTTTACATGCAGTTTAGTAATATAGTAATAATCTCACTGAGATCGTGTTTAGAATAAAAAAAAAAATCATAGTCATCAGAGGTGGAGAGCAACTGAGGAATTTACTGAGAGAGTGTAAATGCAGGGGCAAAACAGTTCTGTTTAAGATCAGTCTTAGACTTAATGTTTATTTGTTCTCAAATAGACTTTTATACTCCAAATAGACTTTTATACTCCAAATAGACTTTTATACTCCAAAAACTCAACCTCTAGTGTTCATAGTAAAGCAGTGTCCCTTTCTCCTGTCACTCTGCTCTAATGGGATGGACACAGATGCCCAGGTTTGATCTTTACGCAGCTTTACACTGTACAGTTTTGAGCCCGACAGAAATCGCACACGGATAAAGAATTCAGTGTTGTGCTCCCTGGTGCCTGATTTAGTGGCATTGCGATCAAAGACAGCCATTGAGAAAGTTCAGGCAGGGTCAGAAGTTATTTTGGACCACTGCTACGACACGAAACTCTTGGGGCAGCTAGTTGTACACTAGCTGCAATGACGAAACATAAACAAAACATGTTAATGGACAGAATAATTATCCTTGTTATGTCAAGTTCACTTTGAGGAATGCTTCTGCGAATGCTGCCACCCCAGGTTCTGCACGTGCACAGATCACGGTTGATGACGTAAGCAGAGCATAGTTTTTTTTATTTTATTGCATGTCTTCTTCTTCTTCTTCTTCTTCTTCTTCTTCTTCTTCTTTCGGCTTTTCCCTTCAGGGGTCGCCACAGCGAATCNCCATATACCTCCTCTTTGGCCTTCCTCTTCGCCTCCTGCCTGGCAGCTCCATGTCCAACATTCTCCTACCGATATACAATATATGCAGTTTAATTGCATGTCTATCATTGGATATCTTCATTGTATAATCTGACATGGAGAACATTTTCTAAAGATTTTACTGGGCTCATGTCATACAGTGTGATTAGTAATATTATAAAAACTGATCAGTAAACGTAATCACACAGTCTAATGATACAGTCTAATAAAACGCAAATAATAGATGCTTGGAAGAGAGGAAGGGTGAGGATAGCTTTTCATTTTCCTCCATATTTATTTTGTTTGATACTGTATAATGTTAACTACTAGTTATACTGTCACAGGATGCACACGCCTCTGACTGATCACTCCCAAGCACATCAAATTTGAGTTCGGATTACCTGTAACATGTATGTAAATGAGATTTACATATGAAATCCAGTTCATTAAGGTAACGGTTCTCAAAGTAAGGTCCAGGGACCCCCAGAGGTGGGTGTGTGTGTGTGTGTGTGTGTGTGTGTGTGTGTGTGTGTGTGTGTGTGTGTGTGAGTGTGAGAAGCATAGTCAGGGGGTCTTACGATCTTTTTTTCAAATTTTGATACAGCGTTATCAAAGTGGTACAACTGTCTATTTTCAAAGTTATTAGCCTGTTTGACTGGTCACATGGGAACCTATATATTGAGGAATGATTCTTTTAACTCGATGAAAATGCCGCGTGTGTGTACATGAAGCTGGTCAGGGTCCTTTTTCTGCATTTAGCCAAACCAGAACCCTGGAATCCTCATTCAATCCAATCAAGCATTTTCAATCAGTGTTGATCTTTGAAGGGGCTGTCTGTTTTGGTGTTATTAATTCTGTAAGCACCTCAGTTCTATGCACTGCTGTGTGGAATCAGAGAGGATTTGTGATGTTCTGGAGCAGAAAGTATGAGAGAGAGAGAGCGAGAGAGAGAGCGAGAGAGAGAGCGAGAGAGAGAGCGAGAGAGAGAGAGAGAGAGAGAGAGAGAGAGAGAGAGAGAGAGAGAGAGGTGTTTTTTTTCTGTTGGTAATGAGATGGGGCTGACCTTTAGGCAGAGCTGCACATCCCAGCTGACCTTTAAGAAAAACACAGATCTCTCCTCTGAGCTTCAGCAATCCTACAAATACTAGAGAGAAGCAGATATAATAGCCTTTTATCTTCCTCTCTCTTTCATATGATGGCATAGAGCACTTTTCTGCCTTTTTTATTTATTTATTTATTTCCCCCAGAAACAGACTGACAGATTACTGGTTTGTGTGCAGCACAATTTCATGTGTAAATGCAGCTCTGTTAGTGACCGTAAAGACTGCCAAGGGGCATGAAAAGCAGGAATATAGGAGTGAGAGAGAAGTGAAGGGATAGCACAGGAAACGAAAGGAATAAAAGTGAGGGATAAAAGTGAGAGACAGGGATGGGGTGAAAAAAGCAGTTGGTAGAAAGGTGTTCAACCAGAATAATGCAGTCTGGATACAGTGTCTGTAGGGGTGTGTGTGTGTGTGTGTGTGTGTGTGTGTGTGTGTGTGTGTGTGTGTGTGTGGGAGAGGGAGAGAGAGAGAGAGTTTGGTTTTATATCTTGAAGAAACTAGGGATATCTGATGGTTTTTATTTAGTGGCTGGACCCACAGGTTTGTTTGTTTGTTTGTTTGTTTGTTTGTTTTTACCAAAAATCACAGTTTTATGTAAAACACTGAAAGAGGTTACTGAGGTTAAGGTTAGTGTAGTTAGTCACAGCACTAATTAAATGCATGAATAATTATTTCAGTGGAACGTCCTCACAAAGATAGTACGACGTGTGTGTGTGTGTGTGTGTGTGTGTGTGTGTGTGTGTGTTGGATTGATTGAGTCAGTCTTAGTTCTTGAGGTAAAGGTTCAATAGCGATTTGACCTCTGACACAGGATGTGAGATAAGGACGCATAAGTAGTTTGACAACCTTAGCCACAAGTTCACACCTGCTGCTGGAAGATCAGCCTCCTGCCAGTGATGATCCAGTTGTCTACAAAAGAAAAGAAACACAATAAACACCTTATTATAGCTGTCATTTGTGTTCGGTTGGTAAACCTGGATTTCTTTTTTTTTTTTAAATGGGGGGTTCGTCTTATTTCATGGGTGTCACCAATTTTGAATGCGTGCCATTGTGCTATCAGATGGAGTTCTTAACTTAGAACAAGTTTTCAGTATATTTGTATATATTTCTGACCCAAGGGTTCAGTATAACTAACCACAAAGTACTTCTAAAATTGAATAAAGATATGTTTACATGTAATCTGCCTTCTGTCCAAAGCATATGCTTAGTAGTGCACTATTTAATATGCCAAGGATAGCTTGCTACTTAAGTAACAGACTATTTTGGGATTACTTTGGATACATTGACTTTAGGTAACGATTGAGGCATAGTTAACTAATTTATGTCATTTGAGTGGAAATGAAACAACAGGATTAAAAAAGTGTGTGTTAGTATAATGGAAATTCTAGCTATAAGATTGCATCAGACAGGTGTCGCTAGAAGAGAGAGAGATTTCTGGTTGTAGCCCCCCATTAACCAATTAAATGTCCATTTAAAAAAAAAAAAATTGTAATAAAATAAAGTTATTGGTGGTTCAACATAGCACATATACAGCACATATGCATGTCACATAACAGTGTTGTACTTGCACTATAATAATGTTCAGAAAAGTCATCATTACCTGTCCCAGGATTAGCCAAGCAGGATCATGCACATTTCTTCTTTCTGTCTGAAAGCTATTAGCCAGCTAGCCGCACTCTAAACATAGGGGTATCCAGGTGACAGCTAATGAAGTCCTGGAGGCTTACTGCAGGTGGAGGAAAAGAAGGGTAGATCTGGTCTTATAAGGTAAGTCCATTCCCCCTTTTACTAGCATGTTCTTTTAATCATTTTCTGTGGAACCGTTGTAAAGTTCATTATTTCCTATACCTATGATTGTTCATATGGCAGTATTGGTTGATGGTACGTCATGCCTTAAGTAGTTATATGACACCACCACTACTGATACTGCCACTGCCAAAATGCATGAGCTTGTCACACATCGATTTAATTGTAGAAATCACGCAGTGATTGTATTTCGCATGTTTCCTCATTCCCTGTTGTTTCAGAACAGCCGATAAGCCAGTTAATTTGGCGTTATTATCTGTGAAAGTGAGATCAGTGCATTGGCGAAGTCTCAAAGCCAGCGTTTCTCAAAGTGTGTTCTTTCTCTGTAGGTTCTAAGTTGTTTCCCACACTCCATTTTCTCCTTTCTGCAGACTGTCACACAAAACAAAATGGTAGATCTCCGATATTTCTTATTGCGAGCCCCGGTTTTGAGTGCTTTTTGAATTTCAAGTCAGTCTCTCAATACTTTACCTGAATGGAAATGGGATTTTTCATACTCCTCAACCATTCCGATTGCTTTTTTTGGTATGTCTGATGTCCCTAGTGAAAAACCTAGCTTGGTCTGACCAGCTACTGAAACACAGGCAGACCTGCTCAAACCTTGCCTCTTTCCCCAAGTTATTTTCATTTCACTTGACTAAACATCTTGACTAATCAATAAAATGATTGCAATTTTCTGTGATTGTTATTTTCTTAAAGGACCTCAGTCTACGATGTAGCATTACTCACGGCAATTAAGAATCTGTTTCCATCTATCAGCACATACCAGCTGGCAAAGGTGGTCTACCAGCTTGACCTGTGGTTTGACAGCTAGTAGCTGGTCAGACTAAGCAGGATTTCCAGCAGTGGTGATTCTCTCTGCTCTTTATTTACACAATTACCGCTTACATGAAGTCAGTTGACATGTCTGTGTTGTGATTGTATGATGTGAGACTATGAATGAGATGGGTGAATGAATTTAGCATATGTTCATTTAAAAATTTTTGTGGATTTTTTGATAATGTGGGGTCTAAAGATTCCCTTTTTTTCCAATAAAATCGAACAGATCATTGCCACTGGGACACACACACACACACACACACACTGTGTGTGTGTGTGTGTGTGTGTGTGTCATTTTTTAACATTGGTATATAGTGTCACAGGAGTTAGAGTTTAATCACTTACTACAGGTTTTACCTTAACAGTGCGAGCTGGCAATCTGGCAGGCTGTGAGATGTTTTTTGGTCTACTGGTTGATTGGGACTTCCTAACAGTAATGCTGGATTGTTTTCATTAGTGGCACCAAGACCTATTTAATTCTAGATCCGTGTGGGGGAGACTGTGTTAAATAATGTAAGAAATTTACACTAGGAAAATTGTACACTAAACATCCAAGTAGAATTTAAATGCCGTATGTGAATGTATTTGCATGTGGGAATGCATGTTAAGCTATTCAGATTTGCTTATCATTCTTACTGAGGACACACTCTCTGTCGCTCTCTGTGCCTTATCGACAAAAAACGGACAAAACTTAGTGTACAATCACTCGTAAACCAAAGACATGAAAACTGTAGGTACAATGGAAGGGAAGCCCCACACACTGCTTGTGTGTATGTGCTTTTGTTCGGGTGCAATACCGAACAATGTCCCTCTGCTTTTCACACTCCTTTCATCTGTCTTGTCATAACAAGCAATGCTCCTATTTCTCTAAACACTATTAACACACACACACACACACACACACACACACACACACACACACACACACACACACACACACAAGTACATTCACATGTACACAAGCATGCACATGTGGACAAATACACAGAATGGTAATACACGGATGGAGAGCTAAAGGAAGTCTAAATGCCAAATGTTATTTGAAGGGCATTTCCCCAAATGTAACAAAAGACCCATGCTTAAAACATGAAGAAATGTCCATGCTTCTCTTGTATCCATCAAGTGCTTCTGAAATAATGCCATTGCAAATGATCATCAATGGCCATGGCGTTGGCACGGGAGCATGCGAAAGAGTGGAAGTGGAAAGTGTGGACGGCAGGATATGGGTTATGACTGGGAGGATGCGAAGTGGTGGTATATGGAGAGCATGGCATGACATGGAACTGGGCAGGATGTGGAATTGGTGGATGTGGAGTAAGGGAGTGGTGAGGTATGGAGGTGTGCAGGTGTAGAATGAGACTGGGATAATATACAGGTGTTATGGGTTACAAATGGCAGGATGTGGGATGGGACTTTTAGGATGTGAGGTTGTGGACTATCTAGGGCAGGGTGTGGGATGGGCCTGGTAGTATGTGAAGACTGAAGCATAAAGGGCAGGGTATGGGGTGGGATTGGGAGGATGTACAGTTGTTAGCTATGTAGGGCATTGTGTGGGTTAGGGCTAGGAGGATGTGTAGGAATTGTTTGGTGAAGTATGGAGGGAAATGTGTGGAATAAAAAAATGTGGGGAGTAGAGTGGTAGAGTATGGAGGGCAAAGTGTAGAATGAGATGGAGAAGACGCAGAGGTGTCATGTGGTGAGTTATGAAGGTTAGGGTATGGGGTGTGATTGGGAGGACGTAGAGTCGTGAGGTATTGAGCACAGGGTGTTGGATTGGCGACCCACCTACACCTCCTCAACACACCACCTCAAACAACCCTTCACACACCTTATTCTTACACCGTCCCACTTCATAAGTGGTATAGTATGGAAGGCAGGGTGTAGAATGAGATGGAGAAGTTACAGAGGTGTCAGGTGGTAGGTAATGAAGGACAGGGTGTGGGGTATGATTGAGAGGATGTGGACTTGCGAGGTATCAAAGTCAGGGTCTGGGATCAGACTTTGAGGGAACGAAGTGGTATGAAAGTATGAAAGGAAGTGTGCAGAATAAGATAATATGGTGGAGTAGAGTGGTAGAATATGGAGGGCAGGTGTATAATGAGGCTAGAAGGATTCTGAGGTGTCATGTGAGTTATGAAGGGCAGAATTTCTGCGGTATTGGGAAGATGCAGGTCGTGAGGTATGGAGGGCAGGGTGTGTGGCAGGATTGGGAGCATGTGGGGGTGTGAGGTATGAATTAAATGGTACGAGATGGGATTGGGTGGATGTGGAGTTGTGAGTTATGGAGAGCTGTGTGAGGGATGAAGTTGGGAGGATGTAGAGTTATGATTTGTGGAGGCCAGGCTGTGGGATGGGATTGGGTGGATGTAGAGTTGCGGGGTATGGCATTCAGCTATGTTGGATGGGATTGGGAGGAGGTGGAGTGGTGGGGTATGGGGTGTAGGGAGATGGATGTAACTAGGATGGTGGGGTATGGAGGATGGGAGTGAGTGCAAGATGGGAGTATGCACATGTGTGTAGAGGTGGGGTTATAGAGGGTATGGAGGGCGTTCTTCATGGTGGGATGTAGAGGGCACTGTATGCAACAGGAATGGATGTAGAGAAGTAGAGTGGCGATATATGGAGGGTTGGGTGTGGAGTAGGTGTATGTGGAGAAGTGGAGCGGAGGCATATAAACTGTAGGATGTGAACATGAGGAAGAGTGGACTTGTGGGGTACAGCATCCGTCCCTCTATTTCCCTCACACTGTCATACACATAGTCATAAAATTGTCTTTGTCTTTCTGTCTCTACCTCTGCATTGCCTCTTTAGCTCTGTCTGCGTAATACAGACAAAGCACCAAAACTTTCTCACTCATAATGCTGCCTTCCATAAAGGCTTGTCTTTTATATCCTGACATTCTCCAAGAGTCTTTGTTCTCATTCCTCCTCCTATGGCTGATCCTGTATTCTTTCATGTTTCCTTTTATTTATTTAAATTGTTTTGTTCTGTGTCAGTGTTTTATGCAGGCCATGCTTGAATAGCTTAAAAGCACTGTTTTTTTGGCAGTTTGATCGGAGTACATGTTCCCCTCAGACTGTTACTTCTGCAAGAGAGTGAGAGGGGACACACACACACACACACACAGAGAGAGAGAGAGAGAGAGAGAGAGAGAGTCACATATACACAGTCACAACCAAGGTTATTTCACAGAACTTTAGTAATATAGTCAGATTGATAATATAGTAACGATCATTAAAATTACATTATATGTCAGCCATGAAAGTCTAATTATATGTTGGTAGGAAAAATATGGGAAAAATATATTCATAAATATGGGTTTGAAACTGGTCATCATGAATGGTTGTACATGACTAATCTGTGGATATCACTGATACTTCCTTCAAAATGAAAAACATCTTTTGAACTTTTTAACCTCTTCAGAATAAATTGGACGTGGTGACTAATTGTATAAAACATCAGAGAACGACACATTCATAGTTACCATACATATTTTATACATATTTTATATACAAAATTAATCATTATGCATATTTAATGTCCTGAAGTACTACATATTTTATACATCTTTTTTTTTTTTTTTTTGGAAAGAAATGGTGAGTGAATGAGAAAAGGGCTCATTGTTTTAATGAAAGGTCATGGAAAGGTCACAAGCTGATTTGTATTAGATAATATTTTGCGTTTATCACATTAGTTAACTCACTTCTTTGTTAAGACACCCAGTAAAAAAAATCATGTGTGTGAAAGTGAAAGCAGGTGTGTGTGTGTGTGTGTGTGTGTGTGTGTGTGTGTGTGTGTGTGTGTGTGTGTTTTCATTGACACTGAGGTCAGAGTTAATGATGATGGCTGGATCGTGTTGTGATTTGTTTATACATGATGCTCCTTGGTTTGTGCAGATGGTAATGGAATTGTTTTATTTCCCTGTAAAAAAAAAAAAAACAACAACACAGGAGCCAAATTCCTCATCCGGTGTCTTATCACTGAGTTACAGCAGAGCTCTTCCACCCTGGGGACGTCATTGCTCCTACTTTCATTCCATATCTATTGCCTCCACTTATTCTCTTACATCTCATACTCATCCTTCACATACTCTTTCAGCTCCTTGCCCTTCTAACACTGTGGGCCATATGCACATCTATAAGGAGGCGTAACGCCAAACACAACTTCGTGTGTGCGTAACTCTGATATTAACACTGAATTAAGGCTGGAGCTAATACACAAACCACACCTTGGACTGCAACTCGCACCTACTATACAGTCTGCATGAGGCGCCAAATTGCAAGCATAGAGCTGTCAAGAAGCTCAGAGCTAAAGAGAAAATGCAAGTTCAGTAATGCAAGGGTTAACCCAAATACGATTACCATCGTGACACATGTGATATTGTACAGTATGTTTTACAAGAAAAAAATAAATTTATTTATTTATTTATTTTTTGGACTGCAGTGCCTGTAAATCCTCTTTAGTGTGTTCAGCAATTAGACAGGAGACAGCTGATGTATGTTCACGTGACGTATGCGCCATGCCTACGCCCAGCGGTCCAGCAGCATTATAACACACAGTAGCCATTTCTTTCACCAAGGTCCTAAAATGGTCCTGTATTATTACATCTTCTTCTTCTTTCGGCTTTTCCCTTCAGGGGTCGCCACAGCGAATCATCACTCTCCGTCTATCCCTATCTTCTGCANCCCTATCTTCTGCATCCTCAACACTTGCACCCACTAGCTTCATATCCTCATTTATTACCTCCATATACTTCCTCTTTTGGCCTTCCTCTCTTCTCTCTCTGTCTACGCACTCTCCTCCCTTTTCTACTTCTTCGACCAACAGTAGCCCAATTTCCACCAGCGCCCTGTAGGTCAACGGCGTCGATGGCGGTTGTTGTTAACCCGGGCCTCGACCGGTCCGGTATGAAATTCAGAGTAATGATGATTCGCATGATTAAAATTGGCAACGTTGTACGCCGGATGCCCTTCCTGACGCAACCCTCTCTATTCATCTGGGCTTGGACTGTGACCCCCATGGCTAGATTGGTCCTGTATTATTACATATATTGTCATAAATAGGCAATATTTACGAAAACCCAGCATGTCACACTGTGTTTAAGACTCGTCGTGTTTAAATGGGATCAAAAACGCTCGACCCTTTACCGATTAACGTTTTTTTGATTCCAAACCAAGCAGAATGTTTAATTCAGTATGCAGCTCAGTCTTTGTACATTGCAGTCAAATAATATTCATAGGAAATTTTTTAGCTTTGAAACAGTAACCATTACAAACAGCTCTCATATTTCTCCCATGCTTCCTTTTCATCATTTCCGATTCATTTTGGGGCTGAAATGAATGAGCCGTCTTGAATGATCAGTGTATGTATCAGTGAACGTATCCGTGTATGTGTATCAGCAATTACCGGATAGCTAGTAGCAAGAAGGGAAGATTATAGCTTGCTGTTAGTGCCTGATGTACTGATAATATGTATCACTATGTGCTTCTTAAAAATAGCAGGAGACGTGGCAGCTGAAACAAATCAGCAGGATTTTGCTGCAAGTTAAAATTATTCGAATCCCCCAAACTTTCTGCAATTTCTTGATTCTATTTTTATCGTTTCTTTTATGAAAACAGCGTTTCAGAGGTCACAGTAGTCTGAGAGTAGCCTGTAGGCGACTCTGTTCATGCTGAAATGCACTGCAGTGTTTTATTTATTTTTTAGATTTGGGTTCATGAATAATTGATTTCTAGATTTATGTGGTGCAACAAGTAGAAACAATTAGAAACAAGTCAATATTTAAAAAAAGATGAGTTCATTTCCTATTTTAGTGTGTGCCATGAAAAACAAAATAATAAAATGAAAAGTTGTTTCCTTTCCTGTTTTTCTATTTCAGTTCACAGTGTACATGGGCTACTTTTAATATTTTCATCATTTTGCAATTTATAAGAAAGACTTTGCAAAATGCTCAGTACATTGGTCCCTATGTGTGTGTGCGTGTGTGCGTGTGTGCGTGTGTGCGTGTGTGTGTGCATGTGTGTGTGGTGCTGCTGGCAAGGGTGGGGGTTGAAGCTCTGAACATAAATGTCAACTTGTTGATGGACTAAAGTGGCTCATAGACGCTTCCCCTGCTTCTTGACAAGAATCTTATAGGTGACCTTTCCACACACAGAAATGCATTTCATCACATGAAACTGTGCTTTTTTTTCTTTTTCTTTTTTTTTTTTTTTTTAATCAGCCTAAGTACTACAGCCTGTATCCATTCCTATAACATACGCTCTTAGACTGGGCCATAACTTATGAGCGCCACGGCCTATGAGCAGCACGTCACAGCAGATTTTATCTAGGTGTTCTTGCAAATAGTTTCAAAGAGCGACTATTTTCATTATCCATATATTTGATAAAATAAGCACTTGAAACACGTCAAGAAGGCAAGATTTTTGCCGTGTTGTTATGACAGAAATCTTTGGAATGTTTCTTGCAAAACATGCACGCGTTTTCTCATTTTGTAAAATCTACAATAAAAGCTCCAATCCTTCCATCCGTCCTTCCATCATTGTTAGAATGTAGTTTTATAGCCGTCATTCCACATTTATATACAAGATTTGTGCCAAGCTTTTGCTGACCATAAAATGAGAAGTCTAATAAATAATAAGCTCAAATTTGGCAGGAAAAAAGTCCCAAAATGACATGATTTAATAAAACAAAAATGTATTTTGCGAAACAGTTTGGAAGCAATACTGGAAGCAATCCTGCTACATATTCATCCACCGATCCTGACAGATCTTTCAGTGAATCACTCCTGTGCAAATGTTCTGTACTGCAGAGTAATATACACTATATGATCATGAATATATGGTGTGTTATGTTCAGCTGCTACTCTGGCCAGCTGCCTGTTTGTTTCCTGTCTAATTATCTCCATCTGACTCGTTTTAAGTAGCACTTATGGCAATTTCACCACAAATCAGCCTGCTTCTTGGTTTGATGGATAAAGGTACAGTCTGATGTAACCATATGAAATTTATAATATGTGGAAAGTACAGTAGGTCTTAAAAATATTTTAATAGCTGTTTAAGAAAGAGGTCTGATTTAAGGATTCCTTATTAAATCAGGATTATGACTCTCCTCTTCTGTCTCGTGTGTGTGTGTGTGTGTGTGTGTGTGTGTGTGTGTGTGTGTGTGTGTGTGTGTGTGTGTCTGTGTGTCTGTGTGTCTGTGTTTGGTCCAGATTTCACAATATTTTTACAATATTTAGGGATTTTGCTCTGAAGTTCCTGACTGTTTTTTTGAAACGAAGATGCTCTGGAACCCTTCACAGGACAAACATAAAAGCTAGAGACACAGGAAAAGGCTGAGGAGATGAAAGAGAGAAAGAAACACCTCTCAATGCCACAATTTTTCCGTCTCACTACTTATATTTCTGACATTTTTTTTTGGAGAAAATACAATGTGATTCTCAATGCATGAGCAACTAGGGATGCATCAATATTGTTTTGTTTTTGTTTGTTTGTTTGTTTCAGATTGAGTACAAGTACATATTTTTGGTGTCATGGAACATTTTATATATTACATTTCGTCAGATTAAGTAGTGGTCGTAGAGTACTAGGCTCGTTCTTTATAATATTAGCCAGTTGATTTTGAAATAGCTACGTTAGTTACCTAGAATGGAGAAGGGTTGCAGTGGAGAAGAGTGAGTTTTGTTTCACATCGGAAAAGCATTTCTGTAGACTCTAAGTAAAGTATTGCATCCTTCATTGTCAAGGACCGATAACAACTGCTCATCAGGAACAACATACTGGGAAAGAGCTGCTTTTTTCACTCACCTAGTGTTGTCTATAATTTTTTCTTGCATAACCAGTGTTTGTTGCAGTGTTGGATCCTGCTGTGTGCTACTGGCAATGTACTCCTCATGCTCAGTTTTATGTACGAGATGTTTTATTAGGTTACTTTTATTGTATTGTAGGAAAAAGGCTGTAGTTCCTTCTCTTGCACATAGTGTCCTGTGGTGTCAGAACTAGACTTATATCACATAGTGTCCTGTGGTGTCAGAACTAGACTTA
>CM074952.1:8795708-8811370 GCA_037577455.1 Pangasius macronema | reverse complement strand
TTTATTATTGTCTATACAAAAAAATGGAGATAAATTAATAGTTTCCATATGGCAACACCATGCAGTAAAGGGTTAAACAACTGTTACATTTATACAACCAATTTAAACAACATTTGCTGTGTATACAAATTGATCAGAGACTCTCAGAACCCTGGATCTTGCATTCATTTTTATGAGCAAACATTACTTAAGATCAAAACAAACACGGAGTTCAACTAAGCGATCATTAGTCACTGATCTTTTAAGCATGTTTAATAGTGATTCATTTTTATAAATATACAGTATTACACATCATAAGTAGAAGCTCAAATGTGCTATGCTTTGGTTGCTTAGAAACCCAATTAGACTAAATTAGATTAGATTAAATTAATGTAATAATATATGGTGGCAAGTTAGCAAGTTAAGTGTAGTTATAGAGAGGAAGGGAAATTACTGACATGTTTATACCCTCAACAACAAGTCAGCAAGTCAGTGTTTGCGCTATGCAATTGAGATGCAATGTTCTGTCCTTGCTTTGCATCAGGCAGGCATCTTCATTTTCTCTGTCTGTCTATAAAACTCTGAGCTGACTCCATGGTGGGCTAAATGGCAAAAAAGATGATCTGTCACCCAGATATGCTTATTAATCCAGCTAGTAAAAAGTGGTCATTGTACCAGTAGCCAGATCATGCCTGGAGATGATGTGTGGAGTGCAGCAGGTGGTGGGATTCAGAACCAGTAGCTTGCACTAGAGTTACAGCATTAAGGTGAAGCATGCTAAGTTTAAACATAGCCTACACCCCAAATGAAAGTTTTTATCAATGCGGAATAGTGTTTTTTGTTGTTGTCTGTTTGGTGAACATACTTGTCCGCGGGGCAAGTACGAATAGAAAACTAACAGCTAGTGATTTGTATTCAGCCCTGCCTTTCGTAATCACAGAAGGGTTGGAAGGAGCGAACTGGTCACAATCTGCCTGATTAATGTTTAATGCGGTCCAGGCATCAGAAGATATTCCTCCATTCCTGCACCTCTACTATGTGTGTGTGTTTTTTTGCAAGTACAGATAAAACTATACATTCAAAAACTCTGCTCATCTCACACCCATGCAGTATCAGTTCCCTCATTCAAAGCTGCTTTTTATTACTTTCAAAGCCCTTCATGGTCTCGCTCCTGCCTTTCTGAGCTTTTCTGAGCTCCATCCTTACATCCCATCTCCTACTCTGAGGGCCTCTGGCAGCGGTGTGCTTGTAGAAACCCACAGCAAGCTTACATGTTGTGCTTTAGATGAAGTTCCTTTAGGGCCAGTGCCTCCAAACTGTGCAAACTACTCCAGCCCGTACGTGACTGCACTTCTATTGCTTCTTTCAAATCTCTTCACATGGCATATTCTTCTTTTTGGCTGACCATTAAGAATGCCATGTGATGTGTACCTGCGTAATCAGAAAAAGATTTTCAATACACAGTGATGTGCGTTGCCGTCTGTAAACTAAAGCCGACTGAAAAAACTGATATTCCTAGTGAACTTATGCAGGCAAATGATAAAGCTCAAATACACAATAAGGATATTTCTTTCATGGCTTTCTCTGGGGATAGATGGGGTAGAATAATTCTTTTTTTACAATGGAACATATGCATATTAATATTAAGTAAAATAACCAACTATACCTTTTTTTAATTTGCTGCCAATTTGGTCCAAATATCACATGGCAGCTAACATCTGGTGAGGGTGAAGTCTAGCACATACTTCTTCCAAGACACTTGAAGCCAGCCACTGCATCTTGTCCAACTGCGTCACAGAGCAGCTGGACAGGAGCTGTCTTCCCTCTTCCACATACATGAGCTCACATGATTGGTTAGTGTCATTCTGATTGACAGGAGAGAGAGAGTACACGTTCTCTCACTACCAGAGAGCACGGCCAAGGCATCATCAGGATTCATGCTTTTATTTGCTCTCCCAAAGATAGGGCGTCTGTTGTGAAAAAAGTGATGGCCTTTGTAAAACGTTTAACTTCCTAACCAATCAAAACTGTTACTGTCAGTAATTCACAACGTTCTCTATTCTCTGTTTCTAATTTTTTTTTATTTTTTAAGTTATTCCCACAGCTGTGAGGGGAGCTACTAACCCAAAAATGTGAAGCATCAAATTTACTTTGAATGTAAAGAATTTCCACATGAAAAATATATAATTTTGTCTTTTAATTTACTACACTTAGACATGAATTATAACTATATTAGTATGCGCTATTATTTCGTGCTGTCTGTGCTCGTGTCTGAGATTCTCATTAGCGTGATATCTCGAGATCGAATGGTTGAACGTGTGTAAGGTTTTATATGAAATGATCATTGTAACTAGTAGATGAACTGGTTAGATTTTTAAATGGATCCAAACAGGGTCAAGGTCACAGCAAGGTTAAATGTCTTAAATTGTTTTTCTTCAGTAGCTGCTTTCTTGTTTGTCAAACAGAGATGTTAGTTACACATTCATGTTCAGGAATTCAAGGAAGATTTTCTGGCTAATCTACAATTTTGCCATCAATCCGTCAGTCCATCTGGGATTCTCGTTAGCTCATCATCTCAAGAATGAGTGGTTGATTGTTTGTAGGATTTCTATGGAATTATTATTGTAACCAGCAAATGAAATGAGCTTTTGGAATGGATCCTAACAGGTCACAGCCAAGGTCACAGCAAGGTCACACGCCAAGGTCACAGCAAGGTTAAATGTCTGAAATAGTTTTTTGTTTTGTTTTTTTCCCCAATAGCTTCCTTATTGTGTGCAGTATATTTTAATGATATTTAAGGCATACAGTTTAGTAACATGAAGGACTCGACTTGGTGGTGGAAACATTCCCGTCAACGCCATTAACGTCGAGTTCTGCTTGTTACCAATCGAATGATTTAACGTTTGAATGAAGTAGATTCAGCACAACATCTTTTTCAGTGCAATGTGAACGATCCATAGGTTATCAGGTTATCACCCGCAGGGCCATGACTGCCCTTGTTTCACCTTGATGTTTCTCTGATGGCCCTCATTACACCTACTGCTGGTTTTATCACCTCCCAGTCTGCTGTGAGGTTACTGAAGTGGGTGTGCTGATGCGCACCAAAATTGATGATAAAGGATAAGAAGCTCAAAGTGTGCTCTCTGGGCAGCCTGCTCCACTAGATGAATAGAGTAGAAATCTGATTAGGCCCAGAATTTTCTGATGCCAATCATTATCTCACAATCTTCCTCTCCACCTACTTTTCCCCTCAGCATGTTGCCAGCATTTAAAGTACAAAAGTCCTGATGCTTTGCTCTTATGGTGATTTTTTTTTTCCTCTCTCCCCATGCTATATGGACTAGGGTGATATGTTTGTGTGGTTATATGCTGGCTCTCCTTCTCTGTTTCATCTGATTGTAGTTGGGTTGACCATTTTTGGAAAAGGAGCACTGTGTTCTCTCTGTTTGCTTGTGATAAAGCACGTCAGTTTCCATCCCTGCTCCTGCTCTCTGCATCACTAGAACTCCTGCAGTATGAGCTGAAACTTTAGCCTCACCTGCTTCAGGACATGCAGATCAGCCAAAGCTGTTTACACCCTCACACACCATATTTTATATGGAGATGTGTTCATGGGAGATTTGAATTTATCATTTGGCATTCCCAGGACATAGTTCCCGCTAAGCTTGACTTATCAAGGCAGTCATACACAAAAAAAATACTGTTCAGAATATGTCACATTTTGATCCTTAGTAAAGCCATAAACAATTCAGCAAGACCAGCACAAGACACACACACACACCCACACACACACATATGCACACAGTTTTGAACAGCTTTGATGCAAATATATGAAATTGGAGGAGGAAGCATAAAAAGCAGAGCAAACCACGCACCAGGATTCACACAACAGGAAGCTGCTTGTTGTATAAAGCTTTTTAATGTTCGGTTGTCACTGGATTTAAGCATTTAGAACAATAAAATATATATATATTTTTTTTTTAGAAAAAAGAAAGCACATTGGGTTCATGTCTCATTAGAGCATCTATCATTTCTTTTGGCTCGGGTTGCAAAATTAATCATATTTTATCTGTTCACAATTTTTTGCTTTCTCAGTTAAATCAAATCAATTAAATGTATTAAATCAATAAATTATGCATAACTGATCGCAATGATAATAGTGAGATTAGCTAATGGTAATAATGCTGACAAATATTACATTTAATTTTTTTTATTGTCTCTGCTGCATTAAATTACAGTTAGCATTGAGTGTGATTCTGTTTATTATTAACATATTGCAGTAGTGTTGAATTCTCAGTTCTCAGAAGGTGCGGATTAAATTTCTGTACCAGTGGCCTGGCTCTCAGAGTAGCTCAAGCTGCAGTTTAAAGAAGTGTGCTTGTAATGTCTATGTTATAATATGTATATGTTCATATATATATATATATATATATATATAGCATTTCTATAGTAGCAACGTGAGTGTTAACAGGAACTTGTGTTGAAGACTTTCCACAACTTTAAACATAACTATAATGGGAAAAAAGCACAATGTGTTGTTCATTATTAACATTGAAATTAGTAAGTGCTGGCAAATTGCTGTGGTGCAAGAGAAACAATACACTTTTGATGTGATGTAATAGGAAAGTATCGCACTTCACTCTTCTCATTGGGCTTTGCACTAAAAGCTGTAAAAAGCTGTTTGGGGTTTTTTGTATTCAAGTGCAAACTGTTTTGTTGAATTGGATATGTGATTTGTGATAAATAGTTTTTATTTGAATATCAAGCGAATGAATAATGACTATTCTAGGCGTTATTGTACAGCCCTACCTTTGGTCATCTTCCCAGCATTTCTCTGATCAGTGTTTTTTTCGAAATGGTCATAACATTTTGGTTATTAGTGTAGACTGCTGAATAGTGTGTAACTGTGTGTCTGTGACTAATGCAGATGTGCTGATGGCTCCTGAAGTGTTTAAGCATGTGTATACAGCAGAGGTCCAGATGTGGAGCCAGGAGAATATTTCAGTGGACTGAAATACTGTAGCAGAGTTGATATGCATGTAAAAAATGGTTGTAGTTCAGTGACTCTAGGTTTCTAAACATGAACTAGCACTGCTTGTGCTGCAGATCCTGTGTTGCAGCTTATTCAGTCGCATATGTTTATGCAAATGATTGAGCTGATGGTAGCTCATTGGACGAGAGGCTAGCTACAGGGCTAGAAAGAGGGGAGAGTTTTCAGAATTCTGCAGATTTTTTTTTTTTCCAATTTATTTACCCTCTCTGGTCTGATGACCAAATAACATAGCGAAAGGATGTTTAAGGCGAATGAACAGAGAAGTATGAACAGCATTTATTCCCTGAACATCAACTTCAGTGGATGTGTCTCATCTGCTCAGAGCCCAGGACGCTAATCCAGAGCAGTAACATGAAGCTCCACTACAAAAAAAAAAAAAAATCTTATTCATACCCAACTAATCATGTTAGTCATGTTTCTGTCATGATAGTCGCTTATCCAGAGCTTTGTAAGCAAGGACATTTCTGTTTCTGGACCTTTACAAGTTTTAGTTGAATACCGTATGGACCGTGTTGGTGTTGTGTGTGATCACAGCACACAGGAAGATGCTGCATGAAGCCGTGTGTTTTTAGCAGTTTCTGACTCGGCACTGCAGTAAGTACACTGAAGAGAGTCAGGAAGATCAAACGATGACTAGTATAACTGCATCATTTCTCTACAGTGAGGGCAATCATTAGCCTATGAAGTTTGGCAGCTATTGCATTTTATCCAAAGGTGTAAATATCTGTGTGCTGGACCAAAGAGTGCACATCAACACATACTTCTTTATATTTAGGAGTAAGATCAGTATATTCATACAAATTAGTTGTGAACGAGATGCATTTTGAATTACAGTCACACAGAGATATCCCATAATGCTGTAGGACTTCCATTGTTGGAAAAACAGTTCTAATTTTTTACAGCATTTAATTATGTAAAGTAAAAATCCTAATTTGAATGTTTGAGATCCTGAAATTCTACTTTTAGGCTCGATTTACATACATCAGTCCCAGAAATTTGGGAAAATAGCTGTGAATAATGTGTCTGTAATTTATGATTAATTTTTCCTTTTGATTGTGTGCCAAATTTCTAATTAAATATAAAAATGGACAAGTACAATTCCTAGTAAGTCTAATTTTCAGTGAATCTCAGTAGAATCTTTTATTCACCCTTCTTGAACTTTGCTACATTTTGTAGCATTATAAGCCAGAAGTGAAATCCATTGGGATTTTGGGTTTTATAAAATTTAACTAACATTTGAAGTTGCAGACTTTTGAAGGTGCTAAAATTTTTTAATGACACAAACAAAAAAGCAGACGTGTTGGATTCATGTGTTGGATTCACCCCTGGAGAAGTACTTGGTAGAACCACCTTTGCAATTCTATCTGCTAGTCTTCTGGATGGAGACTGTTGGTGACGATCAATTTTTCAAGTCTAGCCACAGATTCGAGCTCTGGGCTTTGACTGGGCCATTCTAACACATTCAGGTTCTTGGTTTTGAACCACTCCAAGTGTTCAGGACTCTGGGGATGTAATTATCTGCTGCCGTCGACTCCGTTCTACAGAAGTGGTGAAAATAAAATCATCAACATGACTGTCATGGTTACTCAGTACCAGGTGAAAGAGCAAACTCTCTTACTTCCAGTATAAGCTTGTATTATAGGTAAATAAATACAAAATACGAAATGTTACAGTTTATGAAAACGATCTGATTTGGCTTTCTTGTGCTGTTTAGGAACAATTTAATTGTCTATAGTTTATGAAATACAAAGCCACAGTGCAGTGCCACTGCTATTTGTTCTGTCTGTGACAGCAAACCTAAAGAATAATCAGATTATTTAAAATACTCAGTCATAATTATACTCAGTTTAAATACTCATTTATAGTCTAATTACAGGATTTTGGCAGCTCTCATACTCTCACACACTGAGGGACAAATGCAGACGCATATCCTAATATGCTAATGTTATTTATAGATGGCCTGTGAACCGCTGATGCCGCGCATGACCTGATCTCAGAACAGCTGCTTTTCTTCCCATTTGACTCTCAACAGGACACTGCATGCAGAAAGCCTGCGCTCAGATCAGAGACTGAGCCTCCTCCGAGCAGGCTTCTGAAGCCTTCAGAGCATCAGAAAAGCACTTCATGGCTTCTGCCTGCCCACTTTCTCTGTGTTTGGCCAGTAAAGACGTGTGAGTAAATAGCTAGCTTGAACTGGCAGGAGCTCTGACAGTGCTTCTCTCCTCCTCAACCATGTTTAGCACAGTTTAGTCTTTTTAATTTAGTTTTTTTTTTTCCCCAAATTATTTCTTTTTAATATCATTTTTAAATCAAGTAGCTTGTAAACTATCATACAGTTGAGGAGTGGAGATAAACATTGCACTGTTTCAGTGCTTAACGTATTCCCCATTTTTGATCTGATAGATGAACACGGGTAATGAAAATGTAGTGTATATTTTTCCTGTTGAACAAGATGCTCTGTCGGAGCTGCTTTCTCTTTCAGGTCAATGCAATGGTGCTGTTTTTGGTGTGTTTTTATTAGATCAGTGTTAGGGACTTGTAGTTAAACAGCTAACTACTTTTTAAAGTACACTGTTGGAAAAAAAGAAGTGCGTTGAATTCAAATGCATTCAGTTCTCAATGATTGAATTGAGTTACATTAGCGCAGTTTGATTTTGTATATCCAATATGATTTGATCATGTATTTTCAAAACTGATTAAAATCAAAATCTGAGCTCTCACCCGAACCGAGGATCGAACAGCCGCCACATTAGCACTGCACTGTTCTACCACACATGCTTCAATCTCGTTAATGTATTACTGTAGCTAAAGTTCCCATCAGTGCCAACATTCCCACCAGATTTCATAACGTAACTGGTTTATATCACTACTACGTGATTGGATCACACTCACTCTACATATTTCAATCTAGTAATTAGAAATTTGTTTAAATTAAGTTTAGGATAAGCAATAAAACTTTCTTTTTATGTAAACTATATGTGAAGTATCATTTGTAATATGGAACACGCTGGAAATAAGAAGGTCTGAATACATTTAAAAGCTATCACAGTGAAGTTATGTAGTAGCCTACCAATTATGTTAAAGCCTAATATGTTTTGACAGTTTATTTAGAATATGCTTTTAAAATAAATACATTCCATTAGACCAGGAATGTCAAACTCAGATTCTGTGAGCACTTGACGGGCCATAATCTAAGGCTGTTCATATCATCAATACTACTGATTAACAGCAATAACCTCGGCTCTGACAGGCGTGTAGGATGTTTTAGAATAAAACTCATTCAACTGTATGTATTCAAATATTAGAAGAATAAGATTTATATTCAAAATATATCATCTTAAGAAAGAGATTCAACTCGGTTATCTCTGCTAAGAACATACATGTCCTTATTCTACCACCTCTGTTGTTATTTTCCCTCCTCTATACTGGTTGATACATTTCAGGATTTGGAGTCAGTCACTGAATCATACTAAAGGGCCGCATGTTTGAGTCATTTCTAGATGCAGCAGATAGGCATCCATTTTAACCAGCATTTCAGCTCTGTGAGGTGCAAGCCTACGCTGGCTGTACAGAGGCGGGCGCGGAACGCGGGCTACGCTACGGATCGGGTGTGAATTCTAGATAGTGTGAAAACGTTGAGTAGTAGTGTGTTACGGGCAACTTCAGTATTATTTTTCCGCAAGTTCACATGTGCATTAGACTTTATAATTTTCCTCCTCGATTTCAGTCAAAGTGCCGTCATTTTACTTGAAAATGTGTGTTTTCACTCACCAGGTGCTATTTACTAAGTCACTCTGTGAGTTGACGGACAGCTAAAGACGCTGCTACTGCTTTGAAGCATCACGAGCACTCAAGGCTTTGAGGCAGTTTGTTTTGGGCAGATCTCAGAAGCACTTGAGATGAAGCATTAACCAGACTTTAGGGCACTAGCTCTTTCACCCCACGATGCTTTAATGAAATGAAAACCATGTGACCGAGGCCAGATTCTGAGATACACACCCATACACACAGTCACACACTGAGTTTTACTGCCTAACCAGCTGTGTGATCTGTGTGAGCAGATAAAGTCATAGTTGAAGTTGACAAGCTTGACCCTCTTCCCATTTCCATGCATATATTATTCACAAGTGCATGGGAACAGCGTGAGACAGCGCCAGGCATGCAGAAGGGGAATGGGTGAGAGAGAGAGAGAGAGAGAGAGAGAGAGACTGTTCTGTAGCCGTCATCTCCCAAAAGGACAGAGTCCATGGTCTTTACTCAATTTCTAATTATCTGGTTCTTTTCATCACTCAGCAGGGTGGTGTTGATTTCATTAATGGCTTTAAAATGAAAATGCAAATTGTTGAGTGAAAGTGAAGTGATGTGTGGCCAAGTATGGTGACCCATACTCAGACACACACACACGCACACACCGTGAACACACACCTGGAGCAGTGGGCAGCCTTTTTTGCTGCGGCGCCCTGGGATCAGTTGGGAGTTCTGTGTGATAGGAAAATAGCAGCGAGAGTCAAGGGGAAGGTGCACAAGACAGTGGACATGCTGTATGGTTTCGCTGTGGCGACCCCTGAAGGGAAAAGCCGAAAGAAGAAGAAGAAGAAGTCCTGGGAGCAGTTGGGGGTTCGGTCGTGGTATCGATAGTGGAGGAGAGCGCTGGTCATTCACTCCCCCCACCTACAATCCCTGCCGGACCTGAGACTTGAACCCACAACCTTCAGGTTCACCTTCGGGTTACAAGTCCAACTCTCGAACCATTAGGTCACGACTGCATTGCAGGCAAAACATTTAAAGACATTTGTTTTCGCTGTGTGCTGCTGTATTCATAACCTCCTCTGGGTAACACTTTAACACAGAGCAGATCTGAAAGTTACTGCGCAGCCCAGAACTGCCTTATTTGATCATCTATCAAAAACAGTCTTTTCTCCATTTATTCATGTTTTTTTTTAAGAATACGTTATTTTAAATTGAGACAAAACCAATTTTGAGCTGCTTGAAAAATTCTTATATGAAATTGAAATACAGTTATACCCCAAATAACCTATTCACATAACATTTGCAGCAAGCGTTTTGAAATTGTTGTGATGCCATATGGAGCACAACGTATGCAGTTGAAGTCAAATCATAACATGTGCTATATGTCCTGTAGGGCACAAAGGCAGCAAGGGAGGAGAAAAACATAGCAAAGAACTAGGGCTTGGAATTGCAGTGGCACCACATCGACAGAAGACAAACAAAGGATTAAACATACTAACAAATACAGTTGTGTGCAAAAATCTGGGCATGCGTCTTGAAAGATTATGCCATATTTTACCTTCTATAAAATGCCCAGGTGAAGTGCTCCTGGGTAATATACTACATATCCTGTTTGAAATGACAGCTGAAAATTCACTTATCCTGTGGGAGACGAGCTTTTGAGTTTTTTTCTTTAGTATGAAGACATTCCAGGATGTGCTCTTTCCTGTCGTCTCCCACCGCAAACCAAAACGCAACCAAGACGTGATTGAGTGTAAAACGCACAACACTTCAACATGAATGATGTTTAAAAGGACACGTCAAAGAAGAGACACTTATAGCGGGTTTCTAAAAGTGAAGCTCATATAGGTACACACAGGTACACGCACGACCACATGCAGTACAACAAGTGCTTCTAACTGTGGTCACAACAATCCGTTTCTGTAGAAATGAGGTGAGTTTTTAGTACATCTGGAATTTTCCGTGTGACAGCCATGCATGCATTATGAAGACCTTCCCATCTCTGTGAAATGTACAGAGATCATTTCCATCATAACTACTACAGACGTCCTTCAGCAGCATTATGTCTGCACATCTTATCCTGTCCAGATAGTACTAAAGAAATGTAAACATTTAGAAATATGTAATTGACATAATCACTACTCTGTGCAAATAAATAATAAAATACCGTTCATAATGAAGCTATGATGCTTCCCTTTGCTTTATGTGCTATGAATACATAGTGAAGCTCAGCAGCTAATATTAATTCTGTTTGTGGCTTTGTGAAATGATTGGCTCATTAATATTGAAATGCATTCAAGTAAATTTGACACCGCTAATACATACCCAGTCTAAAGGGTATTAACAAGTCTAATTATGAGGAAGACAGGAAGTCAATAAAAAGCCCGCGTGGCAAGGTGTTAGGGGTCTATTATGTGTTTTGCTTACCGGCAGAGTAAAGTGTAAATGTTACATTTTGCAGAAAAAGAAGCCGCGGTGAATGACAGTGATGAGCAGAACAGAAACGGAGGAGTTATATCTGTTCTGAGAGACTGGTGTATCGCATTTATTCTAAAATGCAGTTACTACAGATATACAGCTGATATCGCTGCAACTCAAACTTACAATTACACCCCCAATTACACATACATTCACAGCCGATCTAAAAATACCCCCGACTCACACTCCTCCCACTCACCTCTCCTTTACAAACACTCAAACGCACGCTTGCATAATCACACTCCCTGAGAGTACAGCCTCACTTCTCGTCTTACAATGAGCACCTGTTCTTACGGGGTGTGTGTGTGTGTGTGTGTGTGTGTGTGTGTGTGTGTGTGTGTGTTTCTGTGTGAGAGTTGAATGCAGCTTATGATGAGCTCTGCAGGGTTAAGTGTGTTAAGAGTGAAAAAAGCTCACAGTTCTGAGAGACTCTCATCTAACATCCATTACTACTGCTCACACTTAATTACCACACAGCACTAAACTCTCGCTCTTTGTGTGTGTGTGTGAACATATCTGCATGTGTGCACATCTTTGAGTGTGTGTGTGTGTGTAATCCAAGCTGTCAGGGTCAAGTCAAGCCAGGTTTGTTTATCATTTGCACAGTAACTCAAGACAAATAAGTACTTCAAAATGTTTATGGCGAGGATTACTCACGTCTAACAGAATATAGAAAACACACACACACTTAAACAAATGATAAGAGAATACGAATTAAAAAAAAAGTACAATAAACAAATGTGACCAAGGGTTTAGGCAAATGCAGATGCAACCAGTGGTAGCATTCATCAGTCTGAGGTAGGCTGTGTGTGTGTGTGTGTGTGTGTGTGTGTGTGTGTGTGTGAAAGAGAGAAAGCAGCTTACAGACACCCTGGCTAAATGGACAGCTACTTAACACAAGGATCTCGCCTGCCTCCATTAGAGAAACACATAAATGAGAGCTGAGAGCCAGACAGAGACATTCAGGATGGAAACAGATCCCTCACACACACACGCACACACAAACACACACGCAAGTAGTCACAAAAAACAAAATACAATCTCAGTAACACCGAAAACCAATCTTAGCGCTCTCTCTCTCTCTCTCTATGCTACTTGTCTATGGACCAGGAACTAGTATGAAGTATAGTTCCTGATGGAACTTCCCAAAGGTTCCTAATTTGTTCACCACAAGCTTCACAGACTGACTAACCCTCAGACCTGCCATTTTAAGGAGTTTAGCTCAGAGAAATGTTTCTGCGATGCTCTTGTTTTCATGCACGCGTGCCCACGTCACACAATTCTTTTCTTTTTTTTTTTTCATTTGCCGCCAAGCACATTCAGCTGCCATATGATGATGAATAAGTGACAGTTAAAAAGGAAATGTGTCAAAGAGAAAGCACGTGTTAGCTCTCACCCTGAGAAAATGAGGTATAAATAATCCATTAATACCAGGAGTTCTGAGAAGATCAGACATTAATGCTAACATAATAAACACTCTGAGAAAATACAAGGTTAATGTTGTATATCTCTTGCACTTCTTGCCCTTTCTCAGTGGGTGGAGTTACACAGCAGGTGTAAACTCGGAGGTGTGGTTTCGTTCTAGTCAAGCGGATGATTAAAACGCTGCAGAGCCCCGCTGCAGATATCCCTCGTTAATAATCATTGCACTGTGCCCATAAAGTGGAGTGCATGTTTATACAGTGTTTTACGGTAATCAGCAGATGCTTTTGGAATAAGTTCTCAGTTCCTTCAGCCCTATCACTGCAGATATCCTGAAACAGAGCAATGTACGCAGTTTGCTAGGCTAATAAAATGGAAAAATATTAGAAATAGGCTAATACCTGAAACCTAATTCATTTTGTAGTGGGTAGCGCGGCGGTGCAGCAGGTTGCGTTGGGAACCTGGTTTGATTTTAAGCTCAGATTCCTGTCTGTGTGGAGATTGAGGTGTTCTCACATGTCCACATGGCGTTCCTCTGGTTTTCCTCCACTGTCCAAAAACATGCCAGCAGGTGAACTGGCTATTCTAAATTACCCCTATATGTGAATGAGTGTGTGAAAGGTGTCCTGGCGTCCCATTCAGGGTGTGTTCCCACTTCATGCTCAGTACTCCCAGTATAGCACTGACCAGGGTAAAGAAAGCAGTTAGTGAAAGTGATTGAATAAATCACTGGTTAGTAAATGGTTTGTTATAGCTATTTTAAAGATCAGGGAACTGTGTGTGTGTGTGTGTGTGTGTGTGTGTGTGTGTGTGTGTGTGTGTGCACTCATAAGCAGATATGCAGTGCTGAGGTCAGAGGTGTGGCTGTAAGGCATGAGTCAGTGTGTGTTATTTTGAAACCTGTCCCACTTGCATGGAGCAACTTGACTAATAAAGTTATGTCCCAGTCTCCCAGTCTTTCACAAATAACCAATCCAATTTACACTAATTTGAGCATATATACAGGTCGTGTTTCTGCATGCCCAGAACAACGCCACACACATACACACACACACACACACACCCATCATCTCTTCAACCACATACACACATGCACGCACCATTGCTTCCATCAGGCACACGGAACAGAGCAAAACAGAGCCTGCACAAATTTTCTGTCCAAAGGCAATTCTCTCAGCCAATTAGTTTTGATTTATGCACACACTGTAATTGATTAACTATTCTATCAAATAACTTTTGAAAGTGGGCAGAATATTTACATTCACTGCCTCACAGTTAGTGCAAGTCTATGTTAAAACCATTCTTTTCATTCTCAGAGATCACACTGGCATGTCAGAGTTTTGTTAGTTATAGCTTGCGATTTTTGAGTATTTTTTATTATTAAGACATTTATTCAGAATTTTTTTTTTTATTTAGTCATTACTTAGTCAGTACTTTTTATTATTCAGGTATTATCTGTATTATTTAGATATTATTCAGACAGTAGGATTTATTAATGTTTTTTAAAATATTTTTTTAAAATTTAATATTAAAATGTTTCCTCCAAAGCTGTTTGATTCTGAATCCGTAACTGGCTGTGAAGGCTCCGTACGTAAGACACAAGAATCACATATTATTGCCATTACTGCAGTAATACTACTGTTCCCGACTAAAGCCTTTCTCCTTGCATCATTTTTGGCTTTAACCACCAAGAGTTAACCCATTTCATGTCACAGTTTCCAAACAAAAAAAAAGTGCTGCAGTATCTCTGCATCCACAAGTGAATCTGACTAACACACAGTCACATGACTGTAGAAATTCAAGTGATCATTCTCACATACTGCATACAATTCATCTTACTACTATGAGGAACATTGTGTAGAATACCAAGGGTTTCAAACTCTTCACAGCCTATGTGCATGAGCCCAATGCACTGGACAGTGGTGGGTGCGAAACATGGGCGGTCCCTACACTACGGGTCTGGTCTGAATTCTAGATAGTGCGAAAATGTTGAGTAATGGTGTACATTTTGGAAATTATTTTTTGCAAGTTTATGTAGGCCAGATGAAACCAACCCACAGACCTTCATGACACCTGTCATGAAAACAGCATGCAAATTTCTTGTTTGGTTTTAACTGCTAAATGATGGCAATGTGTGAAAGTTTATGAAAGCGTCAGCTACAGGAGAACATCCTGCCTTTGGAGGATTACAGTATAGTCATGATCACTCCACAATGGACTGCAGCCACTATTGGAGTTATATTGGCTGTTTAAAGCATGAAAGCATTCGAGCTGCCTTTTCTGATCATCAAATGTGACCTTATTTAAGGCATATTTTCCATGAACCCCGTGTGGTTGTTCTCTTTCCCTCGGCAGAGTCAGAGATCATCCTGTGCATATTTGATCTGACAGTAGAAACATCTTCCTGCTTTGGCCATCCTGCCACCAGCACAATAATGTTGATGGATTATACAGACGTTCACACTCCTTTATCTTTCTTGCCCTCTCTCGTTCATCGAAAGTGCGCAGGCCGCCGATGCATTATTCAGCACCTCGACATTCCCACTATATGCCTCTTTCCGATGATGTAATACTCTGACTGAACTGTGCTGGCACTGATTGGCTGAGTGCCCTCGTGCTCTTGTGTTTAGATTCACTGCTAACTGGACTGGACGGTTTCTTATTTAGAACCGAAAACATAATAACAATAAAAGAACACACACCGCCTATGCAATCGCACAAAGTGTTGACGGGATCTTTATCAGGAGCACATTGGCTCTTATTCATCAGTGTTGCATACGGTCAAATCTCGTCTCGAAACGGCCGTACACAGATTTCACCAACAGATCCCTTATTCGTCTGTTGGTCTCTGGAATATCTGTGTGATGAAACTCACACCTGGTTCTTCTTCTTCTTCTTTTGGCTTTTCCCTTCAGGGGTCGCCACAGCGAATCATCACTCTCCACCTATCACCTATCCCTATCTTCTGCATCCTCAACAC
>CM074952.1:8744076-8778246 GCA_037577455.1 Pangasius macronema | reverse complement strand
GGTGGAGAGTGATGATTCGCTGTGGCGACCCCTGAAGGGAAAAGCCAAAAGAAGAAGAAGAAGAAGAAGAAGAAGGACCACACACTTTACATCAAATGCCATGAATTTCTGGTCTATGTAGTCATTAGGAATGACTGATTATTCATACCTTGTGCTGTGTACTGAGTGCCTGCATGACCAACATTAACCTGATTACAACACAGTTACGTGTTTAGCTTTCCTGGGACTTCATAATGAAAAAATGTCGCACACTTGTTTAAGCTTTGGAACATCAGTGAAAATCACTAAAATGTTTTGATTAATTACCAAACAATGCAGGTAATTACGCTACATTTCAGGCTGGACAGCGATAGAACACTGAAGGATGACGAGCAGAAATGAGATCGGTGAATGAGTTCAGCGTGCGTACAGCACAGGAGCCATCCGGCTGATTTAAATAACACAAAAGCCATGATGCGAAGTCTAACATGGACAGACCCAAGTTATTCATCAGACAGGACTTTATTGATTACACCACAAAAGTGGAAGGTGCACACAAACACACACATGCATACAAGCCAGTTGGTTATACGGATAGCCATAAAACGGATAGATGGTGACAGTGCAATCATGTACACTGAATTACGCTCCAACAGCTTTCCGTGCTGACTGTCAACTCCCTGACAAACGCTTTTCACATACACTGAGCAGTGTCCGAGGTAATTGCATATAGGTGTGTGGGCTTTAATGGTAAATGGGATTTCACATAAGTGTTTAAAATGAATCATCTGATTAAAAACCCGCTCAACTCTGATGCAAAAATTATAGCATTATTTATCAAGCCGGGTTAAAAAGAACAAGCCTCTCTCATTAGTCACAGTCGATTTCTGTATCCTCAAGCCACCACCTGCTCGAGTCTGACCCTTTAAGCCTTTAAGCATATATAACTCAAATATATACACACACTCCTGTGAAGGGACCAACCATGTTTAATTATCTTATGCCTAACTTCTCCACATGCTATTCATTAAAAGCGATCTGGATTGTGGCCCGAGGATGAGGGTTAAACAGTGGATTATGTGCATGGAGTGTGTAGCTGTGCTCATTCTGTGGTATCATAGATAGCACGTAACCTACAGAATGAACTAGTCACCTAATGTTGGCTAAAATGTAAGTTATGGTCCATGGGCTGAATGTATGAGCTTTCCCTGTGCAACTCCAGGGTTGTAAGACACAGCTAGCGCGCTAACTCTAGCTACCTAGCTAAAATATAGTGTAGGGAATTTCCGGTGTTTTTACCTGATCTGTGTTCTCAATGTATTGAATATATCCAATCTGCATATTTTTTTCTCCAGCCTGTCAAATAAGTTGGGCATGACCCGGATAGTGTTAGTAATGTACAGTAGCTAAAACCCATTATATAGGATGAAAAAACACACATCAGGCGTGCAGCGGGCTCACCCAGTATAACCACGTTACAAAAGCACAAATAAACTTAACAATATTTCCCATTTGCCTTTCCCACCTATACTGAGTTTTCTAGCTTTAACAAAGCTATACAATGATACAAGTTCAAGGATAAATCAGCCGCCGCCTATATCGTTCACTAGCTTACCACCAAATTAGAGAACAATTTAACGCCTTACCAGTTCAGCAAGGCTTTTCTTCTTATAGTGCAGTATCAGACTCTTTCACTTTCTCACTCTAGTTTGTTTTCTGTCTCACACTCTCTCAGCCTCTCCTGATTGGCAGCTGGCTCTTGTCTGTCACCATGTAGTCAGACTTATTTCATGCCTGAAGTTTGTGTGATGACGTTTGAAATATTTGAGCTGTATAATGTATAACAAACATTGCCAATTCCCACCCTTATTATTGGGAGAGCACAGTTTTTTTTAGTAAAGGTATGTGTAAATACTTTTGTTGGCCAAACCAACCAACCAACCAAACAAACAAACAAAAAAAACCTTGCCAGATTTACAAAAGTTTAGGTAACAGATTTTCTTTGTACTCATGTGCATATGTTGATAAATGCCAATCATTCTTCATTACCTAGTATGTTCATGCCTTAGCTGTTTTACATTTAGTGATGTTAACTAAACTCCAAGGCAAAAACCTTGCAAAGAGCTGAAAATGGCAAAATGACGACTTAACACTAATAGAGTGCCTCCTAAGGGGAGCAAGCTCTAAATATTCCAATAATGCAGCTCAGCCACTGCGGCAAATGTTTTACTGAACTAACTGGATTTTCACGAATACTTTACGAAACTCTTGCAAACGATTTACAAATAAATCAGTTCGTATCCAAACGAGGCTCAATGTGAATAATAAACAGTGTGTAAAATATAAGTTCTGGCTACCAAATATTTTTTGACTTTCATGTCAGTATTCCTCTCAAACTTCAGCTTGTCATACAAGCATACTGTAGGTTTATATTGTTTACTGTGTGCTGCATGTGTGTGTGTGTGTGTGTGTATACGTGTGTAGGCAGTTGATGTAGGTGGCTGTGCTGGGTTTTGTCTATGATGTTAGTACAAGAGCAGGTACATGAAGCACTTGCATAAACACAGATCTGTGGTTTCGAGAGAGAGAGAGAGAGAGAGAGAGAGAGAATCTGTTCAAAGTGGGTAGAGATTTAGTACAGCAGCTTTTCAACACCACAAGATTCTCACTGACTGTGAAGAATAGAGTCCAGCTCTACGCTTCTGTGTGGGGAGAGAATCTCACTCCCGTTATATAATAGCAGTCCTGACTGAGCTAGCAGAAGGGGCCCGTATGGCTCTCCCCAGTGCCTCGCTCCGTAATGCAGTGTGTATTCAGCCTGTCACAGTGTTGTGTATACGAGTTGTGCGGTTTTACTTAGCTTATGCTCCTGCTGAGTGAGTCTTAAGTATCTGACGTATACTACACAAGTCTGCCTTTGTGGTGCAATAAGTTTAGGAGACAGATTCGGGTTTTTTTTTATCATGTTATTCAATCACGCGCTCTCCCATAGTCAGTAATGAAAAATGAAACCTCTCTACATGGATATCCATCAAAGCAAGACAATGCAGGCTGAATGATGACAGACATCCAATGAGTATTTGATGTGAAGCGATATAGGCTGGTTGCTCAATCTGTAGCGGTGTATAATAGTGTAGCTTAGGGGCCTGTTCTTTTTCATGTTCTTATCAGCCATGTCTGTCCTTCCGCCTGCTGCCGGTGACGGGAGTAAACGCTTCTCTTTTCAGTCTCCTCAAGGTCTCGTCTCCGCTTATTGAGAGCCTGGAACTCTTTGTGTCAATATCTGTTGGAGGCTGCACAAATAAAGCTGAATTGACTTTAATTCTGTATAAATAAGTATGAACAGTCTAGAATTGAAGGTCAGGCTTCATGAATAGTCTTGTGCTTGCTGCAGGTTTGACTTTTTTCAGTTTTACAAAAGAGCGATTCTGGGAATCAGCTTCATGTTTAAGACTTATGTAAAAGCAGCGCTGGAAGTTAGTCGGTCTGAGTCATCAGTTGGTGCGATATAAAGAAACACCCACACATCCACACAGATATCTCTTATCTCTGTGAACGTTAACATGGAGGAGATGCACTTCCAGTCATCTGCGGTTACCTGCTGAGGCCCATTTGTCACAAATTCGCATAAAAACATGTTTCATGATTTTTTTTTTTTTTACTTTGTATTTCACAGCACATGCCATGTCCTTTTGTTTTTGTTCTAGCTCTGTCTCTGCCCCGTCCTTTGTTCGGTGTGGTGCCCGATAATGTCAGTGTGCTCTGTGTTAACACCTTAATTAACTGTCTGTGTGTACCCTGCTTTTTCATAGTCTTGTTGCAGAGTCTTATCATGCACCTTTATTATCCTGTTTCCTAGTTCTGTGACTTCCTGGCTTCGACTCTCACTTCCTCCTGAATGCTTTTCAGATTGTCCATAATAAATACCACGCTGAGTTTATGCACTTGCGTCCTGCCTTCATTACCCGCACCATGTTTTTGCCATCATAGCACAGACAAAAGGCATAAGATCATAGTGTTAAATGTTCTTGGTATTTCTGGATTGAATTCCATGACTTTGCACAGAGGGATTCTGAGTCCCTGGTGTACTTGCTTTGTAACAGCCATGGGAAAGTGTTCAGGACAGACCATTCTGTGCCTTCTGGTCTCTTGGTAACTAACTAACAGGAACTAACTTGTCTCACAAATGTTCCACAACATTAAATATAACTACAAATGGTTAAAAAGCAGGACACATTATTAATTACTAGGGTAAAATTTGTAATCGTTGCCAAATTGCTGTGGTATAAGAGGAATAAAACACTTCAGGATGTGCTGTTATGGGGAAATAATCAAGATCAGGGTGGTAACCGTAACTGTGCCAACGCCAGGGGGCAGTCGTGGCCTAATGGTCTGAGAGTCGGACTTGTAACCCAAAGGTGAACCTGAAGGTTCGAGTCTTGGGTTCGGCAGGGATTGTAGGTGGGGGAGTGAATGACCAGCGCTCTCTGCCACCCTCAATACTACGACTGAGGTGAGNNNNTTGTGGATTATTTTCCCAAAACAGAATGCTGTGTTTTATTCCCGGCGTGACGTACACAATTACATTTCGTTTACATTTCATATCTATCGTTGAGATCTCCAGAAGGCCAGCAGAACTTTCTCTAACTTTCCATAAATGTCTTTCCTATACTCTGGTGGTCTTCTGTGTTTCAGTCTCAAACATAAGACAATAATTTGGTCTGGTATAATAAGTTTGTGAGAAATTTTATTAATGCTATAAATTAAATGACATTTTCTACATAACGAGGGGTCCCAGCAGGTTACGTTAGCACAAAAGCGGCATTAAAAATGCGACTACACTTGTGGATTTTAATTATCATACTCCCTGCTGAAGCACTCCACCAAGGTCAGCGTCAGTGTGTCCATCGCTGATTGCGTAAACACTGTAGCATCTGTGCAAAAATGAGGGACAAATTGGTTTACACCCAACCAGATTAGCATTATAAAATCATTATACCTCTGAATGTTCTATCTACATGCAATAGATGGCAGATAGATATTTGAATGAAGATTCAAATTGCGGCTGAAGAAAAAAGAAACTTTATGTTAAAATCCTTACAAAAATAAGCACATTGAAATTGCAAATTGCTTACCAAAGTAACCATAAGCTATTTTATTTTATTTTTTTACATTTTCAGTTAAATCTGTATGATAAAAGTACTATAGTGATCCAGCACAGGGCTGAAGGAGACGAAAGGCCACTACTGTGTTTCTGTGCCAGTCGCTTCTCTCCCAGGGGGACGTGCAGGAGTTCACACTCATGCGCCTCTATGGGAAAAAATGAGCAGGTGTGCTAGTGGTGTTTACACTGCTGTAATTAGTTTTCAACCCATACACACATATGAATTTGCAATCATCTTATATACAACCGGCAACCAGTGTCAGTCGTAAAGCACAACCTAGAAAGCCTGCGTTCAGCTTATTTTTGCTGCTAAAACCCTTATCATTTAAACGTTTATCTATTTTAAAAAAGGAAAGATTTGCCTCAGCACCTAAATGTAGAATGCACACTTTTCTATGAGATTGTGAGTCCTATTTTCTTTTTTTCTTTTTTTTTCGCATGCACTTAAATCAGGATTGCAGTACAGTTTTCTTTTGAAAGACTTAGTGAAAAAGGGAACATTTGAAAAGACACTTTTTCTTTACTTTAATCCTCCTCTCTCTCTCTCTCTCTCTCTCTCTCTCTCTCTCTCTCTTTCTCTAAGTTCTTATTAAAAAAAAGCTAGAAAAAATGGAGCTGACACAAACATTCATATTAAAGATACTGTATATGACGACGTTTATGTTTATGGGTAATTCTGGACACGTTCCGTCTAATGAGAAATTGTAGAATTTCAGCCGACGTCTTTGCTCTTAACCCTAAACTGTCCATCTTTCTATATGTAGGCATGTTGGTCCTGTCATTATCTTGAGCCTGTCCAGTGAAAGAGGAAGAGAAAAGACTAATCGAACCCCGATGATATGGTCCAGCCTCCGATGTGAAGAGATATCTAACAAAGTTATTGTGCACTTGGTCTATAAGTGGATTGCTTTTATTATACTGAACTGCAGCGATGCCTCAGACTGAAGATATGAATGCGTGACTGCTCCAGCTGGCACTACAGCAGCGTCTGCGCAGCGATGTGAAGCTGTAAGGATCAGAAAACCCTCTAGCGATTTCAGGCTCCTGATTCCGTAAAGTATGTATGAGCTCTCTTCCCTCTGGCTTTAGTTGCCAGGCAACACAAGTACACAACACCATTCAGAGAAGTCAGGGTTTGATTGAAATTGTGTGTGAGAAGGACAATGTGTGGTCAGTGTGGGCTTTGCCATTCATAACACTCCTGCTGCATCGGCTGTGTGTGTGTGTGTGTGTGTGTGTGTGTGTGTGTGTGTGTGTGTGTGTGTGTGTGTGTGTGTGTGCGCACGCGCTCCGCTGGACTTCACTGGCTTTAATCGCAGAGCGTCTGGCTGAACCCAAAATAGCAGCTCACATTTGGGGATTTAGTGCTTGCCTATGCACACTCCCCTAACTCGCTACTGAGAGCTCACACAAACCAACTGCTCTTTCTGTTCCTGATAAAAGTAGCGTCACACACACACTCTCTCTGTCACTCTTTCACATCACTGAGTATGTGTGTGACATACACAGACAAAAGCAAATAAGAGCCAACGTCAAGCAAAGACGCTTGGAACAGCCTCCCAACAGATTTAATAATAAAAACGTACAGCTACGTACCTCAGAGAACATGCATTTTAAATGCTCAGGCTGGTGACACTTACATTTTACATTCATGGCATTTGGCAGACACCCTTACCCAGAGCAACTTACAATCGTCTCATTTACACAACTGAGCCGTTGAGGGTTAAGGGCCTTGCTCAGGGGCCCAGCAGTGGCAGCGTAGCGGTGCTGGGACTTGAACTCATGACCTTACGAGCAGGAGTCCACTGTCTTAACCACTGAGCTACCACTGCCCTTGACTTGACTTGGTTTATTTTTCACTCTCTACTTTTAATATGGTTGTTCTTTTGTGTGCTTTCTTTTTGTTTTATATATATAGAAACCTTTCGTTTCCTTTTTTTGGGGGGCTTTCTTGCTTTACTAAAATTCTTCAAACGTGCCTGGAGTTGGCTTTACACCATATGGTTTTGCTATCGCAGAAAAGCGTGCGTCTGCAAAGGAAGCTGGTGATGATGAATTGAGATCAGCTGTCTTGGAAGGCATAACGTGGCATAATGTCAAATCGCGGGACAGCTATGAATTTGGTAGGGGCAATGGCAAAACGTAAACAAAATACGCCGAAAAAGCACAGAAATAAAAATCCTTCTTTCTTCAAAGCTCACTTTGAGGAATGTTGGTTTTCAATTTTTAATGTTTATGCTTATCATTTTCATTTTGTCCAGGCGCAGATGATGCTTGGTGATGTAAGTGGAACATGTGTATCCTGACACATTCTGTTATGGAATTCAACCTTATTCACCTTGTACCATGGGGCAAGTAATAATCTGAAAAGACCACTGTAATCGCAAAGTCTAAAACCAAGTAACACTTAAAAGTGCGCTGTTCTATAGCTTTAATGGTCATGTTCCAGCTTTGTGTACAGTATTTTACCAGGATGCACACATTCACACATCGGCTGNCTGTTTCTGTTTCAAACATCTGAGCTCACCTGAATCTTCTTCCTGCTTGCAAGTAAAAGCACCTTCATTTCTGAATTGCTTCACATTTCTCCTGTTCTTCTGCTTCCCTGAAAGTTATCATGTACATATAGCGCATGAAAGATTCAGGCCAGGGGAAATCTGCCGCTCACGCCCGGGTCTGGAGCTCCATCACAACCGGCAGGCAGCGGAAAATTTCACCAAAATTATTAAAGCAATAAACCAAAAGTCAGACGCAAAAACATCAAACATTCAGAAAGGAAGAAAAATAAAAAGGGAAGAAGCCCTGGGAAGAAGCGGAAGCGAAAACAGGCACAGTATGATGTCAAAGAATGATGTCAGCGCATCAGAGATCAATAGTAATTATGATAGCTTTCCTTTTCTGGTATTATATTTAGCTCTTTTCACATGAGCATGAGCTGACCTGATCACTTCCTGGGAATTCAACTAGGTCGATTCAACCTTCCCAGGATTTCAGCTCTGCCTTGCTCTTTCTTAATCCCTGTGCTGATTAATCATAGTTAAATCCTTGAATGCAAATAAATGTCTGAAAGACACTATAAAGGGGAAGACAAGGCGCAGTTGTGTTTTGAAATTTGTGCGTAAGAATCAATAAAGAAGTCAGAAGACTCCAGCAGCTCAGATGGTGTTTTTTTTCCTTCCTGTGATCAGATACAGAGTATAGCTGTAGTGTAGTATAGCATGGAAATTGCTTATCACAGAGATTAGAGCGGAGTGAGTCCTACTGCAAATAGTCGATAGTAGAAGATTCAGTGTGTTAAGCCTTTTGTGCAAATGATCTCCTAAGCAGTTTGCGTTCTGAATAATGATTCTAAGAAAAATCAGTAAAACCTGAAAACCTTTTTGTGCCACCTGGCTGCTTGTTGTTGTTGTTGTTGTTATTGTTGTTGTTGTGGGGTTTGACACTAACAGTGTTAACGTTGTGTGAGTGGTGAGTACTTCTGAAAGCTGTAGTGTGAGTGTGAGTGTGAGGTGCTAGGAGATTATTCTCAGCAGGAAAGAGTTTGCTTTTGTTTCCTATAGTTTTTTTTTTTGCAGGATTTTACACAGATTAATTTTCTCATTGGGCATTCTTAGTGCTGCTGTAGAGCTGGGGATTAGTTATGCTCTTGCTATTCAAAGCACAGCAGTGAAAGAGTAATATGTGCTCTCAGTTTTGGTCAATCTGTTCCTCAACAGGGTGGAAAGACAGCCCAGATTTCACACAGGCTGTCTCGCTTTCTCTGCCTCGTTCTCTCTCTCCTACACACTGCAGGACGTCCTGTCATGACCTGTGGGATATTAAAGGCATTTCTTTACAAATCCATTTTAACATTTGGAAACAGCTGCATTTCTCCTCTCTCTCTCTCTCTCTCTCTCTCTGTCTCTGTCTCAGTTCCTTCACCCCTCTTGCTTTCTTTCTGTTCTTTCTTAAAGCAGGGGATTAGTCGCATGCCTACTCTATGCTTTCAACACTGCCGCTCTCATACCGTGTGTATTCTGACCAAGACGTTCTCCTGATCCCGATCGCCGCCACTGCTGTTACAGTACTCCTTTCTTTCAGCTTTCCGTGTTAAGCATTTCAATTACACACTGGCTCATTATTTATTAATGCAGGGTTAATTCAAATTAGGATTAATGCGTGGTTGTAATCCCCTCAAACAATGCCAAGGCTCTTTTTTTTATAACGACAAGCCTTTTGTAAGTCAGAAAGTCAGAAATATGGCACTTAACCTCTTTATAAAGGAATGAAACTCTAGTGGCTAGACCAGTATGCAAATGTAAATATTCACCTCATGTGCCTGAATTTGAATTGTAAATCTGGACCCTCTCTAGAAGATTGAAACGCCTGTCATAATTAGCTGAGGCTTCCTCTCCAGCTTTATTTTATTGACACTTCACAGGCCTGCCATAACAGATAATAAACTTTCATTTCAAGAGGATCATGTGGGAAATATTTGTTCGGTGCTAAATCATATCGCATTTCCAGTTCTTGTTTTCAGGCTATGAATGCAGCACCAGGCTGAATATTCAAAAGGTGCAGTTACCCTGGCATGGGCATGGGCATTTTGGTTTATAAAAAGGGGTGGGACTGTGGTGCAGTGGGTACGCCCAAAAAAAAGGGGAAATCTGGTTGGTCAGATTTAAGAGAACATATTACATATCGTTAGCCTCATAGCATAATTGCCTAAGTCATATTTGAACCAAATATGACTTGGGCAATTATGCTATGAGGCTAACGATATAGTTTATATTAAAATATTTCGTTTGTCTAAGGTTTCCCAGATTTTCTCCCTACATTTCCATCATGTGGCACGTGAAGCCAGTTGACTGCACGTTTTCGAACCGCTGCTCATACAAGGCAGTGTAGCACTCTCGGAGGAAAGCACTATCCGCCCACTTCTGCATGCAGGAGCTCACAGATGCTCATGATTGGCTAGTATTGCTGTGATTGATATGGGAAAGCACAGCAAATTTTGTTCTCTTGGACTCCCAGCCACAGATGGCTGAGGCATCTTGGGGATTTGGATGATAGGGCCTGGAGATCTCTGGATGATGGGGCATAAACTTTTTTTTTTTAAGTAGAGTGAGTGCAATCAATTCACGTAGTATTAACCTGATCCAATTATGTTATAAAGTCCAGTGAGGATGTTGGCACCAACTGGAAGAAATGACCGTAGTATTAAATTAACCTGATTAAATCATGTGTGGCACAATAGCACAGTGGGTAATGTTGCTGCTTCACAATGCCAGCAACCTGCGTTTGATCCTGAGCTCAGGTAAGAGCACAGGGTTTGATTCATAATACATAATCAAATCATGCTGGATGTACAAAAACAAATTCTGTTGTAATGTAAGTCAGGTCATTCATATGGAACCAATGTACACATTTGAATTAAGTAAATTCAGTGAGCGTTATTTTCAGTGTTATTTTTTTTATTTATTTATTTTTATTTATTTTTAGCATCATCAACTGGAGTTTCACATATGTGCCACATGTCTGCATGGCTTTCCTCTGGGTTCTTTGGCTTCCTGTCACCTCCTAAAAACATGCCAGGATGTGGACTGGCTACACTACATGAATGAGAGTTTGAATATGTGTGTGACTGCACGATGCCATGAGATGGACTGGCATCCCATCCAGGGTGTATTCCCACATCACACCCACTCTTCCCAGGATAGACTCCGGCTCCAAGACCAAACCCAACAGAATATGTTGGGCATTAAAAAAACGTTTTAATCCACCATCCAGTTGAAGGGAGGAGGGTTTTTCATGCCTTCGTGAAGAAGTTTTCAAGCTGTGGTCAGCTTTGCTTTGCTTGTTATCCAAGGTTCTTGATTGGGGATCTCAAATGACTGTATCAAGAATCCTGATAAAGCCACAGCTATCCAAGGCTAGGAGTTAGAGTGTGTAAAAGGTCAGTGCTATACTGTCAATCAGAGCAGCACTAGCTAGTTGTGAGTGTCTTATTAGCTTGAGGCCCAAATCTCCTATAAATGTGTTCTCTCATCTATGACATTGCATGAGCAACAGTTTGAAAAACAAGTTGACTGACTTCACATGGTTTCCATTAACCAACAGTATCCAATCATTTTAAAGATTAGTAAAAACATTAATGCCTTTCCAGATTGCTAGCTGTCATGTAACTAGAGAGACTCTCCTAGTGTGTAAGAATTAGCAGTGACTAAATTGCGGGATGGGGAGGGGTTAATAATAAAGCATCTAGCCCTGGTTCTGTGCTTATTGCAGGGAACTTTATACAATTTGGTTTGAAAGTGTTTTGCATATGCAGCTTAGTCATTTCAGAGGAAACTGATCACCCAAAAAAGCCCATTGCTGTTGTTAGCTACTAGCTTTCTTCAAACCCAGCATATTTATTGTTAGTTAGTTTTTTGTTCTTTTTTGGTCTGTACCACATCAGTGTCCACAAATTCAACCCTGTCCCAACAATGAGAATGATTAATTATTATTATTTTTTAAACGCAATTGTTTTAAATGGATGATAATAATACTACAATCTGCAAAAGCTTGAAGATTCTTCTTCAGGTTCTTCAGTTTGTTTCTTCAATTATCCTTAAAGGTCTAGGTAGAACATATAGTTTCCATAAAACTTTACATAGAACCACTCTTTCTTCACTCTTAAAAAAAAATCTAAAATCCTTAAGAGTTCTTGATTTGTCCCTTTAGGTAAACATTTGAAGGATCTATGTAAAAAGCCTTCAATAAAGCAAGAGTCTGTTCCTTTTAGAGACAGTTCAATGTAGAACTCATTTAGGAAGCTAGAAAAATGAGTCTTTATTTGTATAACAGCAGAGTGAAATCCTTTTCTTTGCAAATCCCAGCTTTTTAGTTTGTTGGGGTCAGAGTGCAGGGTCAGGTACGATACAATGCCCCTTGAGCAGAAAGGGTTAAGGGCCTTGCTCAAGGGCCCATCAGGGTCAGCCTGAGCCCCACAACCTTCTGAGCAGTAACCCAGAGCCTCAACAGTTGAGCCACCACTGTCCTGGCTAAGAAGCAGACAAATGCTGTCTTTTTGTCAGTCCAAGTTCAACATGTCCCTTTCTAAGTAAAGGTTCTATGTTCAGCCATCAGACAGGGCTCCTAGTAGCAGCCCAGTGGGAAGCTAAGAACCCTTAACTAAGAAAAGAGCCCCCTTGTCTTCACTTAAAACAATGAAATCTAGAAGCCTTGAGGGTTCCTTAAGTGTCCCATTGTGGGAACCATTATCAGTCTCAGCTAAACACACTTCCGAAGTGTTTTCCTCTCAGAGAGGTTTCCAAACAACCCCTGATGAAGCCGTGTTTCTTCACTTTTAGAAAAAAAAAAAGGTGAAATTTTAAATCTTAAGAAAAGCATTCTTCAAGTGTCCCCATGTGAGAACCATTAAACGTCCCAGATAGAAATCCTACAACAGTATTTTCTTATCACAGCCCCTGAGGAACCTCTTTTTCTCTAAGAGCGCGTGGTGGGTGTTGTGGCTCAGCAACAGGAAGATTGATGATTGTTCATTTTAAAGCCATGTTATTTGTTACACTTGGCTAAACCATCCTTGCTCCGTGCTCACCTTTAATCCCCCAGCTTCAACTGCAACTAATCTCTGTTTCTCTTTACTTTTGATGATTGGAGCCAGTGGGTTTGTGTTCCTTGTTTATTTATGGGATTATTTAGTGCTTTCTTAGCACTGGTCTGGACTGTGAGCGCTTCATTCCGTGCCTGAATTCTGTGCACCGTCTTCCTCCTTCCCTCAGAGTGGAACTGTGTAATATTTTGAGAGGGATTATCAAGCGTCTGGGCTCGTCTGTGACACAAGGAAGCTCCTTTATTAAAATGTTTAATTAAAAAAAGACGTAAATGAAGCTCATATTAAATTAGGGATGTAACCAAATACGAATACGTTATTTGGAATGAACAGATAAGGTGTTCTAAATGGATACAAATACAGGTACAAATAGGAGGCACAGTATTCACGTAAACACCAGTCTGGCTTAGGCCATGCCCACTTCACCTTTAAATCCAGAAACATTATACAGCTATCTGGAGCACTAAACAGATATAGATGCAGATATAGTGGCATTGCATTGCACCCCTAACACACATGAATAAACAGATGAAGAAGCACAACAGTTTGTTCTCTTTCTACATCTCTCTGTCTCTCACAACACACACACACACACACACACACACACGTTCATATTTGGATGATTGAGTAAACACTTGTTCACTGAGAAAGTATTGGGAGAACAGCTTTTATATTTGAATTTGCAGTTAGAGAGAGAGAGAGAGAGAGAAAGAGATGGATACAGTGCAGTGGAAGACTGATACGTGTTCTCAGTTTTGGTCAATCTGTCCTCAACAGGGCGGAAAGACAGATGGACAGACCTAATTTCACAGTTCTCTCTCTCTCTCTCTCTCTCGCTCTCTCTCTCTCTCTCTCTCTCTCGCTCTCCCACCAGCAGGACATTCTGTCACGACCTGTGGGATATTAAAGACATTTCATTCCAAATCCATTTTCCCATTCTGGATAGCAGCATTTCTCTTCTCTACCACTTCTTCTATCCTTCTTCTCTCTTCTTGTAACTACTCCCATTCTCCAATTATTGGGTTTTGATTTTATTATAAAATCCTCGGGACTCACAAGAAAAAAAAAAAAAAAATGGATTTTTTCTTTTCAATACGGCTACTTCAGTACGAGTCTGAGTAAAAGTCCTGAGACCAGAGATCCGACAGCACTCGTCGAAGGCCAGAGCTCACTTTTAGACTGAAGCCCTGGACATTTTTCAAAATAAATTTCCCATCCACATGTATGGCGTTATTAGAAAGCACTCACATGAGCACTGAGGGTGTACTAATATTTAAAAAAAATAAAATCAATTGCAAACACATTATTAAATAAGAAATTCCAGACCACAAACTAACAACCTGTTCAGCAGCGTCCTGGCACACTGAGAACACGCACAGTTGTGCTGCATAGCTCGATGCTGCGATGTCCATGTTTCAACAGCAATTAGTTTTCCCGCACAAAACATAAAAACAGCGAACAGTTTAAAAACGTATCCAACTTGAAGCACGTTTTCAAAAAGCTCCATTTTCAAGTGACCCAAAATGGTATGGACAGGAGAACGAAACACAGCGAAGAAACTCCATTTTCCAAACTATGTTAGAGAAACGTGTGGAGCTTTTATTACTGTCTTGCTGCATCCTTTGTTTTAATGTTTTACTTTATACGACTGCACTGTTGAATTCTCAAATCTGATTGGTCGGAACGTGTTGATGAGTTTTCTGTAAGAGCTGCGCTGACAGTCGTTCCTGCTGTAATGTAATCACAGGTTTATAGTAACGCACTCACTCTAATACTTTATCATTTCTATAGTAACGGTTCAGTCACAGGATGTTGTATGGTGGACAGTCTGAAGGACTACGATTGATAAATGGCTTAAAATAACTATGTAAACAAAACAAAACAAAAAATTGATATGGCGAAGCTTTCTGCAAGACGTTAGATGTTGATTATTATTATTAACATTTAGGGAAGGAGTCTTCAGTTTTAGTGCTTTGTAACAGCAGGTTTTTAGGTCCCTCTGTAACATGACAAGCTGTTTTTTTGTTTTTTTTTTTTAACTTGAAGAGTGAGAAAGGGAGAGGCTGGTGAGAGAACGACTCTTTGTGGCTGCTATTTTGTAAATGATAACAGGAGCAAACTTGTCTCGCAGGTATTCCATCGCATTAACCGTAACTATAAACACTTAAAAAGCACATGTTCAGTAATAAATACACACTTTTAATCATTGGCAAATCGCTGTGGTGCGTATGACGTATTTTATTCTGCTTTTAAAAGCTGCGTGCACACAAACACCACAGAGCCTCACACTCACACACCGGTCCTCGAGGATGAGATGATTGGCAGATTGTCCTCTTTAAATGGTGGTTATGGAGAGAACAGAAGCACCACCAAGAGATCTCCATCCATTTTCATGTCCAATATTCCTTGTTTTACCTGTTCTGCCTGTCTCATTCTCTACCTTAAACTACCTCCCACGCCATCCCTCTCTTCTCTCTCTTCTCCCTCTGTCTCTCATTCGTTCGTCATGAATACATTTTTATCCCCGCTGTTATATTTGAATCTAGCTTTATTTAGACTGCTTTCATTCCAGCCTTGTGCCTGACGCAGAAGGGATCTGTTTCCATTATGGAAAAGAGGTCATTAGAGACGGTGGGCTGTGCAGAGGCAGCGCGGCGGTAGGATTCTCCCTCTCCAAAGCAACGCTTTAGCCCGGCCCTTTTAAATGTCGCCTTGGTGACATTTGCACAAGTCCATGTGACCTGCCTAGAGGAGAGACAAAGCCAGCGCTGAGCACAGCGCACCCCCGTCCACCTCGTGTCGGATTTGGGAAACAGCCATCTGATCTAATCGTTTTCCCAGCCTTTTTTAAGCATAAGATCGATCACTAAGGATCAGCCATGATTTAAGACCCTCTAATAAAATTTTTTGTAGAGAATTCTAAGGATCAAACATAAACGTGGGCCTTGAAGCAGTTTGCCACTGTGCATGCTAAATTGTTTTTTACTGATTTGACAGTCGTATGCTCACTGCTTAGCTGCTTAGCTGCTTTGTCCACATGGAGTATTTACAAGCTATAGCTAGATAGCAGAAATATCACATGTTCTAGATATCTGGACTGAGAAAAAAGAAATGCTGGATAAAATGTTTTAAACTATATTCCTGACCAATAAACCAAGTGAGTTCATTACTAGCCTGCTCTAATCCCCAAGCCAATCCTTTTTTTTTTTTTAATAGGACCAAAAGGCAAATGAATCAAAAGTATCAGTTTCACTATGATGCATAAAACACTCCTAGTATCAATTTCCCAAAGGACACCACTGCCTACAAACAGGGCCAGCATGGATTACACCTCCTATCACACACATCCATTGTTACTGACCATGCACACCCGAGTTCAATCACACACACACACACACACTATTACGTTCACAACACTCACTCCGACGTATTGTCCTGTGTTTATATGCCAGACATACTGAGCTTTTGTTTACTGAGCATGGATTCCTGGTTTGCCTGTTTGCTGATCACCTGACACTGTCGGCCATGTTTGTAGGCCGTGGTGTTCTCTGGGAAATTGAGGCTGAGGTTGACATGACAATCTCTGGTCTCCAGATTGTATACATATTATTAAATATGTGTAGAATTACAACTGTCTTCAATCTGTATATAACACATTCTATATTTTGTATGTATGTTAATTAGGCCAAAATCTTATATCAATTCTTTGTACTATTTTTAATTTTTATAATATTCACTCTTTTTGTTAATAACTCTGGTAATCCTATTTGTTTGTTTGTTTGTTTTATCTGTTGCTTGTATGTCAGTGTCAGTATGTCAGTAAATTTGTTCTCATTTCGATCTCTGCCTGGAAAACTGGAGCCATTCAGGACCAAAAAGAGTCTCGGCTGGACTCAAACTTCCCAGCTCTAAATGTGTGTCAGTTTTCATCTACTTTGTTTTTATAACAAAACTCATTCATGAATTCCCATTTCAGCTGTAACGTTCCCAGCTAGCATATCCTCATACTGCTTCTCTCTCTCTCTCTGTCTCCTCTCTCTCCCTATCATTCCTGTAAAAGAGGGCTAAAACGAGCTTAGAGTGCATCGTTTGCTGTTCACTCATCATAGACAATTACTCTGCTTATGCTTGTGCCTGTGCGCGTTCACCATGTTGCCTCTAACAGTGATTCATGCTGCTGGAGAATGCAATATCCTCTCCAGTAGATTAGATTAGAATCATTGTGCTCTAAAGGTCTCTGCCAGTCCACGTCCATTCACCAGAATCATACACAGCCACAAAAATCCACGAGAGCCTGCGACTGCTGCTTATTAGGTGTTATATACACACCCATTTGGGTTTAAACCATCCATAAAGCCATATCTAATAGTCACTGTTATTTCACTCCTGAATGAGCTTCAGGCTCCAGAGTGGTGCAACAGAAAAGTTTGACTCCAGACAATGCCACAGCTGTCCTTGGTTGTGATCTCTGGGAGGATCACTGAAAGCACTGTTTATGGAAAGGTTTGTGCTTGGGGAACAAATTGAAGGGAGCACCATTTGTAGGAAGAACGCTTTAATTCTTTACTTCACCCTGGTTGTGTCTTCCGTGGCTTTCCACACTCTACACACCCACTTTGACTTCTTTGGCTTTTCAGTTTATTGTCATCTGTCCTTGTTATTGCTCTCGGTCTCTGGCTAATGTTAGTGGTGCACTTGAATGCAACAAAGCAACAAGTGACATTCATTTCTTATGTAATGCAAATGAGATATGACACAGATAAGGAACACATCCAAAAATCATTGTTTTTTTTAAATTTCCTGGATCAGTCCCATGGCACAGGTGGTCCAAGCCCCAGGGGTGTGTTAAGCCAGTAGGCTATGAGTGGGGCCAGTGCTTAACAGCATCGCATAAACACTGAGGCAGTGTCATTAAAGTAATCAGAATTTTTACAGAATAAGTGAAGTATATATAAAATATATTAAGAAAAACACAAACGTTGGCATTTCTTCATAAATGTCTTACTGCTATGAATAATCAGTGCTCATATGCAACAGGCATGCAATAGCTTTGGACTAGTTAAAGTTTGAGAGTGGGACACAAGGGAGAAAAAAATATTGCCTAAGCCATTTATCATGATATCATAAGAAGTACTCACTTCTGAAGTTAATCCTACTTTCTGATGGTAACCCATAAATTACACCGGACTCCTCACGTAGCGACCATCTTTTCAATCCACACCATAGCACGTTTCAGCTTTCTCAAGATATCTAATGCCCACATGTACGACAGAGTCAGTGAGACACAGGGGACCGGGACAGCCGAAGTCAGGCCAGCTGTAATTACAGCACCTCAGTAAATCCTTTAATCAAAACAAGCGCTCTGAGCAAACAGTATACTTTCACTACTACCATACAAACGTTCATATTCCTATCACTACTACCATACAGACACTTTGCTCCGTGACTACAAGCTGCACATGCATGCCATTGTTATTGGTTATGTTTTTGAATAAAGTTCACAGCATGTAGAGATTTGAACACATCTCTATAAAGCTTACGCTTCACTTAGGCTCGCAAGTGAGAAACACTGAGACAAGAAATAAACCCAGCAGGACATGCTTAAAATGAGGCTTTCATAGTGAGTGGGGGAATGCATCCAGTGTGGATTGGCCGAACCTTTTTTTTTTTTCTTTTCTTTTTAATGATAGGTTTACTGTTTAATGATTAAATAATCCACATATCACATCACTTTTACCTAGGTCTGTGTTCCCCGAAACATCCCCACAATTCTCTAGCTCACGTCTTCAGTTTCCTCCTGCATTTTAGTTCTCGTGGTGGTGTTGTCTTTTCCATTAATGGTTTAGAACAGCTTATAAACAAAAGGATCATGGTCAGTGCCGTGGTAAGCAGGACAGGCCACGCTCATATCAGCGATTTCACATTTGCTAGCGTGAACACCGGACAAGTAACGTCTGTATAAGTCTTCAATCAGCACTTCCTATCATTTGAGTGATCTAAAAAGCCAGGCATCAGTGGAATAAACTGAGGACTGCAACCAAGGACCAGCAGGACTGATGTGTTTCTTTTGCTGTTGTCCTTTTCCCTTTTGTCTGATTCCTGTGCCATAGCTTATTTATATAGACGCTGCTTCATGGTTCTAAAGAGCATGGTAGTGAAGGAGAGTAGGCTAAAAATAGCACTCTGTCATGGTACTACCCCCCCCCCTTCTCTGTCACTCTCCCCCCCTTTGTATCTCTCCCCCACTGTGAACTAGTGATGAAAGCGAGGTTCCCTACCTGCCTGCACCTTTCCCCCCATTCACTCCCATTAGTGCATCTATACAGGGAAGCCTTCCGTGCACAGCGGTGGCCTTGCTCACGCCTGTGGAATATACAGCAGGGGCCGAGCTCCCTGTACAAACGAGAGCTCTCAGGATGTGGCTGCAAATTTGCAACACAATAACAGCGCAGCAAATGAAACGTGCCCTGATGGAGCGAATGACAAATATCACAATTAGCGTAGCCCGAGGGAGGCCGGCGCTGCGCGGGTTTGCATCCCTCATGTGCGCTCAGAGGGGCAGGTGATTTGGAGAGAGCGGGAAAAGGAAATGGCAGGGGCTGAAATTCTATTATCAGTGTCTTTTGTGTAAAAGATGACATCAGGCTTATGCTTTTTTCCTTGCAGATTCACTTCCCTTGGCTACCTGAGTCTTTAGCGTAGTTTGGATGAGAAAGCGGAGCTATTCAGTCAGCCAGTGGAGCTCCAGAGCATTAGCACACTGGCTTTTCATTCTTCATTGATTTTAACAATGGAGGAAGATTTATTTTTTGAACATAATTGATTGTTGTAAGAGGCACTAGCTGGATAGAGCAAGCGCTGCCATTTTCCTTTTCTTTTAGAGATTTTGGGAGGCAGCCAGCTCTGGCCTGATCAGCAGTCAGCTTTCAGACATCATCACACACTGCAGTAAGCTCCATCTAAGAAGGGCTTAAATACTTTATTAATGTAATGGGAAGCTTATGCTTTTGCTAATCTAGTGGCTAGCATCCAACACTGTGATGTGAACGTAATAGTGGATTTGAGAGTGCTGTGAGGTCATGTCCTTGCGTAAGTTCACAAATATTTTCTGCTATAATGCTTGAAGCTTTCACTAAACACAGTTCATTTATTCATTCATCTTCAGTAGCTGTTTCCTGGGCAGGGTCGCAATGCATCCAGAGCCTATCCTGGGAACGCTGGGTATGAGGCAGGAATTCATCCTGGATGGGACATCAGTCCATCTCAGGGCACCATGCACACACATTCATACATTCATTCCCACAATTTAGACTCACCAGTTCACCTACCAGCATGTTTTTGGGAGGTTGGAGGAAACCAGAGAGCCATGAGGAAGCTCACACTGATACAGGAAGATCATACCAAATTCTGCACTCAGGATGGGGCTCAGCAATGTGCTACCATGCTGCCATTAATACACTTCAAATGTAAAATAAAACTTTCTAGCGTTATCATAGTGATGACATCTAGAGTGGTGAATGTTTGTCCTTTAGATCTGATTTTGTTCTTCATAATAACTAGACAGCAGGGATTTCAGATCAGCGCCATTGCTCTGAGACGTTTGATGAAAGATGGCTACTCTGTATGCTGTGTTTATAAGCCTTTTCTGAGCCGCACCACAGTTTCCTGCTGAAATAACCTCCACTTAATACAATTATCCTGTCCTATCCTGACTCTGATCGCATTCACTTACCATTTCTTTCTGGCTGTTACACACATCTGTATTCAGTGAGAGTTTAAGCCCTCATAATCGGCTCAAGTGGACGAAACATGTCCGCTTAGCACAAGCGGTTGTATAGCAGACCAGTAACTCAGCACAGTTTGGTGCTCTGTGCTCTAACACACTTCATTCCACTCATGATGGCTAATGATGAAGGCCAGCCTGGACCAAATGTGCAATGTGTTTGAGCTCCTGCGTTACCTAATAGCCCCAAGCTAGAGATCAGGTGCTGTGTCACAGAAGTGTCCTTATGTAGGATTCTCCAAATCAGTGCTTTTCACATTATACTCTGCAATAACAGCCCGGTGTACAAAACTGGCAAATTTCCACCTGTTTCAGAAATGTGAAACTTTTTGTAATGCCAGTTTTGTCAACTGCTTATACATTTTATATTCACTGTGCAGGTCTACAACTGTCTGTCTCTTTTTCAAAGTCTTTTTTTTTCCCCCATGAAAATGGATGGCACACGGCTTTTGCATGTGCGCAACATCATATTTATAGCCTCATGGAAACAGCACACGTTTAAAGGCAGCAACAAATATTTCTGGAGACCGGGAGAATTTTCAAGAACGAAAATTTGTTGGAATTGTCAATCATTTTGGCACAGAAATATCTGAGGGAAAATACAATTTTTTTTTTTTCGAAAGTGTTTTAATGATAGTAATTGATATTTTGTTAGAATGACAAAAAGAATTTTAATGCTTGATCGTGTATGTATAGATTTGTATATATTTATGAAAGGTGCCAATAATTCTGGACAGCACTATAATGTAGCCTGTGTCTCTCTCTGTGATGATATAATGGATGTCACGTAAATAAAGCCCCCCTCTAACGCCGACATGTAGAAGGCATCTTCATGCACACTGAGCGTATTTAATCATGCTAATAACCTTTAACTGATTGTATAAAGTGGTAACATGTGGTTATAATAATGCGGGTTATGAGTGACAGGTAGCATGATTGAAATAGCCCGAACTTCGCAATAAATAAACATTAGGACACCATTTATGGAAGGATTCATTTTCACTGTTTGACACTAGACGTCATTGGGAGATTGGAGAAACATCACCTGGCCTTTTTCCAGTCTTCAGCTGTCCCAGTGCACAATCGGATTCCTGTTCTTGGTTGACGGAAGTGGAACCCGATCTGGATTCCTGCTATTGTAGCCCATTCACCTCAGGGCTTGATGTGTTGAACTTTCAGAGATGCTTTTCTGCTCACCATGGTTGTAAACGGTGGTTACTCTAGACTTCCTTTTTTTCTGCATCATTCTGCATAAACTCTTGAGATTGTTGTGTGAGAACTTCCCAGGAGATAAGCACTTTCTGAACTACTCAAACTAGCCCATCTGGTTCCAACAACTAAGTCAGGGTCAGAGTTAATGAGAGCACATTTTTGCTCATTTAAATGTGTGATGTGAACATTAACTGAAGCTCTTGACCTGCATTTGCATGATATTATGCTTTGTGCACATTTGCATTAATGAGCAAGTGTATACATTATACTGTATATGAAGATAAATAAAGATGCGTATATATATACAACAGTTAGTGTGTGCAATCTACAAACTACACACAAGCAGTATGTACAGAATACACAGTTCCAAACTGATGTGCAAATATAATTATATACACAAAATTCTAGGTGCTGTGTTATATAGTCTGGCAGAATTTAGACTAGTGAGGATACAGTGGCGTATTTCAGCACTGCGTTGGGTTTGTGTTAATGAGGTTTGCTCGGTCAGTTATTGAGCAGGACTATAACTCAGTGGAAGGATTTCTCCCTGTGCCCTGAGGCTTTAGATTAAGGCGAGTGGGGTGAGAGGGGTTAGAAACAATATTAACTAGTAGTAAAAAGATTCAAACATTCCCACTGTTTTCTCCAGTGTCTCATTTACAGTCTACTGAGAAACCTGTCATCGCTACCTGACCTCTAAATCTGTATATTCAAGAGGCCTGATTTTTACTGTTCTCTGACAAGTGTTGGATTGAGGAGTGTGTTTGTCAGCACAAAAATGCATTCTGACAGCATGAAATTAAATAAACCCCACTGTACTTTACAAATATATGCTGGTAACAGAACAATTGTTTGAAGTCAGAAATGAAGTCAGAATAAGAAATAATAAGGTCACGTTGTTGTTTATGCTCTGAGGAGGCGTTGGCTAGGGAGGTGAAGGTGAAGGTCTGTCAATGTTTTCATCATGATTCTAATTGCAGAAGGATATAAAATGACAAACAGCTCCTTTAATACAGGCCTAGGCTGCTGCTGGTGATGCAGAGTCCATGTCTTTTACACTAAGCAGAGGGATCTGGGTTCGGTCTGTCTTTGGCTTCCTGGAACTAATAATAAAGCATGACAATGAGATAACCTCAAGTCATCTTTAATCGTAGAAGTAACCATTTGGTACTTTATCCTAATTGAATCTGTGTTTCTCTCTCTTTGTTTCTCCTCATGTCTGATGATCTGTGGCCTGTGCTTGTGTTCGCTGTAGGTAAGTCCTTGTTTTATGTTATTTTTGCTGTAAGTTATTAAATAACTGACAATTCTGCATTGAAAATGTAATAGTAACGGGCTTTACAGTGTACTGCAGTGGAGCTTAATTCGGCCGAGAATATTTTGCTGTCGTTTCTTTGTGTTTGTGTATTCGTCACTCTGACACTCTGTTTACCTCATTAACATAAATGTCAAAGCTGTTTAGTCTCCTCAGCAGAGAAGTCAAGCTCTGTGTGTGCACGTGTGTGTGTGTGTGTGTGCACGTGTGTGTGTGTGTGTGCATGTGTGTGTGTTTGAGTTCCAAGTGGTGTCAGGGGTGCTGGAACCAGCCATAAGTGTTTAGTATAAAAATTATATACTATCCTTATGTAACCATTGTACTAGTGTGTGTGTGTGTGTGTGTGTGTGTGTGTGTGTGTGTGTCTTCTGAGTTCTGAGTGGTGTGAGGGGTGTTGAGACCATCCACTAGTGTTTAGTATAAATATTATATACTGTTCTTACATAACCACTGCACTTGTGTGTGTGTGTGTGTGTGTGTGTGTGTGTGTGTGTGTGTGTGTGTGTGTGTGTGTGAGAGAGAGAAGTGGCAGAACAATAGCTCCGTTGGCAGACAGTGTCAGAATGTTATTTACACTATGTGAGTTTTGTACTCGGCCCACACTTGTTTCTGTACTGGCCCTTTCGTATTTTTCCTCTTCAGTGTACTTCTCTCCATCACCCCTGTGTGTGTGTGTGTGTGTGTGTGTGTGTGTGTGTGTGTGTGTGTGTGTGTCCTCACTTTCTACATTACACCACAAACTACCAAGGTGAGAGAGTAAAAAATGTATCAGTACCTTCACCCCCACTACACTCTGTCTCTTGCTTGGAGCTGTTACATAATGTATTAGTAGCAGTTTGTTTAGTTTCATTGTTTCTCTTGAAGCATGGCACTGGAGAAACCTGAAGACACACCACTGAATAATTGGGTTCAGAGTGTACCCACCTCAAACTAAACCACTCCAATGTTCCATGCAAACACACCCCCAACACACATACACACTGTATCTCTTCTTCTCTATCTGTCTCACTGAATAATTCTGCCCAACTCTAGTCTTTTTGTTCATTTAATTATGATTGCATTAATATTCATCAGATATCCCTGGCTGTACAGCATCAGAAGTTTCTAATGATTTTTAACTCATTTGCGGTATAGTGGTGCTGATCCATGATCAGCTTTCCTGAATCCGTTACGATTTTGCTTGAAAAACTAAAGAGATGCAGATATAGCAAAACCATATTGATCCGTGCTTTAGGGTTATTCAGTTTTACTGATTATTAAGAAAACGAAGAAAAAAAAGAAAAAAGAAATGTGACAGATGCCTGCAAAAAATTCTGTCAGCTGTTCATCTTGCTTTGGATTATTCTGTGTTAATAGATGAGCTGTAGGCTGCCTGCTTGAGGCTTGTCAGTCTTGCAGAGTTGAGCTAAATACTGGTCATGAACTGTGCCCAGAGTAAATTAGGTGCTCATACATATTCCATAGTGCACATAGTAACGGTGTGGAATAATAATGCTGTATGTCCACAAGTACTAAATCTATGCAGCATGAATAATACATGGTTTTGGAGGATGAGTGAAAGGACTTTATGGTTTATTTTTGTCCATGCACATGGTATATTATTATCTACACAATATGTAGAAATAATTAGAACAAATATGATGTATTATTTATTAATTGATCAGTTTGCGAAACTAGTTCTTTCTAGCTTACATTAGGGGATAATTGCCATTTCGGTCATGTCGAAGAAGCACCTAATTGCCATACAGCTGCTGCTGAAGTGACTGGGAAACTCACTTCCTGATAAAGTTTTAAGGAAGCAGTTTGAGAACTCCTGAGTGGCACAACAGAACTAGCTCCTGCGAGGTGCAACAGAAAAGCATTCGCCATATAGTCCCGAGATTGTGAGTCTGAGGCAGCGATCTGTGGCCGAAAGTCCAAGACAGCCATATTGGCCATGCTTTCTGGGTGAGAGGGGTGGCATTCTCTCTCTCTCTCCCCTATCAATCTCAACAACACTAGCCAGTGATGGGTGTGTGTGAGCTAATGTTTGTGGAAGCGGGTGTGTTACGCTGCCCTGTGATGCAGCATCAGTTTGAAAAGGTGCAGTTGGTTGGCTTTGTGTGTCTCAGTGGAAGCATATGATAGCCTTCACTCTCCCTGGTTGGTAACTGCCGTATGATGGGAAGACCTATATGGTGGGTGGGAACTGGCCAAGATTAAATTAGGGAAAAATATTTTATAATGGTTTGATATTACAATGGTAGCTCAGTGGTTAAGCTGTTGGGCTTCTGACCAGATGGTCATGAGTTCACATCCCAGGCTGCTACTGCTGGGCCCTTGAGCAAGACCCTTAACCTTCAACTGCTTAAATGTAAGTCACTCTGGATCTGCCAAATGCCGTAAAAAATATATTTAGAGCCCTCTGCTGCCTAAAGGGGGAGTTGCAATTGCAGTGAACAATGCCAAGACAAAAGTCCTCTGCTACTGAAATGCCTGTTGGTAGAAAACATACCACTGATAAGCTTCGCTATATCAGTGATTAGATATTTTTATCTTTGGTAAATTAGAGCATGTTTTCCATCCATCCATTCTCTGTACCGCTTACCCTACACAGGGTCTTAGGGAGCCTGGATCCTATCCCGGCGGACTCGGCGCACAAGGTGGGTGACAGTCTGGCCGGGGTGCCAACCCATCGCAGGGCACAATCGCACACACACATTATGGACAATTTAGAGATACCAATCAGTCTACAATGCATGTCTTTGAACTGGGGAGGAAACCGAAGTACCCAGAGGAAACTCCTAAAGCACAGGGAGAACATGCAAACTCTGCACACGCAGGTGGAGGCGGGAATTGAACCCCCATTATTTGAATGAGCCGATTAAAATAAACCTGTGATTTGCCTTACAGCCAGTCCTACTGTCTGAACCGCTGTTATGGAAGAATCCAGCAGTACTTATGTGTAACATACTAGATTAGACTGGATTTAATTTGATTGGATGGACAAGCAGCGTTCCAAGAGTGCTGATAATTATAACAGTACTGGGACATTTCGCTGTTTGTATCACTCCGCTTGTCTGTGTTTGCTACATAAATTCCCAATTCTAGTAATAGTTTGTTACACTGAAACCATTAATGGCTCTATCCAGCTTTTGTGCGAGCTATTTCTGTTTATGGAGCAAAAATAAACATCATATTTGGCCATATTGTGTCTGAAAAGTCAGTTACTCGATATTCATTTCTTGTTTATGGATCTGTTGTACAAAAGCAACATCACACTCACTATCATGATTACCTGCGGCCTCGTGCCTATGGCTGAATGACCATGCTGATATTCAGTACAGCAGCATTCTCGCTTGGGCGATATTGCTTAATTACTTGCAGTTTAATGACAATCTGTAATCACTTTATATCAAAATTGACTGAGATACAGAGGTGCTCATATTACCTGTTAAACCTCCATATGTAATGTATTTTAAGACCACCTGTCTGTATGGAATCACGAATGGTCACACACACATTCCAGGTCTTCTAGAAGAGGTCTGAATGCCTTTCTCTTGTCATACGAAAGCCTACTGTCGGCTATAGTCCTGTGACTGACACATCCTCTGTTCTAAAATTGATTGCAGACCGAAGATTCGGCTTGCAAGCATAAATCACTCTGACACTTTAAAACATGCAGTCTGAACTCTGCAGCCTGTGTCAAGGAAATCATAAAGCAGCAGGTTCACGGCTGGCTGATTCACCGTTATTCTAGTGAGTGAGTCAACAGCTAGCTCACAACAAAGCATTCACGAAACAGCACATAATACCTGCTTTTTTGTTTATTTATCTGTTGCTGTATATAGTTTTGGGTGCATTTAAGCTAAAAAGCTTTCGACCTATCGGTGCCAGATGATATCTATTTTAACACAGGGTTTTGCAGCCAATACTGTTGTAGACAATATGGATTTTCCTCGTATTTAGTGGCCCCTGGCTCACCATTCATATTCCATTTTGTCTGCCATCGATTTCCACACTGACTCAACAACACCCTAGACACAGTCTTTGCCTTTAAAGGAGCAGAGGCAACAAATGAAACGCAGCTTTATTTCCTTCTAACTAATCATACAACCTCCCAAACATGACTGAATACGACACAGGTAAGATATCTAGCCCTTTCAGGTTTTTATTTATTTATTTATTTATTTATTTTCATTTTTTGTTTTGGTCTGTGTTGTTCCAATTCATTGCAGCATTGCCATGTTAAGTCACTATCCCTTATATATATATTACATATAGATAGATAGATAGATAGATAGATAGATAGATAAGGGATAGTGACTAATTGATTGACACTGATTGTGGTAAAAACTCTAAAAATGTCTTCCATCATTCCACTTTGCTTGTAGATTTTAATATTTTAATATTGCGCTGTTTGTGAGAGACAGATTAAAGAAGCTATAAACTGAGTGACTGTACACTCGTAATGCAAAATGTTTACTACTAAACTCATCAAAACAGACTTAGAAGTCAGACGAAGCAAAACCATCAAAAGACTTCAGAAAGAAGAGGAAAGGAGTAAGATGATGAAAGCGAGAGACAGTGTGAGTTTTGGTAATAACCAGTGAAAAGCTGCTGCAGTGAGAAATCGATCTGCTTCTAATGTTTATACTCATTGGTACGCCGTCTCTACTTGCACTTCAGTCTTGGGTTTCTGGGTTCTGTTATCATCAGGGCTAATATTTGGGGTTTGCCGCTTTTTATTCAGCTTTAGCTGTACTTCTCAAGATGGGGTTCATGTATCCTCAGGGTCTGGGACCTGTAGCCAGGTGCAATAACGCCCTAAATATCTAAGATACTGAGACTTGAAAAAAAAGTAATAATAAAAAGTAATAATGACAATAAAAGTTTGTCTTATTTTGCTTTTAAATGGCAAAAACAGGCTTCTACAAATTTAATACTTGCCGTTATATTTATTTAAATGCACATTTTGCCTCATTTATCAAGCTGTATATGAACAAATTTATTGCTAAATTGTTGGCAGGAGCATTTACACAAGAAATGTGACAATCCAGTTAGTTTGGAAAAACATTCACATCGTACAAGTGCCCCTGCAGTGGCTGAGCTGCATTACGCAGACTACAGTACACCTGGATTGCAGACCTGTCTTTATCCCTGAATACTTTTTCACTATGCCAGAATATAGACAACGGCACAATTGTGACTGAGATCTTTATGAAAGGAGGGTAGCAACTGAGGAAGGAAGGCTGCTAAATAGGAAACAGAATTTTAGTGCTGTCGGTTAAGTGGTTTTGGATATTTTTTACACCATTGTGCTGATTGGAACCAATCAAGCTTGGTTTATTCATTCCTACTGTGAAATTACATCCCAGAAGTCTTTGTGGAACCTGGAATAGATACAATTACAACTATGAGAATGGGAAACCTGGGCTTTTTCATTATGTAGCTGTGGTCAGAACATCCATATTAGTTTTTTTCTCTTCACTAGTTCTGGAAGTGAGCTGCATGCTTTGCTCTGTTATGGTCGTTTTTGAGCATTTTTGCATGGTGTTACGTGTCTGAAGCGTTTAGCTGCTTGCGTATGACCACTAAAACCACATATTTTAGTAAAGTGTCAGCCAGTCCTGCAAAGAAAGAACAAACACCATAAAGAACGTCATCACTAAAGACCTAAGAAGACTGCTCATGAAACACATTTTATTAGAAATATATATAAGAAGCTAGACTTGTGCGTATATTTGTAACCTGTAGATAATTAGTTACTTTAAGACAAAGTTAATTGTAAGATTTCAGTTATACACTCTATAATTATCTAATATTAGACCATGACTCTGAACATAGTCCCAACTGCCTGGCAAATAACAGGTTTATATTAACGCACTCGTCCGAATACTTTCTTGTGTGCCTAATACGCCTGATAATAAATTCATTATTCATAACTGGATAGAGAAGAGCTGCCCTAAAACTACAGAGTCAAATCTACACCCACAAAGCTCAGAATTACATATTTGCCAATACAGCTAATCCATGCCAGGACATTTATGTTGTGCAGCATGTCTTTGTTCTTTAGTGAGTTCACTGAGGCGAATGTATAATCTCATACAAGCGTCTGATTGAATTGGATTCTGGGTCTTTATTTATCAGTTGAATATATGAAAACACTATTACCAAATTCTGATTTATACTTAAGTCTCTCGTGTTGTTCTTTAATTTCTCTGAGCTGAACTTCCCCCACTTCCTCCACAGTTATCCAGCATCTATAATAAACTGTCCTGTCTAAATAAAATGTACTATTTTGGTGCAGTCTGTCCCAAATGTCTGTTGTTTTTCACTCCTGGCATCCCACAGCCAGGCCTGCACTCACGAAACAACTTCAAATAATGTAGCACTGATCCAGTATGAGAGATCTGCTTTCTCTCCACACCTCCATCACTGTGAGTGGGGGATAAGCAAACCTGCTCCGCAGTGAACAAGCCCTGACTGAGCTTCTGTAAGAATGCAGACCCCAGAGGTTGCTGGCAGAGAGCACAAGTTCTGTAAGGGCTTTAAATCTCATAAAGTAGCTTGACGTTCCTGGGGGAAGGCATACGGGCCTCTCCGGAGGCAGCGGGCTTCCCACTGTACATGAGCATGATCCTGGCAGATCTGCACTCATTGGCAACTACACACTCAACCAGCTGACAGATCAGGGAAAGGTAGGGAGTCCCACATATTCACAGTGATGCTCTCCCTCACTGTTCTTTCATCACGCTTCAGGGTGTCTGCTGGGGTTTTGTAGCTAAAATTGCCACAGAGATGATCCCGACTGTACTTCATTCTTTATATAGAAATGTCAAGCGTATTAATTTATGTGGTTACTAATGATTTACTAGGCAAAAAAATAATAATCATCATACCTCAATTCATAAAAATGTTCATTATGCGAAAGCACCAACACATTTCTAAAGAGAGAACATCGTCAGTTATTAGATTTGCTGCCTCAAAGCTCAATCGTCCTCAGTTTGTTTGTTTTGTTTTGTTTTTTTTGGGTTACTGTCTTACTGAGTACAACATGTTCTCCACCCATGGAGTTCCTTCAGGTTCTCCAGTTTCCTTCCACCTCCTAAAATCATGCCAGTATATTTTTGGCTACTCTAATTTCCCCCTAGTTGTGATTGAGTGTTGTGCTTGTGCGTGCTACAGTGGACTGGCGTCCCATCCAGGGTGTATCCCCGCCTCACGCCCGGTGTTTCCAGAACACCCTTCAGCAAAGCTGACTAGCAAAGCGCGATTACTGCAGAATGATTGAATGAATGTTCAGTTATTAACAACTGTTTTGGCGTTGTTTTGCTCTGCATGTTGTATGCGAATCTGACATTGATTTGATTTCCTTAAACAATAATCAAGCACAAGGAATTGAATAAGGAAATCACATGTGTGTGGACTTGATTATTGTGTAAGGAAAACAAATGTGTGGAGATCTGATTATCATGCAAGGAAATCAAATCTTCAAGGATGCACTGTTCCAAGACGGAATACAGGAACTATAGAAACTGTTAACACACCAGCTTTTAGTGTTATTCAATTACAAAAATACAGTTATAGGCCTTGCTGGCAACATGGTGGTGCAGCGGGTAGTGTTGGTGTCTCACAGCTCTGAGGTTCAGTCCTGAGGTCCAGCTGCTGTCTGCGTGGAGTTTTGCCTGCTTTTCCTGCATCCATGTTAGCTTTTGTTCACTTCCTTAAAGCATGCAAGTGGATTGGGAACTCTACATTTCCCTAGGTGTTAAAGCTGTGTGTGGAAATTCTGTCACCCTTTTGCTTCAACTCAGTTTTACAAAAGTAAACTCAGCAACAAGGAGAAGGCAACTAAAATGAATTCATCCAAAGCCTGCAATAAAGACCTAAGAACTGACATTGCAAATAGAATTATGTCAGATGTCCTTAAGTCAATCATTAAAAAGAAAAACTACTGAAGCCGTCTATTATTAGAAGATTTCCTTTGACATATGAAATCACTGCAGTCAATTCTAGCATCTATAATAAAGTGTCCTGTCCAAATCAAATGTCCTCTCTGGGTACAGTATGTCCCATATGCCTTTCATTCTGTTGCTAAATAAATCCATTGTTGCTTATTATCCCATTTTTCTTGCAGTGCAATTGAGATCATGTCCTTCAAAGAGTCTTTCCCTTATTTATCATTCTTATTGGTTTCTCATGTGGTGAAAGTTATTGAAAGCATCATTCATCCTCTAAAAATAATTCCAGCGCACATGCCAGGTTCATCAATAAAGTTGTTTTTTTGTTTTTTTTTTAAATTGCTTACTAACACTGCCTGACAATACTGCATGTTCAAATTATATTATTATTATTTTTTGAAGTCATTCCTTGTCAAATTTCTGTCTTCTCTTTATTTCCGCTAATTTTCTGGCAGGCTGTTTATGGCAAGGTTGTTCGTAGCTCTACAAAAAAAAAACAGGCTGTTTCTTTTGTTGCACTGTATGCTTTCCACGTGTTTTCTGTAGGGTGGTTACAGTGTCACAGTTTCACAATTAGTCACGGTGTATGATCGGGCAGTTAGCTCACTGTTAGCTTTTTTTCAAAATGCCAGTTAAAATGCATTTCCGCCTACTAACGTTAGCATGTTCGCCAACCCAATCAACTTCCGTACCACAGTGGCTCTCATCCCTTTCGTGTCTACTTCCTCAGATATTTCACAACCCTCTCCATCCAACCCAGACTCCATCCAAATCCTACTACAGCAAACTCCTTTTTCTGGGACACAGAAATGTTACACGCATGTTACATTGCTACCTCTGCAGCAACTTCATAAGCTTACCATACATGATGGCATCAAATGCACAGAGGAACATGGCAGTGCTGCTCAACACTAAAGTAAAGGACTATTTTTGGCTGCACATCACTGCACACTGTCACGCTAGTTAGAATTATTTCTTCAGGCTCAGCGTGCCACATTTCCTCGTAACTGCTTTCTCATTCGGCTAATAATGACAGTGTGATAAACAAGACAAGAAATAAGGAATTGTAAGAAATTTAGAGTAAGAAATCATATGGGAAAATATCTTCCTAGGAAAGATTCGAGCTGTTTGTTTATACAGGATACGAGGATGTGCAAAGACACTTCAGTACAAAGATTCACCAGCTTGTGTGATTTTTAAATGCTCAAGTAATTGTAATACCGTGATACTGTGAAACAGTGAGATTTACAGACTAGGTTATCATACTGTGAATTACCACAGCGCCCCTAGTGTTCACAACGGCTTTACACATCCCTTTACTTTACTCACTAACTGTGGACTGATTCCTAGAGACAGTGCCTCTCTTTATGGAGCTCCAGTTTGGGGCTTTGAGCTGGATGCAGCAGGCACCCTGAGGGCATAGGCAGAGCTTTGATGCACTTTATTTGTTTCCCTGCACTATCGTTATAAGCATCTACTTCAGCTTCTTGCACAGATGGACAGAAATCCTCTGGCTTTCTCATTCCGGGGTAAAGGAAGCTCTGCCTGTCTGAATCCACCTGTCTGAATACACAGAGGACTGAAAACAACAAATAGAGGACTTCATGAATTGGATGGTGGTACATGAGGGGGTTTGCTGTTTTAAGCCACACACACACACACACACACACACACACACACACACGCACGCCCTGGCTGAAGCTCTGAGAAAGGCTAGTAATTAAGGTGTCGTTCTTCTGGCATTCCTTCCACTGTGTATGCTCATCTTCAGTGGCCTGTCAAAACATTTCACCATCACAGAGATGTGTGTGTGTGTGTGTGTGTGTGTGTGTGTGTATATGTATGTGCGCACTCTAACAAATGACAATGAAAGCAACACAAAGACTAAGACCCTGACGCATCAAGTCAACTGTCAGCCACCAGCTTTTGTCTGTAGTTATTACAGTGAAGGAGAAACTACAGAACAATATTTATCCAGTCAAAAGTCTGAGCAAAACATATATATATTTAGAATATATATTTTTCAATGTTTTAGACATTCTGAGAAAGGCTTACCATTGAAATTTGTTTCTAAGACAACAGTAAATAGCAAAGTTAATCTTCATGTATAAATTTATTTCTGAAAATAAACATTTGTTAATTTTTTTAAGCTTTGGTTGTCGTTTTAAGAAAATTGTAAGAAAAGCCTCCTCAGTGAAGTTCCTTCTTGTATTTATATAATTTATAAGAAGTGCGGCAGACTGGGAGAACCCTTGACTTGGTGAAATTTTGCAATATACATCTGAAAACTACAGGTTTTTGGAACTGTGTTTCTCTTTTGCTATCCACAAGTAAAGTTCTAACATTTTTAAGTTTGCTTATACCCAAAAGTGAAAAAGAGAGAGAAAACTAAAACATTTAAAATTTTCATTTCACCTCCACTGAAAGACACCAAATCAATGTTTGCCAAAAAGCAAACACCATTTATGACTTTTGTAAATATGACCAGCTATCAATCTTTATACCAGCCTTTATACATAGCCTACAGACTGACGGCCATTTGTGAAGTCCTGCCCATCCAGCAGTCATTCTGTGTTTAATAAATATCATTTATATTATATAAGAAGGGCACACAACATGTGATGATTATTAGAAGTCTTTATATTTCCATAATAAACTATTTTAAGAGTAGTTAATAACTTATCTTTACAAATTATCTTAATCTGTTTTAATTAATGTTAATTTGGGGGCAGTCGTGACCTAATGGTCTGAGAGTCAGACTTGTAACCTGAAGGTGAACCTGAAGGTGGTGGGTTCGAGTCTCGGGTCCGGCAGGNAATGCAGAGCACAAATTCCGAGTATGGGTCACCACACTTGGCCACAAGTCACTTCACTTCACTTCACTTCACTTAATTAACATTCATCTCTACATATGTAACCCAATCTACTTATGGAAAAGTGACATTAGTGACACTTCGTCAAATTTGATATGTTTACATGGGAAATGTGCACTGCCTAATAATCCACATCCACATCAATCGCAATACTCATCTTATCTGTACAAAGTGCTTAGGCACCTTTCTCTTTGTTGACGGTGCGGGACCATCACAGATATCGACAGCTGGTAGCTGAAATCATGAGAAAAGCACACATAGCTAGCAAGGTTTACACATTTTAGGCATACAGACTGTATTTACT
>CM074952.1:8695608-8719947 GCA_037577455.1 Pangasius macronema | reverse complement strand
GTCCTGAAAGGTTACATCACAGGATGTAGAGTTGCAAACATGTCTTCAGAAGACAGTTACTGTATGTCCTGTATGTGGCTTTTTTTCCAGGTATACTGAGGCTGTGAGAATATACTGAGAATTGAGAATATACTGAGAATTGAGAATATACGGAGAATTGAGAATATACTGAGAATTGAGAATATACTGAGAATTGAGAATGTGTTGAAATTATATTGAGAGCTGCAAAATAGTTATAGTTTTGTTTTTGTTTTGTTTTTTGTTCTTGTTGTTGTTGTTGTTATTGCAATGTGAGTTTCTGTGATCAACACATAGTGGCTGCAGATATACTTGTCGAATTTTCAGTGGGCTCTCTCTTAAAGGACAAAGTGAACACATGTATGCACTCGGTTTTGACGTCATGATGCAGGTGTATTTACATAAGATGTACTGCTGTAATCCATCTGTAACTGCATAAATCCTCAGTAGTTACATAGTTGCATGTTTAGTTCCGCCCTTTATATTAAATATTAAATCGGGACTAACAAAATCGCAAATGTATAACACAGATTAAACATCAATAATGTGTCCAAATACTTTCAAAATATCATATGAATGTGAAAAATCTATAGACGTGAGTAAGCTTTCATGAGGTAAATGTGAAGGAAATCTTTCGTCTTTAAATGCTGTTGTTATCGAGGGTGCAAAACTTCCACATCCCAGATATTGTGCCAGAATAATAAGTCATACATTTGAGAATGTTTTGCAATCTCTTTAGAAACTGAAACCTACTTTTCAGAAACTTTGATCAAACAATGGTATTATTTTGATTTTTAATTGTAGAAACAGGCACCAACAAATTTAATACCTGCCATTTTGTCATATTCATTTGCACACACTATCACCATTCACCGGAGTGATATTCAGGCTACACAGTGTTATAAATTAATCTATTAGTATAGACTCTGCCCTGTATTTATTTGATTAAATTAAATAATCTGTGTGTCTCTGTAGAGCACTCTTGCATGCAGTCGTTCTAGATGTTCCACAGAATGTATTAACACAGTCACTAGATCACAAGCCCTACAGAATCGGTTTTTGTCTATCACTCATAATGCATCACTGCAGGAGATGTTTATTGTCTTTCCTGCAAGAAATGTAATCAGCTGTATGTCAGAAACTCGGAGAAGACTGGCTGATCATTTTGTCAGACGCCTTCTTACCATTACAATAAAGGATTTCTCCTTTCCAGTGGCAGAGACACTTCAGCAGTAATGTATGTAATGTTAAGGACATCTCTGTTTGCATTACTAGTTGTTGTTATGAGAGCAATAATGTTAGCTCATTCCCACTCTTGGAACATTTGATGGGACACTTTACTTCCAGTATAAAACTGTTGTTGGTAACATAGTGACAAGAAAAAAAGATTGTAGTTAACCAAAGTGTCTACTGTGTCGAAGACTCTGCATACACATTTTTCTGAGCAACCTGTGATTATTCCAGCTTATCACCACAACTGACTTTACCGTTAGCTGTTATAAGAAGCCTCCCACAGACTGTTGGTTTGGGAGCCATAACTGCACTTGGAGGCTTTTCCTCTAGCCAGGGTGTGATCGGTCGCATTGCTGTTGACTACAGAGCCACAGAGCATTGAGTGCTAAAGTAAACTTCTTGCTATGTGTCGAGCATGCTAATGAGGCAGTTCTAAAGGCCTATTGTACTATATTAGTATGCGTCCCTGCATTGCGCATCGCTTATTTGTTATGCTATATTAAACAATGACGGATGCCGCATTAGTGTTTAACGATGTGTTAATGTTCCCACTGCAGCCCAGATGCTTCATTAGCTGACCTGAGATCAGTTTGTAATGTGCATCAGGAGATTCTGCAGATGGAAAGTTTTGAACAGTGCTTTGAAACAGCTTATGAGGTGTATTTGTCTGTATAAACTACGCTCTTAGGTAAAAGAACCCTTCAAGGGTTCTTTGGATCGTTTCCAGAAAGCTTCCAAAAAGGGCTCTAACTGGAACTCCTTCTGATCTGAGCTCTCTTTAGAAGGAAAATCTAGATTTAGCTTTTTCTGACAGGGTGGAAATAGTATTGGTGGGATTCATTAGTATTTTAGTGTATTACATCCACATGTGACTCTGAATTCCCCGAGCAGTTCAGCCTTAACTAATAACAGTGAAAGCCTTTTTCCCAGCCCTCTGAGTTAACCTTCAGTCCAGGAACATCTGTGCTTCCTGTCGATGAGGGAGATGGGAGGACGGAATGAGCTGGAGAGGCGCAGCACACGCTTTCTACAAATAGCTCTCCCAGATGTAGCCGACTGGCTGGGCACTGATGTGCTGCCTTGTTTGTTCCTGCTGTCACTTTCAGCAGACGACCTTGTATCATCTCACCTGTCTGCCAAACCATACTGCACAATACACCACATCAACTATTGTACATGGGAATATGTCCATATGAGCACTATGGCAGGTTGTAAATGTTATGTGTAAAAGTCAGTTTTAAAGGTATTAGTTTTGTTTTGTTTTTTTTAAAGAAAAGAAAAACAACAAAAAAGAAAAGCTTGTCATCTACTACATTGCGATTCTATTAAAAAATATTGTAATATGTGCCAAAAGTCCAAAAGGTAAGGAATCTGCTCCAGTCTGTTACTTGTTTTTGGAACTGTTCCTGAAGGTGCTCATTTGAGAAGCGACGTGATCTTATTAAAAAGGGAAGTTAAGGTGGGCCAGCTCAGTAGTCTTAAATATATAATTTACCAAGCGTAAATGCAGGAAATCATAGAGCAGCGGGATCGCTTTGTCTCTCTCTCTCTCTCTCTCTCTCTCTCTCTCTCTCTCTCTCTCTCTGTCTCTGTGTGTGTGTGTGTGGGGTGGGGGGGGGGGGGGGTTGAAAAAAATTTTTATATATTTTTNCCCCCCCCCCCCCCCCCCCCCCCCCCCCCCCCCCCCCCCCCCCCCCCCCCCCCCCCCCCCCCCCCCCCCCCCCCGCATCATCTTTTTATATATTTGTGGGGACTAAATGTCATTTGACTGGTCCCTATGATGAAAACTGCTTTATTACAAAAAAACAAATCCTGCAGATTTTATTATTTAAAATAAATAAATAAAATAAACTAAAAGCATCAAAAGGTTGTGGTTAGATTGGGTAAGATTTAGGTTTAGGCTTAGCATTAATTAGCTTCATTAATAATTATGTCACTGGAAAGTCCTCACAAGGATAGTAAGACAAGTGTGTGTGTGTGTGTGTGTGTGTGTGTGTGTGTGTGTGAAACGTTAACATAATGTGTGTAGGTGTTTTGGCTCCTCCATTAGGTAGGCTTGCGTCCAATTTGAAATACATATGACACTATAATATTAAATACGTTTATGTCTTACTTCAGTCTAATGCTTACTTTGGATAATCCCCTATAGCTACCCTAAAGATGTGCGCTTTATTGGTGAGACTGGTTTGGGATTTTCTCACCTGAATACTGTAGACCTGTACAAAATAATTGCTGCTGTGACCGAAAAGGCTGTCCAGTACTCATCCCAGGACTCAGTGTGCAAACTCTGTATCCTTCAACACATGTAAGACTCTTTGCCTTTTTGTTCCTATTTGACTGTATGGAGAAATACTTTACGGGTGGGAGAACAGGTCCCCTTCTGGTTCCTCTCACAGTTTCTTCCTCATGTCATCTCAGGGAGTTTCTCCTTGCCCCGTCACCTCTCTTGCTCATTAGTATCTAAATCTACATCCAGGTTTCTGTAAATCTGCTTTGTAACAGTGTGTCCTGATAGATAGGGCTATACAAAGAACATGGCACTGATTTGATTTAATATCGTTTTATGTAGTAATCTAATAATGATCCAGTAATGATCATCTTAACAACATATATTATGTACATTAACCCAAATAAATCAAGAGCTTTTTTTTTCTTGTACAAATTCAGGGCTGTAACAATAATGAATGGAATTAGGGAGCTGTTTAATTGGCGAGGACACAGACTACTTTACGTCACAGTTATGTAAAAAAAAAAAAAAAAAAAACCTGTGACCCTGATCAGGGTAAAGCACTTACTGAAGATGAATGAATGAATAAACCTGATATATACCCTAGTTAACACCGATGACATCTATTGTATCTGTCCTCAGCAATTTTGGTGTTTCCATTTAATCTCAGTATTGAGAAAAGTTTCTTTAGGTTTAAGAAACTTAAATACTCTGGATTTAAGTTACTCTAAGGAAACCTAGCATTTGTATACTAAACCTAGTATTGGGATACTTCTAGATTGTGATTGTGATGATATAGAAATAAGTTTTGTCTTTATTTTTTCAGTTGCAAGGCAAATACAAACAGTGTAAAAATGCATTTGCTGTAGTACCTAATGATGTAGTTTGGGGGGACATGATAATGTATATGGGGTGGCATTGCCCCTAATGAAACTCACACCTACCCCACAGTCCTGTCCTCTGTAAACCAGTGAAGTGGCAGCCACCATCACATTCATGTCTTACTGTAATTATCTGTCTAATTCCCTGTCTAACGTTTCATCTTAAATCTGAAGTGCCATAGAGCACTGAAGAGAAATGACAGCTGGCTGATAAGCAAAATCTATGAAGTGGCCTTCACTCTAATGAAGCATACATCAAAGGGTCGGCAGGCCACTTTAAATTCCACCCACTAGTTTGAGCTCCGAGTAGCTCATGTGGATAATAAGCGCAGCTCCTCCAGTGCTGTTGTGTAACTGCTGTACATCTCTACTGCACTGGAAACAGTTCAGGGTTCCAGGAAGAGTTTTAGCCAGCCAGCTGACAGCACTTTGATGACACTTCAGGTGCTGTTTGCTTGCAGACAGCCATACCATTGCTATATTCCCAACTAACCTCACATTTTAACGGTCTCTCAGCCCCCCTAAAAAGTAGCTCAAACTAGATGACTTAGTGAGAAAGACAGATGAGAGAAATACACTGAAAGCCTCAGAGAGTTCTTCTCTCCTCTCCACTACTACATCATGTGAAAGAGACACAAACAAAAAAAAAAAAAGTCAGAGATGGAGATAAAGATAGAGAACAGCTCCTGTCAAATCATTTCCCCAGTGTTGTGCATCGCTGATGAGATTGAAAGACAGGTCCATGCCACAGATTAGCCCCTCATTGCCCCTCTCCCCTACTCATCCATCTTCGTCCAGCTTTAACACTGAACAGTTCTCACCTTCCCTAACAATTAGGCTGCCATCTGGGGTTTTGTGCATCCACACAACGTTTGCTGAAATTGAGAGAAAATAAGAGGGGAAGAAACCTGTGCACTCACAATATTGACTGGAATGAAGAAGCTTGTGAAGGCTTTTATTTTTTTATATCATTTTTTCCTCACAGGGGACTGTGTATGTCTTCAGGCTTTCAACACTAATTTAGTAGATGCAAAATAAACCTAAAACGAGGCACACGTTTATTACAGAACCTTCTTTCTGTAGTGATTCCTATGTAAATGACTGCAGTTTCCTTTTAAAAATAACATTTACCATATTTGTTTGTGTCTTTACTTCATTAGTATGTAAAGCCTAATTTAAAAGTAATCTGCTAATCTGCTGGAAACTCCAGATGTCAAACATTTAATGAGATTTCTTTAATGGTTTATTATACCACAGAGCTGTATAATGTTCTGACACCAAGGCACTAACTGGAAAACTAATATTTTTGAATAAATAAGTACTTAATACGCTTTCAGTTCAGTTCAGTTCAGTTTTATTTGTATAGCGCTTTTAACAATGGACATTGTCGCAAAGCAGCTTTACAGAANAAAAACTCCCTGAGAAGATATGAGGAAGAAACCTTGAGAGGAACCAGGCTCAAAAGGGAAACCCATCCTCATCTGGGCTTTCCTCATAGATACATACATTCTTAACTAATTTTGACAAAATTATGATATTAACCCTTAGTCCTATTAACTTATTATTGAGTTGTTCATCTTATTATGCAAGTACTACAGTAAAACTAAAAGAAAAAAGTAATTGTAAAAGTGAGGAGGTCTGAACCTGCCATCTATTCCTGGGAGTTTAAGAAGATCAACATGGCCGACACTGGATTCAACTCACAACTGATTTTTTCTTTACCTTATTTGGCAAACTGGCAAAACACAAACGTACAATTAGCTAGAGTACACTTTGACTTTATTTAGTGCAATCTGGTTGCTGGTTAATGGTTATCATGTGGCGTTAAGGTTCAGAGGAGCTGTGCTGATGATTCACAATGACCTCATGTGGCTCTTAGAGCAAGATAATCCACCCTGTAACCACACTCATGGCTCCTCATCTGCCGGGAAATGGGAAATCACCCCATAAAATAAACGTTTGCTTCTAGCTCTTTATTCATTCCATCCTTCTGTGTCAGTTTTGATGACATTTTGCTTCAATGCCTTCAAGAAAATCGGAGCCTTTAGCGCTAGACTGAATTCAAATTTTCACTCTACACAGATTCGAGCATTTTTTCCTTTGTATTTTACGTTTTTCCATTAAACTGCTGCTAGGTTGAAGGTTCCGACTGCTGTGTAATGTACCATAGAAAAGCTTGTATAAGCATCTCCGAATGATACCCGCTGTGAAAATGAGCTTGTTCGGTTGTTCCTCATGTCCAACGCAACACATCCGTTCTATGAGCACACAAGCAATATGCCTCCGGTCTGCTGCTGAACGACTTCATGCTGGCTTGTGATGGTCTCCGGATTACTCTGATCAATCGCTACATCATACGTCTTGTTGCTGTCATTCTCCATTTCATTTTCTTTTTTTTTTTTCAGTAGTAGAAACCTGTTCAGCAGATTTTCTATTCTTTATTAGAAACACAAACAGGCTATGAAGAATTAAATTGGTTTGTCTGTATGAGGACACTCCTATCATCCCACAAATGTGTGTGTGTGCGTGTGTGTGTGTGACTCAGTGAGAGCCTTCACACTCTGAACAGCCTGCAGTAGACTTACCTGACCTCTGACAGAGAATCGTTTCTCACCTCTAGAGATGGAGGTGATGTGCGGAGATGGGGAAACCTCACACCACTGACACTGTGTGGCACAGTGCTGTCATCAGAGGGGGAACAGATAAAAGATAAACCATCAGATGCGAGTGTTAATGTTATGAAATTACTAAATTGCACAAATGTACGAAATGTTTTTACTACTAAACTCCAAAATATGTCTCGTCAATATTTTGTTTTGAACATCCTTATAGCAGATCATAGCATTTCTTAACTGTGAAGCACTGCCTTGACTGCTTCATTCTACATTAATCCATCATGAAGTTAAAAAAAAACACAACTATCAAAGTAAAACTTTGTTGTGAATGATCTAGCTAGCAGAGTCTTATAATTCAAATGAAATTGTGTTGTTTGTGTGTTTTTAAAACTACAGCGAAAAAATTAAAAGAGCCAAAAGGTTTCCTTTTTATTACTGAGGTTAGGGGTAGAGTTAGATTTAGCTGTAGCATAGCATCGCACTTTGTATTACATAAAATGTAGACTGGTGTTATCAGCCAATGAAAAATGATGGGGGAAGGTCAAATGTATTTTCTTTTGGATTGATTTTTGGGCATATGATGAATCTGAGTAGCAGGAATTTAAGAAAAAAACGGTTATTCCCAATGTCGTTGCATTTTGAAATGAGGATGGTGTTTGAGTTTTGGTGTGGTGAATGGTAGATGTGAAATTCTAATTTCCTTCCATAGGTTTTAATATGCTTCTATCCATAGGTCAATCTGATTAGATAATATATTGAAGGTTAGCCAGGAAATATTAATGAAAGCTTGAGGTGTTGAGTCCCTTGTGATTTTTGAGGTAAATATTCTTTGGGCAAAGACTTTTCCTGCATCCACTGTGACTATTGCTGGTTTTCTTCTTGGTCTGATGCATGAGTTATGTTTTTTTTTTTTAAAGCAGTCTGTGCATGTTAGTAGTTTGATAAGGTTGGATTAGAGATGGAATAATAGTTTCCATTCAGGTAGCTAGGGACTCGTTTATGATTTCTGATATCGTTCTAAATCGGTGCTCCTTACACAAAGCCGTGTCTGTATCTTTTTAGTGCTCCAAATATTCATTCCTGTATCTGTATATGGCTCTATATCTGTATCTTGCACAGTTATTATTTTGGCTTGTACTTGTCCTCAATGTATTCTATTGAATTTCACTGCTTCTATTTGCCAAAATATAGGCATAAGCAAACTAGTGGCCTAATTTAAATGACCCTGACCAGGCGATTACTAAGGATAAATGAAAAGCTGTAAACTTTATTGCTTGATTTTCTCAATCATTGTCTTCAGATTGTGTTAATGTTGCACTTAATTTTAAAGACACATGAATTAGTTATTTACAAGCTACAGTGTGTAGAAGTGACAGCAATTGAATCATGTTAGTCTGTGGGATGGGGGAGTAGAAATTTAGCTAGATCAATTGCCAAATATAAGTGAGGTAACTGATATCTGAAACTAACCGACTGCCTTCACATTGTCATGTTCTTTGCCTCCACCTCCTCTTTCCTGATATCGGGACACTTCTTGTGAGTTATCATATTCATATTGTATGTGTGAGATCTTACATATTCATACAGTGTGTGTGTGCGTCTGTCTGTGTGTGTGTGTGTCATACTACATATCACTAGATTAAGACTTTGAAGATTTACTACGTGTGCATTCTGCTGATAAGCCGTCTCATCAAGAAACACACTCTTGCTTACTAAAAAGACTTTAATGTTGGAGGTTTGACAGGAACACAAATCAGAGGTGGTTTGATTTACAATTCTATTAAGGCTTTCAATATTGAGATAAAGACTAAGTATAAACAGTCCCGGAGAGAAGGCTGTTTATACCCCCTCGAAAATACTTGTTCACTTCATTCATTCACAGTCACTAAAGAATAATGTTTGTGTACTGTAATGTACTATAATTTATTATATGTTTAATGAGTTTTGAAAAACTTTCCCTTACTAACTTGTATGCTCAACTAGAGATTATCTCTGCTTCTCACATTAATCCATGTGGATATCAGAAACGCTGTTAATGGTCCGAGCCTGTCATTTGATGAAGTGACTGTGCTCCATATTAAAACCAGATTTTAGCAGTTTATGTGAAATGTGAAACTAAGTGTGAAATTAAGTGAAATTATGTGAAATTAAGAATATTAAAAGTGTCTTCCTGGGGCCACAATAAGTGTAGAGTCGTGATGCCTGACTTCTTGTCTCACTGCAGAAAGCGCGACTGGCCAGAATGCGAATCTCAAAGACGGGCAGCTCGAACGCCTTCCTGCACAGCAAACGCAATGGCATGCTCAACCAAGCCCTGGAGCTAACAGTAAGGAACATATGCACACAGCATCATTCTGTGATTCTGTCTATGAAATGCTGTCTCACCCAAGATGGATGGATGGATGGACGGATGGACGGATGGATGGACGGATGGATGGATGGATGGACGGATGCATAAATGTCTCTTAAGCGTAAAAAGCTCATAAAGGATTGTAGATGAAAGCAGTAAGAGAAAAACATAGAGCAACCTCTCCTGTTGTGTGTGTGTGTGTGTGTGTGTGTGTGTGTGTGTGTGTGTGTGTGTGTGTGTGTGTGTGTGTAAACCTGTCAGCATGTAAAACATGAAAAGAGGAGAAAGAACCGTGCATACACCACAGAAACGGACATCATGCATAGTGTACACACAGCTTTCAGCATGTTCTTACTCAGAAATGAACACAGAGAGAGAGAGAGAGAGAGAGAGAGAGAAGAGAGAGAGAGAGAGAAGGAGAGTAAAGCTTGTGGCAGACCCCTCATTAAAAGTGAAGGCTTTCTGCTTGCTTCTGATATTGAATACAGGATGACCCAGGTACTGTATATACAATATTCCACATTTTTGGCTTTTACATGAGATGTGCATGTGGAGCTAAGGAACAGAGGGTGCTATTTAAAAAAACATGCTCTGTTTTCATTATTCCATCTCTCTCTCCTTTGTCCTACTCTCCCTCTCTTCACTGCATTAGTCCTTTTTGTGCTGTTTTAATCAAAGGCTAATGAAGTCAGTCCCACAATCAGAGTCAAGCAACAGAGGCAGAAATAATGAAGGACCTTTGCCTCTTTTATCAAATATCCTCCTATATTGCTCTTTCGTTGCTATTTTCTGCCTCTTTGACCCACTCACTCTGATTCTGCCCAGCAGAATAATAGGAATTGCAGGATATTGGGTAGAAGTCAGTGGCATCTCCTACAACACAATACTGCCCAGCAGAATAATAGGGATTTCAGGGTATTGAGTAGAAGCCGGTGGCATCTCCTACAACACAATGTGTGTGATTATTCCTGCTGTTCTTGACACTGGTAGAGCTGAGCAGCCTCAGGGCACTGTGCCCACACAGACCTGTGGGTGGCACTGCCACTGTGCTCAGATCAGCCTGTCCTGCCTGAAGCATTATAAGGGCTGATTTATACTTTTGTAAAGATGCATGTCAATGTATTTGTGTCAAAATGCAGAGGATGTGTGCAGCTCACAGTGGCTCATAGATTAGGCACTTCCAAATGTTCAGTTATACAATATGTGTATCTGCAATGCTGTGTGTCAAGCAAATGCTAAGTGATTGAGCAGGGGAGAATTTCCATAATACACAAACAATACTTAACAAAAAACAAAAGGAGCACACAAAAATGGAAGCAGTTGAAGGATTAGTAGGCAGAACAGGTGTGTGGTTTTTAGTGTCATGCTCACCCACTTCCCAAATACACTCTGACCTCTCCCACCCACACACAACTTCTCCTACCACTTCTTCAGATTCTCTGACCACTCCCACCCACTCCTGCAGATACTAACCACACCTACCCATTTACACAGATTCTCTGACCACCCCCACCCACTCTCATAGATACTCTAACCACTCCTACCCATTTGTGCAGATGCTCTAACCACTCAGACCTAGTCCCTCAGATACTTTAACTACTCCTACCAACTCCTGAAAATGCTCTGCCAACTCCCATCCAATCCTGCAAATACTTTACCCACTCGCAGTACTCATGCAAATAGTCAAAGTACTCCCACCCACTCCTGCAAGTACCCTGACCACACTTCTCCATTCCTGCATACACTCTAATGACTTTCAGTCCAGTCCTGCAAGTACCCTGACCACTCTTCTCCATTCCTGTAAACACTCTAACGACTTCCACCCACTCCTGCAAGTATCCTGACCACTCCTCTCCATTCCTGCATACATACACTCTAATGACTTTCAATCCAGTCCTGCAAGTACCCTGATCACTCTTCTCCATTCCTGCATACACTCTAATGACTTTCAATCCAGTCCTGCAAGTACCCTGACCACTCTTCTCCATTCCTGTAAACACTCTAATGACGTCCACGCACGCCTGCAAGTACCCTGACCACTCTTCTCCATTCCTGTAAACACTCTAATGACTTCCACCCACTCCTGCAAGTACCCTGACCACTCCTCTCCATTCCTGCCAACACTCTAATGACTTCCACCCACTCCTGCAAGTACCCTGACCACTCCTCTCCATTCCTGCCAACACTCTAATGACTTCCACCCACTCCTGCAAGTACCCTGACCACTTCTCTCCGATCCTGCAAATACTCTATGCACTCCCATCCTGACCCACAAATACACTGACCACTCCAACAGAAACTTTGATGACTCCCACTCCCTCCCACAGATACCTTGACCAATACCACCCACTCCTGCAAATGATCTGACCACTCCTACCCACTCCTAGAAATACTCTAACCACTCCCATCCACTCCTGCAAATAAGGGTTACCATCCCCAGTCACTCCTACAGAAACCTTGCCCACTCCCTCTCACTCCTACAGATACCCTGACCAAACCTACACACTCCTGCCAATCATCTCACCAGTCTTATCCACTCTTGCAAATACTCTAAGCACTACCACCCATTCCTGCAAATGCTCTGACAATTTTACTGAGCATTATTGGAAATATGTTTTGTTTTGTTTTGTTTTGTTTTTTTTTTACCAACAATCTTCATTTCTGAACACCCGCTTCCCCACCCAAATGACAGTAAAAACATCCTGCACCTGCAACGTTTTTGTTGTGTCCCATAGGATGCAAGACCTGATACATATCTCTACTATAACTGGTATAAGATCATTCTCTCTATCTCTGTCTATTTCTCTCTTGCTTGCTTTCTCTACCTACTCATGGCTCACTGACTCACTGCTATTATTTTGGTTCTCTCTTCAAGCCAAGGCGACATAGCACTGAAGAGAAAACGTAGGGCTGTGTGTCTTTGTGTGTGTGTGTGTCTGTATGTGTTTATGGGAGTCTGAGCTCACACCTTATGCACTAACAGAGGTCTATTCTGTTGGTGTGGCATTACAGAGAGCTCTGTTGTTCTTGGGAGGCCTAATGAAGTGCACTGGCTCAGTAGAGCGTTAATGTCAAACAGTGGTGTAATTTTAGCAGTGCCCGCCAAAGGCTGTGTGTGTGTTGAAATTGGCGCGATGTTCCATGACCTGTTTGTTTTGAACTGTGTCACTTATGCCGCAACCTCTGTGTTATATAACACTGTTCCTGGAAGGAGAGTTTCCAAAAGCAGTAAACCTTTCTTCCCATGTTTTTATCTCCCTCTGTCACCTCTGAACTACAGCATCTACCTTACAAGATGAAACTGTCACATGAGGTACTGAGACACACACATTCTATCTCTGTCTCTTTCTGTCTAGCAAGTGAAAACTGTGAACGAGTTCAGAATCAAACTGTGTATGTATATGTCTGCAGAAATAAGGCTTTTACGTGTATATATTCAATATGTGTGTCGGCCATGGGAAATCACGCTGATATTTTTGGATTTTCTGTATATGACATTCTGACAACTTTTCCAGTTTTTCAGTTTTCCTGAACTGAAATATGTTTCTCTTTTATAATTTCTAATTATAAATAACTGTCTGTCTTTATACCAGCCTTTATTCATACACGACAGATCCTGCAATGAGAAGCTATTGCAAGAAAATGCCCATCTACTACTGCATTTATAACCTAATCTATTTATGGAAAATCAAAATTACTTGCACTGTATGAAAGATTATATGTTTACAATGGAAAGCAATGGTATCACTCACAGCATTTAACAAACAGGAGCCTCATTGTTACATGTGCCTCAGTTGATCACTTGATCAGTTGTCTGCTGTTACATCAGTGCTGAAATAATTGCTAATTAATTCAGATAGTTTTGATCTGTTGGCTAAATTTCCCATTTATGATTAGCATTCAAACAATGCACCTTTTCCACTAGCATCTCAACAGTGTCAGTATCAGCATATGAGCTTCACTGATATTTTTACAGCTGGTGTTTAAAACTTTTACAAATCGAATATATTAGTCTTATGACCATTTCACTATGGGACATAACCAAAATAATCATTCAAAACAATGTGTGTAATGAAAGTGCCTTTAAAACACCTTTAGGCAGACTATTTTTATAGCCGTGTTTGTTAAACTAAAAACTTACTAGAGCAGAAAGACTAGGAGGCACGGTTAAAAAGCAAAGTATGATTCAGGCAAAAAACCCTGATTTTGATGAAAATAATTTTTTTTTGCCATTTTTGGCTGTTTGGCAGAAATCAGCAGTGAAGGCTGACACACATATGAGAATTCTTTGTGTATAAATGGCATCTCATATGTGTACGTCTGTGTGTTTTCTGTACAGCAGGGCTCCACAGGCGAAGGGCAACATCTGAATAAGACAGCATCAATAATAGAGAGCCAACACCACCACCTGCTGCACTGCCTGGAGAAAACCACGGTCAGACACACAACACATACACACACACATACGTTTACACACACAAACCCTCAACGTTTAACAATTTAGCTTGCGTGGATGGAGACATTTATTTATTTCTTCATCCAAAGGAGGTGAAATGAAATCCATTGCATTGAGCTGTTAAAGGCCCCCAAGAGAAGAGCTGACAAGCTTAAGATGGTGCTAGTGCTCAGAAGAAGTTTGTCAAGGAGTCTGCAGAGTGAATGAAGCTAGGCTGTTCATTCCACCATCACAGATTAACACAAGATAACAGGTTTTGGACTCGTCAGATGCTGTTCACTCACAGATTGTTCTGTGGATTACTTCAAGAACTTTAATTTGGTGCAGACAGCTTCAAGGAGCCAGTGAGCTGACAGGAAGAGGGCTGTGATATGGATATTTTGTTTGAAGAACAGGCATGCTGCCATGTTTTAGATCATCTGTAGTAGTTTAACTAATTTATGGGACGTGGGGTTTCTCATTAGGGAGTGGCTCTCTAGAAGTCGAACCCTCCGCTTGATGATGAATCACCGCTCAGAAATAATCGCACTAACCCAGGGGTATAAACTTTTCTCTACCACCCATACACCTACAAACCTGTTCAGCTAATTAATGTCCTTAATGAATTCAGCCAGATCTGTCGAGGGTAGATGGACCAAGACAGGGAGTTAAGGTCTGCTGCTCTGTCCTAATGCACTGCTATAACCTAAACACATACATTGATACATTTATATGAATGAAGTCTAGTTAAAGGAGCAATCTGTAATTTTTTGAGCCCTTTCCTGCCAGTAAGGTGAATTATAATTTCAAAGAAAATAAATCAACCCAAGCCCTTGTCTCAGGAGTTGCCTTTTAGAAAAAAAAAATGGTGATTCCAACTAGCTCTTGAGGATATTTCTGCGCCAAAACAATGCCAACACATGCCTGAAATAAGGAAACTAGCCTCATCCACTGTGTAGCAATGTTACAAATAACAGTTTTTCCAAGGTGTCTTTAAAATTATGTGAATACTGCAAGTCTAGAGACAAGTTTAAAAATTACAAACTGCACCTTTCCCCTTCTCTAATCCACAGCCGTCTCTCTCTGTTTGTAGAACCACGAGTTTGTGGACGAGCAGCTGTTTGAGCAGAGTTATATGGACAGCGGCCTGCAGCGTTTCCCATCGCAGAGCTCTTCCCTCACCAGCCAGGAGGGCATCATAGGGTCCTGCTGTTCCCGGCGAGCCAAGAAAGGCACTCAGCCTGCTAATGCAGCGCACTCACACCCTCTAACACACCCACATATACATTCACATGCTCACAACCTGCAGGAGCTCAGCGCCATACACATCCAGTGTGGACAACAGCAACCTCTCACCACTAGGTAACGTACACACATATACACTCAATATTATAAAAGCTTATCATATTCCATATCATGGTCTGGCGTGTTACTCCTTACTTAACATTATGTGGTTGAGCTTTACATTTGTTAATGTTACTTAACACAGGAAATAATGCTAGTTAAAGGAACCATAATGTAAAGCATTAGCATAAAATTTTAGATCAAACATTGAGCAAACGTGCTTTAATGCTCTGACTATTTTTGCTTTAAGGTTTCCATGTTAAATGAGTGTTCAGTAACATACAGTATATGTAAGATACTGTATGTTGTAACATTTTTTGCTAGAAAAAAATACTTTTGTGATTATGCCATACGTGGCCTTTTTTTTTAGAAGACCTAATGTCTTGAACAATATGAGTAGTAATCTTGCTATGATGCATGTCTCTATTGCAAGTAAAGATTAAACAAATAAAGTGACTGTGATTGTGCGCTCTCTCTCTCTCTCTCTCTCTCTCTCTCTCTCTCTCTCTCTCATCCAACAGTCGTTCCAGTCTCAACATGATGCCAGACGAATCAGGAGGTCTGAACTGTAAGAGCAGTAGTCAGGTTACCACAGCAATCATCAGCATCCCAACCCCTCCCACCAACACCTCCCCCAGCAGCCCAGAGGTTCCGCCCAACCCCGCCACCAACTCCAGCACCGGTGTGGTGAAGGTCTCCGCGCTGTGACGGACATGTGCCAGAACCAAGCGAACGTCAGAACAGAGAGAGTGGAGGAGCACTCAGGATGTGAAAACTGTAGAGTAGCCTGCCCCCTTGTGGGAGAAGGACAGCACTGACTCAGATTCCTGAACAAAAAAAACCAAGGGGGTGATGGAAACAAGTGTATGTGAGTGCGTGTGTGCGTGTGTGTGAAAGAGAGAGAGAGAGAGAAAGATAGAGAGAGAGAGAGAGAGAGAGAGAGATAACTATAGCAGAAGAGCCATAACAACTTGATAAATCCATCACAAGACTGATTAGATGAGAATGTCAAGAGTCACTCCGCATCAAGCACTTTTTCTTTCTTTTTTGTCTTTATTGTCTTGTATTGTGTCTTAGGGAAGTGATGTTTCGTCAGCTTTACAGGCAACAGTTTCAGCTACTGCTTAGAAGCAACTTTCAGCTTTCACGTCATCTAAAAGAGGACGTTGAGGGACATCGTGTCAGTTCTGTTCAACCATTACAAATATGTAAAGTCACATGAAAAGCCACATATAGTTTGATTTCACCATTTTAAAAAGCTGACGAGGATGACATTGCAAAGAATACTTGCTAAATGGAATTTCATTCTAGCCAATTAGTGGATTAGCTATAGTTAGCTTAGCTAATAATAATAATAGTATTAATATGCTTGAGAGGTTTTTTTTTTAATAGTGATGATCATTCAGGGGTGGACAAATCATAAATNAAAGTCAAAGCTCCAGTGTACTTGCTCAGAAGTCTAATAAACTAGGCTTAAAAGTGGAAACTAATGTAATTTAACCCCAAAGTGAAAAATAAGGGAGTACTTTATTCCCTGGGAGGGGCAACTTTATGGATATAATGTCATTACAGATGATGCATCGTGTTTGCACCCTTAAAAAAAAGAAAGTAAGTCTAACATTGTGGTGATCTCTCATCAGACTTTAAAGATGTTACTTGAGACTGGCTAGCATCTTCATCTTCACTGCACACCACAGCGTAGCACTGTTGTGTACCACCAAGAGATATATGATCCAATTAGTGTGTGTTACATTTTCCCCCCATTTTCTCCCTTATCATACGACAGCTACAAACCGGGGAGGGTGAAGGCCAGCCGTATCTTTTGAAGCTGCTGCTCATGCTGCATCACAGGGCAGCGTAACACACTCTGAGGAAAGCACCGTGTCCTCTCTTCCACATGCACGAGTTCACAGGCACCTATGATTGGCTAGTGTGAATGTGAGTAGTGATAGTGTGACTGGGGAGAGAAGATGAATACCAAATGAAGTTTTCTTTCACAAATGTCAACAGGAAGGTTTTTTTTTTTATCTTTCTCCTGTTGAATGAGAGGAGAAATAAACCCGCTGATGACCTGCTGAACCTGTTTGTCCTCTAGGCAGCTGTGAATTAAAAATGAGTATCCCGGATGAGTATACGTAATATGACTGTCCTTGGGCCCGGGTTTGTGATTTGTCCACTCCTGCCATTACTTTCTATTGCATCTTTTCTCCGAGTGCATAGTTACTACAGAAAAGAAATGAATATATTTTGTTCATCAATGTTTTTTTAATTGGCCACCATCCATCATTTATGGCTTTGTGACTATTTCATACAAAATACAGTATTTAATAAGAAAAAACTGTCAAATGATGAAATTCTGAACTAACGATAATTAGATACAGAAACTGCTCACTAGACAGCAAGTGCTGAATTAAAGAAATTAAAATGTCCCAAAATTTGCTGGCAGCGTTGCCTCAAAAAAAAACTCTTAACTCAATGCTGAATGTGTAGTCACTAGATCACCTATAGTAGATTATCATTTAGAAGGAACGTTCAAGACAGAAGCAAGACCGAAACATTTAAATATAAGCATAATGTAATATTTCAAGTCTTTTTCATTTGTGTTGTTGTTGTTGCTATTATCTATATATTAGTCAATAATTACAAGGATATCATGCCGCCTTTGGGAGAAAAAGAAAAATCGTTCCATATCTGAACTCTGTAAAGACAGAAAAAAGAGTAGGGTTAGTTTGACAAAGAATATGGGAAGATTTTTACAGTTTTGTTTGTGTGAGTGAGAGAGTGTTTTCACTCCTGTAAGGTTAAAAGAAATAGAGCGTATTTTGATATGTTAGGATCTTTCCATAGGTGTGTGTGCGTGTTTGTAAGCTCTCAGCGTGCCTGGAGCCTTTCACACAGTATGTGCCTCTCTTGGGGGAAGGATTTTTTTTCCTCTTCTACTCCACTTCCCCTCTCTCCTTCCTTGGGTCCAAGATGTTGAATGGACAAACAGTGTCAATCTACAAATCGTCAGTAATAACCATGTAAAGCAGAACCAAAAAAAAAATCTATATATATGAAATAGGTATTCAAAATATCTGTGATTATAAGCACAAGGCATTTGCTGAGAATTTGTGAGTAGGATATGTACTAAGCCTTGGTTCATTTGTGAATATTGTTAATAGGATATTTTGTAATATTTGGCCATTGTTTGGCAAACCAAGTGCAGCTGCCGCCCTTTTCCTCTTTCACTGTGGTCCAGTGCTGCCCTGTCCGCTTGTGTCTCTGAAAAACCATGCTTTCGATAGTTCGTTTGGTCCTAAGTGTTGTTTTCTTTCCTGCTCAGTGGGCATTTTATTGAAAAAAGTAAACCTTGTTGTGTGTATGTGTGTATTCTACCTGCATAGAAACTTTTGGTGTTTGCCACTCTTCTGTGTTGCTTTATTCTGTCTTTTCCTTCTCCTAAAAAAAAAAAAAAGACTGTCTGGAATGAACTCAGCACTGAGTCAATGTTGCCATGGCGTCAGCAAAGCCACAAAGAGTTTTGATTGACATCTTCATGGACCAATCAGACATCTTTTTCACATTACTTAGACCATGTTTCTTCATGATGGCCATTTGTAGAGAGAATGGCTTTGCCAATAATAGTGTAGATGTGTGTATTTGTGCTTTAGGACAGGAACAACTATGTTTTATGTTTTGTACTCCTGAATTCAAAATTGCATTTAAAGAATTTAAAGGATATGAGTTTTTTTTTTTTTCTTGCCCTGGATCTATTTCTCCACTTTGAATCTGTTTAGTTATCTGATGTGTGTTTGAGGTTCTGGCTATATATGTTGCCGGAAAACCTCACTACTCTATTTTAAGTCTTATTTCTTAGGCTGCATTTACATTGTGGTCCTTGGTGCACAATTCCCATATTTTGACCCAGATCTGATTTTTTTTTTTTTTGTCCTGTAAGAAATGACCCATCTCAGATTCCAATCATTCCCAATCATTTTTAGTGATTGTGTCCACTGCAATTAATGTGTTCTGTAGCGTCTTTGTATTTTGCCTTTAATTAGGGATCCAAGCACTAATTGTGCTGGAACCCTGTGGTTTTTGCTCAAGTTTTTCTTATTCTTATATTTTTTTCCATAAAACAGATTGTGCAGACCAAACTGTAAGAGACAGAACTATGAAATTTGGTCAATAGGTAGTTCTTCATTCCACTATTCAGGCAAGAGACGGGCCCTAATGGTGGTTCTGTAGAGCAACACTCTACGTTTTCAGCCATATCTCAAGAACCCTGAGACCTAGTAACTAATTTATTAAGCCCCACCCACTTAGATTTTAAGCTAATTTGCATAATATGCTAAACCTACTTTTGAAAATTAGTCCTAGGAGTTTTGGCATATCTTCAGAAAACTGGTGTCAAACTACTCAGCAGAGTGTAACTGTCAAAATTGAGATGCGTCAACAACATGGCCANGCCAATCGATTCTATCAAGGCAGAGCCTAATTTACTAAAATCTGTAAATACAAGGCATGTTTCCAAGGTTCTGAGGAGGTCTGCAAAGGCTGTGGTCATCGATAGGGGGGTGGAGTTAGGTTGTTAGTTGTATCTCAAGAACTGTAAATCCAAACAAACTGAGATTTGGTGTACTGCATCATTGTGCTAATATGTAGTGGATTTTTAATGATGACTGGATTAATTGAAAAACATGGCCACTCTCAGCCAATCAGCTTTCAGCAGGCATTTCACACAAGCACTGAGCTAAAACTTGATAAGGATGTTAATCTATGGTCTCTTTATTGTGCTATCTAACTTGGTAAGAACTGGCCACTTAAGGCAATATTTGTGAAGAATGCTTGGACCATGCAGAATGCTGGTTGTGCCTGAGTGATCTCTTTGTTGATCCCGGTTTCTGTAGCTACCCTAATTTATTAATTTATTAATTTATTAAAACTAATTTATTTGATCTTGGATTCCAGTGACAACCATTAATTAGGGCTCCAAGCAGCACAACTGGTGCTTGGACCCCTAATTAAACCCCTGATTGACTGGTTGGCAAAGTAAATGCAGCCTTACTGTTTTGTTTTGTTTTTTTTTTGTTTTTGTTTTTTTCTTCTTCTTCAATCACAATTTTCTCTTACTAACACTATTTGTCCTCGAGCTTTGTACAGCTCTCTGAGTTCAAATGATAACTTCTTGTATAACTAAAACTGTGTAAAACTTCTTGGTTTGAAAGGCTGTTTTGGAAATATATTAGAGATACAATATTTTCTCATAGTAATGACAGTATAGTAGAAACACCAGCATATAGTGTAAATGTTCTTACTTCAGGAAATTAGAAATATTATAATTATTGCTCAAGACCATCGGTACCCTGTGTCTGACTACTGAGACTTACACTGCCATGTTTTACCACATTGTACCAATGTGGGGTTTTCTTTAACATTCTTTTAGATATTTGAAAGACACAGAATGAAAGCTCTTAAATGAGTGAGAGACAACACTTTTTTCCCTGATGTTCTACCTTCATTTTAAGCCATGGTATCTGAGATAGCCATATACAGAGACAGGAATTCTTTTATTTACATACTATCATTAATCATTTACATGCATACATCACATTATTTACTACAACTACATGTTTAAATTAATTTCAGTAGAAAATTAAGTGTGAAATTATTCATATACTTACATATCACTTTTATTTGATTAGACATTTAGAAAAAATAAATAAAAATAGATCTACCCTATACCATAACACAGATCAACAAAGCAATTAGACTGTGATCTCATGTTAGGAATTGTGGTACATTGTAGACACATAGACTTAAAAATATTAAGAGTGAAAAGCACACTGATATTTCTTTATTTAGAGGTGTTTAATTTGTGCCTGTAATTACCAAATAAATCATTTTGCAGTCTGTGATAAAGGAATTCACACAGAGACAAAACATTTGTCCCAAATGAGCTAGTGTAGTGTAGCAAAATAAGACAGTTTTTCAAAAGAAAGTTCGAGGCAGCTACTTAATATGCCCAATCTATTTAAGCACTAAACTAACATCTTACATTTTGGGGGGAAAAACAAGACCCAGAGCTATAAACTGTTTATAACATAAATCAGTGTCTGTCTACGACATGGTGAAAGTAATCAAAGGTTCAAGATCTGTCCTGTCATATTTGTAATTAAAGAACTGTACTCATCTGTCTGCCTCGCAGTTGCTAATTTCCCTATTTTGCTCTTCCTTTTTTTTTTTTTTTTTTTTTTGCTTTAGTTTGTATGGAATTATCACCTTGTTCTATTGGCCTTCTCTGTCAGATGCTGAATATAATTTATGATCTCGTCTTGTCACTACTGTGAAACGCCTGATAAAAGATCTATATATGTCACTAACCCATTTGCTGTGTGTGCAATTTTTCATTCAGATATCATTCTTAACTCTAATCAGACAATCAGGGATGAACACAGAATTCACCAGAACAAAATCTCCATATGTCGAGACCTTAATTTTATAAGGTTCTATCTGACATTTTGGCAAAAATTTGCTAACATTATAAATGTTACATACAAGTGAGTGTGAATACATGTAAGTTTTACCACAAAGTTAAAAGTATGAAACAAAAAGTTGAAAAGTTATATCTGCTTTGATAGTATTGAAGATCTGAACTGAAGGCTCAAATCTGTGATCTTAAAATCACAGAATTGTCAGAACCTACAGAACTGTGCAAGCGTCAGAGACCACCCTTTGTTTTCAATCAAATGGCCATTCAAAACTTATTGTTAATTATTTGGTGTCAAACAAAAATGAGGGGAAAATGTACAGTACCTGCATTCCATTTTCAGCCAAACAGCCATATAGTACTTATGCAAGCCAATATTAATAATAATAATTAATACTATTACATATAAAATTTTACAGATTTCATACTATTTCTATTGTACTTTTATGGTTTATTTAACTTTCTTTACTTTTTACTTAACTGATCCACTATTCTGCACCTATCACTTTAACTGTTATGCACATTTTCCCATCATTACTGTTCAATTAAATGCTTTTTTTTAATATTGCACTTGCATATTGACCTGCATAAATAAGTGCTGCATGCCTGAAAAAGGAATTAATGCACTGTACATTTTCCCATCATTACGGTTTGCCATCAAATAATTAACAATAAGTACTGAATGACCGTTTGATTGAAAACAAAACACTGGTGTCCGACTTTTGCACAGTTCTGTATATTTCTGCGGCCTCCATGCATAAAAGTACTAAGCATCCTCTGCATTTTAAAACAGCTAGCTCAAACACTTCCTGTTAGTTAAAGAAGCATAAAGTTAATCATTTCGCTCTTTATCAAGGAAATGCTTTAAACGTCTCTATCAAATTATATTAAACATATCAAACAATTTGGTTTGCATCTGTCATTACTGAGAACATTACTGTGGTACACAGGCAGGGGGGTGGCAAAAATTCCCGGAAATCGAATGTGGCGTACACACCCAGTGTGTGCACATAAGCGATTTTCATGGAAGATCTTAGGCATCTACGGGAAAGCATCAGGAAAAACCATCCGGAGAAGTGGTGCACCCACAACTGGATCTTGCACCACTACAATGCACCTGCACACACTGCGTTGTCAACCAAGGAGTTTTTAACAATGTGGTTATTGCTTCACATCCACCATATCACCAGATCTCGCTCCTTGCAACTTCTTTTTGTTCCCAAAATTAAAAATGAGACTGAAGGGGAAAAGAGTTGCCACTGTGGAAGAAATCCAGAAGAAGAAAAAAAACGCAGGAGGCTCTAGACAGGATGATAAATGACGACTACAGGAAATGTTTCCAGGAATGGGAGAAATGCTGGAACAAGTGTAAAGCATCACAAGAAGAAAACTTTGAAGAAGATTAAAGGAGAAATGTTGTAAGTTTTATAATACTATTTTTTATAACAATTCCAGGAATTTTTGGGCCCCCCTCATATTTATTAAAGCAGCTTTGCCTTCTAACCATACATTTCTATTTCAAGACCAGACTATTAAAACTCTCTTATCCTAGTAGGTGTTATTTGATATGGATGAAACAGAGTTCTATCTTCATCACAGAGCTGGCTTCTGATTGGTTGATCAGCTATCAGCAGCTCTGATTGGTGCAGAAGAGTTTGCGGAACTCGGTGCAGAAGTGGCGATGGAGCAGCGTGTATATGAGCGGGTCCACAGCAGCAGGTACACACGTCAACACCATCGCCGAGGTCTCCAGCTCCCACATCACCCAACTCTACACACACACACACATAATGAACCATATTATATATTTTAAAAATATTAATGGTGGGTCTCATTTAACATCTCATTGTATAATTCATTATAAACAGTCAAACATTCTCATGATAGAAACATTGACCAAACCCTTTCATTTGTTTCATCTTATTTTAAAAAGGTTCATTTTTGCAAACCTTAATTATCAAGTTCCAAGATAAAAATTTGACTGTTGTTACATGATGATATGAATTCTGCTTTAGAGATTTTTTAGTTTTTGATTGTGTGGTTGTTTGAGATTGTTAAGCAGGTTACCGTGTTGTACATTACCATATGAAAGGACAATCAACCATTTCAGACTGCCTGATCAAATTAAAATCATTCTTGCTTTACAATGTCCTGTGCATATTTGTTATTTTTATTATAGTAAATTTAAAAAATTAAATCTTTGAACGAAATGAACGAATCTTTTTTCGAGTCATTTCGTTCATTTCGTTCATTTTAGCAAAATCTAATTAAAATGTTACGTGTTACTTCATTAACACATCTACTACTTACGCAAACGTTGATCACACTACAAAAACAAGACAAAACTGTAATGCTATAAGAAACAGAAAACATTAATTCATTGTTTAGCTGGATCTTTAGTCTATGATTAGCTCACCTCACCTCTTATCTGACAAGTCTTCGAGTCTGAGGCGTTCGTTCATCACGTGACCGCCCCATGAGCTTAACCAATGCAGTCTGAGCCGGAGAGAGAACTGATTAGTTCATCTCTCAGTCTTTCGAGTCGTTCTTTTGTCACGTGACATGACAGCATTGTATAGAGAAATTAGTTAATTTACAACCTTCCTTACAAACGGGTGCATAGTAAATATTATTATTATTATTATTATTATTATTATTATTATTTACTCTTACAGTTACGTGACGCATTTCTGGTCTCAAATTGTTGCTTTTAATTTCTGTCATGATGGTTCTTTTCCATAACACTGAATGTGGTAAAGGTAAT
>CM074952.1:8672642-8688465 GCA_037577455.1 Pangasius macronema | reverse complement strand
ATTGTTGCTTTTAATTTCTGTCATGATGGTTCTTTTCCATAACACTGAATGTGGTAAAGGTAATAAAGAGTCTTTATTGGTTTTTTTTGTTTTTTTTGGTTTTGCTATATATTGGTTAAGCTTATGGGGCGGTCACGTGATGAACGAACGCCTCAGACTCACAGTCTGGAAACAGGTGAACTAGCTCCAGCACAGAACCTATAGGATGTTGCGCATGCGCGATTGAACGAATCACTCCGCGAGACGACAAGAACGACCCATCACTAGTTATCTGATAAAAGTTTAATATTTAAGCAATATCGCACGAGCAAGAGCGTGGTTATACTGAATATCTACACACCTGTGATTGGCTGCAGGCACGAGCCCGCAGAGCGATACTGCTTTTACAGTTTAACAAGTCTATAAACAAGAAATTAATATCGAGTAAGTGGCGTTTCGGACACAATATGGCCAAATGTTCTGAGTTACACTCACTTTATAGCATGGCAGTGAGCTGGCTAGCTAGCTCTCATTGAGTTGTACATTCCCGTTAAAGGTGCTTTAAAGGTAAAACTGGCGTCCCTTCTTCCTCTTCATCTTCACCTGACTAGTTTTCATATTTTAAGCCAAATATTCCTGTAAAGTATCACTTGCCATGTCCGCTGATGATGTCGCTAACACTGCTGAAGTAACTGTTTCGAGCTAGGAAGTGGAATTTTACACAGCGAACACAGACGAGCGGCTTGGCATTCACAGTGAAATGTCCCAGTGAGGTTATACTAAATATCAGCACTCTTGGAACGCCGCTCTACCAATCAAATTATTATTATTATCATTATTATTATACCACAGGGACGTCATCCACAAAAACAGGGACTTAGGACTGTAATTGCACTCAAGTCTCCATCATTGAACAGTTAATAACTTCAGTTCGATACAATAGTCTTTAAGTTAAGACTATAATGAATTCAGAAATGACTCTGTTGCTCATAAGTTGATACATTCATATTTGCACAATTGCACTTTTTGACTATATAGTATACATTTATAGACGAGAAATTATTTACAATCGCACTATCTGGTGTCATCCAGATGAGAATGGGTTCCTTTCTGAGTCTGGTTCCTCTCAAGCTTTCTTCCTCATTTCGCTCTCAGGGAGTTTTTCTTTGCTCCTGTCGCCTCTGACTTGTTCATCAGGGATAAATTTAAAATTTGTATCCTGAATTCTGTATTTCCAAAAATGTCCATTGTTAAAAGCTCTATACAAATAAAATTGAAATGAAATTGAAAAACAAAGCAAGTATAAAGCTCAACGTTTTATATATATATATATATATATATATATATATATATATGGCCAAACTTTATATGACCATCATACCCATATGTGGTTTTTCTCCAAACTGGTGCCACAAGTCTGGAAGCACACACTTGTATAAAATGTCTTTGTAGGCTGTAACATTACAATTTCTCTTCACTGGAGCTAAGGGGCACAAACCTGTTCCAGCATGACAGTGCCCCTGTGTACATTGTCATTATCACACGAAGACATGTTTTGCCAAGGTTGGAGTGGAAGAACTCGAGTGTCCTGCACAGAGCCCTGACCTCAACCCCAATGAACACCTTTGGGATGAACTNAACTGGAAAGCTGACTTCTCCCCAGGCCTACACGCCTAACACCAGTACCTGACCTCACTAAAGCTCTTGCGGGTCAATGGGCAAATCCCCACAGCCACGCTCCAAAATGTAGTGGAAAGCCTTCCCTGAGGAGTGGAGGATAACAGCAAATTGGGACTAAATCTGGAATGGGATGTTCAGCAAGCACATGCTGTATGAATGTTATGGTCAGGTGTCCACAAATTTGTGGATAAATTACAGAAATGTAATTTCTTATAGACAGCTGTGAGTCTAATGCTACACTAAGTATGAACAGAGCGAGTCACAGTTACTTCCTTTTAACAAGGTGTTACTTTAAATCATCCCCACCCTGCTGAAAAAAACAACAACAGAAACCAGCACAGAAATTCTAATGGTTTCCACTACAAATGCCAGTACAAACCATCAGATAACCATTAAAACCATTATTGGTCCTTAATAGTATCCACTAGACATAACATAACACCAACAGAAGGCAACAGATTAAAAACTGAGACCCACAGGGACCATTACAGTTTCCATTAAAACCAATACAATTCCTATTAAAACCATTATAAATCCTGTGAGGGTTTTGTGTTGTTTTTCAGCAGGGCAGTCTCACCTGACTCGAGTCCCTGAACTCTGCTGCTGTACATTCAGCTCATGGCTGTAAATGTTAGTTTGGGTTTGTTTTCTGAGTCAGTTTACTCACACAGCACGCGCTGCACTTCAGCAGCAGTCTGAGGAGCAGCAGCAGAACCAGCGGCATCCAGAACACGACCACAGCGGCGATGATGTAGCCGAGCCTCCTGGCTAACCTCCCCTCTACCCTTGCCTTGCCCAGCGCTCTGGCTTTAGAGGTGAGAACACAAACAGCGCCCACGATCTCAGGGCCAGAGCCCGGATACTTCCCCTCAGCTCTTCCCGGCTCTAGTGCACTGGCCTGGGGCAGCCGGCAGCTCGAGACGCGCGTCAGCACACACACTCCCGAGTCATAGATCTTATTAGAATGCTGTTTCACAACCACGAAGATGCGCAAGTAGTTCACTGCTATCAGGATGACACATAGGCTCCAGATGGGAATCAGAACACAGGCGTCAAAAGAGTCCGCATGCAGAGCAAAGCTCTTTGGTGAGTCGAAGTGGCGGCATGTTGAGTAGGACAGAGGATCTATGGACAGGATCACAGACGACACAGCGACTGTAACTGCAAAGATCCAAATAATCAGGATCCAGATCCGAATGCGTCCTCTCCTTTTCTCGGTGCTAAAGGGGAAAGCGATGGTCTGTAATCTCTCCACGCTGATGGCCGCTAGTGTGAGTAACTGAGCGCAGCTGCACAGTAAATATGTGAGCTGCTGAACGCGGCACAGCACCGAGCCGCTCCTCACGCGCCTCTCTCTCAGCGCTAACAAGGCCACAGACACCGGAGCGTCCACAAAACATCTGATCAGATCTCCCGCGGCCAGGCTGACCAGCAGCGCGTTGCTGCCGGTGCGCAGGCTTTTAGCCCGGAAAGCGACCCAACACACCAGCAGATTAGCCGAAGTCCCGATGATGAAAGTAAAACAGAGCAGAGAGGAGTTCAAAACCACGAATCGTGTCCTAGACTGCTCGTGTCTACACTGCGAGGATATATTCAATGTCCAAGGATTTCCCATCGCACAGGCATGAGGCTGCTTTACATCGCATAATTCATTAATGCTGTTTGGGACAGTTGCCTGAGTGAATACAGCTCACTACTGGCCTAGAAGTTACTCCATTAGACAATCACCTTGAGTTAAAACCAACCCACAGACGACATCAGTGACGTCAGGTCAGTTCAGTTGTGACCTTTTTTTTTAAACATGGTATCCTGAATATAATTATTCATATTCAGTAACCGCTTTATCCAGCTCAGGGTCATGATGGATGTTGAATACAGGGAACAAGGTAGGAATGCACTTTGAATGGGACACCTGTCAATCGCAGGACATCATGCACACACATTCATACACTCATTCACACCTAGGGGCAATTTAACATAGCTGGCATGTTTTTAGGAGATGGGAGGAAACCGGAGAACCCAGAGGAAATCTATGTGATAATGCAGCATGCTTGTCTAAATTATAGGCTTAATGATTGTAATTTGGAGTCATTAAAGGAAAATGTTCTGCATATTGATTTACCAGCATAAGGTATATGCTGTTGATTAGTGAAATCGTTTAGTTTAAAAGATGATGATGAAGAAGAAACTGAGGCACTGAATTTTCAGAAGTTCTTATTTTGTCCTTACAAGCAAACTGAATAAATTTGGAGTTGTCAAATAGCCACATATTACCTTACTAAAGGTCACTGCAGTCAGTACATGGAGGCCCTGTGATTTGGAGCATGTGTTCTGATTACAGGTCATCAACACAAGATCACTTCATCACTGAGGCTGAAGGAACCCTGATTGCCTTCTAGGACTCTTACAGAAAATAATGAGAAAGAAAACAAATAATATCTCCTTCAATTACCAGTATGTTTTGCTTGTTCGACACAGAGCGCTATATTAAAACAGCTTGTTAGATTGTTAAACTCTATGGACAAACATCACTGTTTTGTATAGTTGATAAGGAAATGTGAGAGATTTCTCAGTTGTCAGATTGCCGGCCTGCTTGTCAGAATGAATTACTGCCCAATCATCGCACAGGAGGAGGGTGTGCACGTTGGTAATCATGCTTTGTGCCAATTTTATTTTTAGTCTAGCTGTGCCAGAGCTGTGCAGAAACCCTTAGAAGGTCAAGTGCTGAAGGTTAAAATGGGCAAATTGATGATTTTTCAAAACTTACTACCACGTAACCTGATAAACTACAGCAGCAGGTGTACAAGCAGAACATAATTTGATAAATTCCAAGATAATCATATAATATTATTATTTCAAGATTATTCAGTTGCAAACTTCTATTAGGCTGTTATCAGACAGGATTCTATCATTTCTCTTTCTCTCCTCCCTTTTCAAGGCAGGTTGTACTAACCATAGGAAGAGCAAAAAACAAAAGACTTTACGATACACATCATGAAATACAGGACAATACACAGCAGTGGTTAGTTGCCACCTCACAGCTGTTTCTATCCTGAGCTCGGGTCAGTGTTTTCCCTGTGGGTTTCCTCCACATTCTCTGTTGTCCTCTCATCTCCCAAATACATGCTGGTAGGTGGATTGGCTGAGATAAATTGGCCCTAGCTGTAAATAAGTGGGTTAATGTGTGTGTACATGATGCCTTGTAATGGATTGGCATCCCATCCAGGGCAGGTTTCTGGGTTAGGCTCTGAATCCACTGTGACACTAACCACATACTACTACTACTGCAACTAATAATAATAATAATAATAATAATAATAATAAGTTCCATTTATATAGTGCCTTTCCAACTCTCAAAACCAGACTCATAGGAAGAAGGGCAAAAGTGTTGGGGGAATACGAGTTTCAAGTTGACTCAGTACAGTCATGTAGGTCCTGGGGAATGGCACTCCAAAGGTTGGGGTCTATGGCACTCAAAGATCTGCCCCTCATGCCCCTCATTGATGTCGGTCTTACACCAATAGCTCAGAGAGATAAGGTGGACTGGATGTACTTCACTCTAAGTGAGAAGTAGGGGTTTGTGTTTGATTTGTTGTGAAATGGGAAAGCAGTGTAGCTGTTGGAGTATGGGTGTAATGTGTGCTGAACTTCTGGCATGAGTAAGGAGTGATCTTTTTAATATGTTGGGCTGGGAATTATAGTAATCTAACCAAGGTTTGTATTGTAAGTAGGCAAGCAGGCAAGTGGCTAGATAAGTCCACTTGTACTCATTTAGCCACTTGGCAAGTAGTTAAGTGGACAAGTATGCAACTACGCAGTTAACTATGCAAATAAGCACTACTAATCTAAAAAGTAAAAAAAAAAAAATTAAAAAAAGCAAATAATGAACAACATGCATATAACAATATGATATTCAGTTGTTGTCCTTGCAACAGCCCAACTAATGTCCACTGCCTGAATTAATAGTTCATGTTATTTCAATTAGAAGACCTTTATTAGTCAATGCTATAAATACACTGTAAAGTCAAAATTGTTAACTGATCCATGATACAATACAGTGCCATAATTCTCTCTTAATGACTTGTCAACAGTGTCTTAACACACACTTTTTAAACCTCAGATTCAGACCTCCTACATGTGCTAAACATCTGACACCAGGTTTCTTGCATCTCCTTAAAAGCGAGACTTCTATTGTTCTTGAATCAGCGTTTCATCATTTCCATCATGTATACAGCATTCATGCGATATGCAGCCAGCCAGTTATAATGCGAGTGGTAGTAATAGGCTGAACTCATTGAGCTGTAATATTCTTCCCAGGCTTGGGAACATGTTCTCCAATAGTCCTGTTCATGTCCATTCCCTTCTTCTTGAGAGGATTCATTGTCCTCTTCCTCATCATCATCATCCTCCTGTGTCCTTCTCTGTGTCCTCCAGCTCCCTTCCTTTACCTTGGCAGTCTTCCCAGCACTCTTCTCCTCAGACACTGATTTTGATTTGCAGTGCTGATGAGCCTGAGCGTGATTGTTAGGATGATGTGTCTTGATTTGAGGTTTGGAAGGACTCGGTCTGAGTTTGATTGGCCTCTTTGCTGTACTGGCTGCATGCGTTGATGATTTTGCAATGTGTTGCCGTCCACAGTTCAGGTGTGGGGCACTGGACAGAGAGCTGGACGCCGAGGCATCCGTTTTCTGTTCTGTCTCCATCTCAGACTCGCTGTCTAAAGAGGAAGAAGAGCTGCCAGACATGCACCTAGAGGTCACTGGACAAGAGCTTGAATCCACTGACTGCTGAGACTGAGCAATTCCATCCATTAAGACTTGTTCTTCATGTTTAATATAAGATTTAATACAAGCACCATCTGTCCCAGCACTACTGTCAGCATTGTTTTTATGCTGCCCATCGGTCATGGTGTTTACTTCATAATGTGTCCCATACTGTCTTATGATCTCAACTGATTGTCCAGGACCATTCGTCATAAAGTTCTCGAAGTCAGCCATGGCCTCAGCGAAGGACACAGGTCTCACTGCTTGGGGTTTAAAAGAGGGCAGGGGAGGGATTTTGGGAAGGGCCTCCTGCATTTCCTTCCTTGTAAGAGCTGGATGAGGCTCTAGATTTTCAGCACTGGGTAAGAGGTCAGGGGCAGTGACAGGTTTTTTACCCTTGTTCCGGTCACTATTGGATTTTTGGGTTCTAGCTGGACTGCGATGCTCAGTCTGCTCTTTAGTTAGAAGTGTGTGATGAGGTTCTTTGGGGGCTTTGGAGACTGTCTGCTCAGATTTGGGCTTTTTCTTTTCTACATTGGATCCAAGGGAAAGAGCAAGGTCATTTTTTGAAGGAGGCTGAACAATCACGTTCCAATCAGACGGCTCTTCCATTAGCCCAGCTGGGATCGGATCTGAGGTACACCACAGAAAAACACAATGAGCAGAGACAACACTGACACACAAAGAGTCATGGATTCAAATAAAACACATTCAAAATGATTTAGACTTTACGGTCTAATGCACCTTTAGCACAATCTAACTAATGCTGCAATCATCTTGCCTTGGAAGTGGGAATTCGGATCTCAGAATTATGTCATTTTTGACCTCCATGCACTCGAGCAACAAAGTGGAAGAAAAAGAACATGGATGCCTTCATAAGGGTAAGAGCTAAACTGTGCTTCTTATGAAGCCAGCCACTCCTCAATCATCAACACGGGATACCTGCACTATTCTATAAACATGATTCATCAGATACCTGAAATTATTCATCAGATACCTGATCTAGAGGGGAAAGAGAAATGCCAATCATACTCTCATGGAATCTTGTACCCCTGGTCATACATAGCAATGGTATCATCTGGGCAAAACACTCAGAAAATTGTGCCATTTAAGCTGAGATTTTTAAAACAACATCAAGAAAGCTGCAGTTTTACAACTGGAACAGGAACTCCAGTAGAAATTTGGTGAAAATTCCAGATTTCCTGAAAAAAAAATCCTGCAGCTGAAGTCCGTTTAGGAATGAAAGTGCCTCTAAATAGGAAGAAGGTGTGTTATGTGTCAGCAAAGGGACTGACTAACATTAGAGCACATTTTCTTCATTTACCTGGTAATGGGCTAAGAGCCAGACTGCACTTCTGAGCAATGGCCATCATTTTATTCTCCTCTTCTCCATGACAACAGTATGTTACAGCAACCCCCAGAGTTCCTGAGAAAAGAGGCAAATTTTGTTGTCATAGTGCTTCAAATTAAACTGTGAACTTTGGGTGATGAACTTTGGAGACAAAAAAAGTCCTAGGGAGTTGAGTTTCCCTTGCAGACTTTGCAAATCTACACCTTGCAATTACGAGTTTCTACCTGAATTTACATTGAATGTTAAATATGTTATTTACATCGTGTGTGAAAAGATTTAAGGCAAATTAATACAAAACAAAAAAGTAGAAACTTTGTGTACTTCACATAACTTTTATTACAGCTACAATAATTACTTACGACATCTACAATAAGTGCATTGCAGTTTCACCCTTAATTCTTTTTCAGATATATAAACGTCTACTTTAACTGTATTTTACAGTTATATTTAACTGAAGGTGAAAACCTCATAGCTCTTAAACTCTAAGAAAGCTCACCAATGCAAACTTACAGCAATGTACCTGTGATGAGGTTGAGTGAAACATAGGGAAAATAAGGAAGGAGTCTGATGTCTAATACTGAAACAGGCGTAGACTGTAAACTGCATAAACAGAGTGCAGTGCAGAAGCAGAGACTGACCAAAGCGTCCGGCACGGCCAATCCTGTGCATGTACGTCTCCCAGTCCTGAGGCACATCCAGATTAATCACCAAATTCACTTTCTCTGCATCTATACCCCGTGACGTCTACAAAAGAAAGAAAGAAACAGGTTTACTTGTTGCCAATGTTACAGCCAAGTTTGCATACGCACACTGGTATGTCTCATCTCACCAAATCAGTGGAGATAAGAACTCGACATTGGTACTGCTTTAGCTTGGACATCGCCTCCAGCCTCTGTTCCTGACTCAAACTGCCTGCACACGCGCGCACACACACAAACCAAAGTACATTTATATCTGCCATTTTCATGTAGACAAACTGCTTGAGAACAAACTGAAGTACACAGCTGAGTGAGAGCCTCACCTGAGATGCAGACTGCAGGCAGGCCTTTGGAGGAGAGTACATCAGCTAAGTGCTGCGCCCTGCAGAGGAGCAGAGCCACTTCAGATCAGTAGAGTTAAAACCCAAATGAACAGCGGAATAGCTGAAACATATTCTTCCAGCATGTAAATAATGTTTTTTAACTATTGCTGGCCAATTTCATGACTTAATCTCAATGCTGTTATATTTTGATTATATAATTTAAAGGATTCCTTTTTTCCTTAATTTCCATGCTAAATAATCATTATTTGTAGATGTTAAATGAAGCATCACTGAATATTTTCCCCCCTACAGGTTTGCATAAGTTCCACTAGAGTTGCAACTCAGCTCATTGAGGTCTTGGTGAATCAGATGAGTTGAATTTTCTATATTAAACAACCAGAAAACAGGCTTACACTCCCTTTCTCCCATGAACTACTGGCAGCATTGCAGCAGCAGCAGCATAATAATAATAATAATAATAATAATAATAATAATAATAATAAAGCAGAGTAAATATCTGAATATCTGACAAAGTTGGTCTTTTAAGAAAGCAGGACAAGAATAAAATGAACACCACAAACCTTGTATGCAGATTGGAGAAGACCAGTGCCTGGTTAAAGGGAACTTTACTGAACAGCTCTAGCAGATTCTGCACTTTTTCCTCAAAGATCTTATGAGGCAGGGCATGAGCGTGCACCAGCTTATAGAACTGCTTCAGACCTGCGTGGGAAGGGACGGGTGAGAAACACACCCAAGCGTCATGGTTTGCTTGTTAGCTTTTCTTTGCTACATAACATGCACCCATTAAACGGAAGGCAGAAGGGAGGTATAGCCTCACCGAGGAGTCCAGGATCGGTGGGGTTCAGTCGCACAAACGTCGGCTCTCTCATGTACCTGCACAGATGCTGCGCTAAGGATTCTGGGTAAGTTGCTGAGAGTGCCAGCATCTGTTTATTCACCGGCAAAGAGGAGAAGATCCAGCTGAAACATGAAGATATTGATCTTGACCCAAAAGCTCATCTAATCTGCACAGCACTCAGTTTGATATAATGAAAACATTAAATATGATAAACACACATTAAAGTAAACGCAGCAGAAAGAAGTTGGGAAGAGTCTGTGTCTCTCACTTGATCTGCTCCTGGAAGCTGCCCTCCTCCAGCAGTTTATCCGCCTCGTCCAGAACAAACAGACGGATACTCGACGTCAGCAGAGCTCCAATCTCGATCAGCTGCTTTATACGACCTATAAGAACATCAGCTCCTTACTCAAAACACTGCTCTACACACACATAAATCAGCCTTCTACAACTCAGATCTCCGTCCACCATTAGTGTGAAGCACTACAATATCTACACATCTGGATGTACAAGACATCAGGTGGAAAAGAAAGCTAATAAACTTTGCTAAAAGGTTTCCAGTTCAAATGCAATGATTAGGAAAGCCATGGTCAGGCTTTTGGACAAAAACCTTAAGCTTTTACTGCTCAGCTACAGTCAGCTCCAGGAAAATGTTTACCAACTTGTTTTTATACATGAAGGACAAAACTCTAGCCTACAGATTACATTCTGCAAAATGTAAGCTATAAGCTTTATCCACACAAACCTGGTGATCCGATAGCAATGTGACATTTCTTCAGATGGAGTTTGTCCTGACTCACAGGTCGTCCGCCAATAAACACATGGCACTCCAGCCCCTCCATGGCACTGCCTATCGCCATCACCACTGCGTGGATCTGCACAGCAATCTCTCTGGTCGGAGCCAAAACAAGGACCTGTATAATTTAAAAATAAATAAATAAATAAATTCTGTAGGGTAAATCCACCTCAAATCACCAGATTTAAAAAAAATGTTCCTGACTGACCATCTCAGATTTGCTTCATACCTTCTCAAAATAATGTCCCTATTCACATTAAACAGTGCGCAAAATTTAATTTGCAATCATTCCAGAGATATAGAGGCCTTAAAAAGAGGGTGTGGCCCTACAAGTCATGACTTTTGAACTATTCATGGTAGATGCATGTAATTTTAAGGAATTGTTGTCTGCTTTAAGATGTCTTTAACTTCAGAAATAGAAGGTCCACAGTTGCATATTTCAAATGTATGGCTTGCTGAAAACTGGGTGGAGGAGGGAGTGCTTTGGCCCTCTATATCCACACTAAAGCATAACAGATCTTTCAATCTATTACTCATGTTATAGTTCTTTTTAGCAACTAGGGGTATATCTGAAACTCTGATTTATGAGGTGTTAAAAATGGGGGGAAAATAAAGATAAAGATAATTTTTCGCCTATTAAAAAAAAGCATATTGCTTATTGAAATCAGCAGTTAGAATAAAACCATTCATTCCCAAAATAAGATTAGATAGATAGATAGATAGATAGATCTTTATTAATTAATTACAGTACCTGAGTGGCAGCATTTTCCAGTAGCAGGGAGTCCAGGGCAATGGTGGAGAACACACAGGTCTTTCCTGTGCCGGATTTAGCCTGAACGATAAGATCTTTAAAAAGAAATGAACAGAAAAGCTGGCTTTACTGCTTCACAATGATGATGGTGAAATCTGAGTTTGGTATAACGGTGTACAAAACAAGCAGAGGTAAGAGACGAGACATCAATCGGAAATAATGATCTATACATTAGAGATGTGCAGGATTATTAGAATATCCCGTTAATCATCGGAGAAACCAGTATTTGAAAACTGAAATCACTATTCAGGTATTCATTATGCCCTGTGCTGACAGAGATTTTTTAAAAGTAATTACAATAAAGGAAATCATAAATCACCACTGATAAAATTGTATTTACTGAGTTAATTCAGTTTGACATGAACAGAATGGGTTTAATGGATCCAAACTCACTACTGAAAAACAGGTAGGCATACAAATAATGTTCATTTAATTATTTATTAGTATAAATAATGTTAATAAAACAATTCTGTCTGAAAGTTAAGCAATATATATGGTTGTATATATGGGTGCATATACATATAAATAAATAACCATAATATTTATTGTGCTCATTTAAATGAAGAGCTTAATATCTGAATAGTTCATAAAAATAAATGAGGGTAGTTAATAGATAGATAGATAGATAGATAGATAGATAGATAGATAGATAGATAGATAAGCTAAAGAAGTCCCTGACTGCAGAGAGTTTGAGACCCCTGAACTAGCTGCTACTGCACGAACATGAACTTTGCACCCAAACAGGAAATGCTATTATTTGGATTTTTAATCTAATAGTCAAGCTGTAGGGTAAAGTGAGGCTGCTAGTTTGCCATACCCAGTCCACACCGCCCCAGTGGAATCGCCTTCAGCTGGATTGGTGAAGGTCTCTGGAAGCCGGAAGCTGCCAAACCCTCCAGAACCGGTTTAGAAAGCAGTAAGGAGCTGAACTCCACTCCACCTGAAGACAGAACATCATCTGTCCGCTTTCTAACATCAATCTCATGAGCTGCTTTCTTCAGACACGCCGCCATACTTCGCACTTCCTGTGTTGCCGTGCGCCTTGTTTCACTTATTCGTGCGTGAATATATTGTTCCTATTAGTGCCCTCTAGTGGACCAGAGAGGAAGTTATACTGTTTTATGCAATACACACTCATGTCCAGAAGATGGCGCCAGACACAGTCACGCACAGTACATACTGTATCTTACCCAAGAACTATCCATAAACCATCTGTTCAGTGAGAAAATAAATTATGTTTGTTTGTTTGTTTTGATACTACAGATACTAGGCATCAGCTCTGACAAAGCTGCTAATGATAATGATGGATTTTTGTAGCTATATTACCCCCATACTACCATATCATTTAAATATTTTCGCAGATTTCTTCAGCTCTGTCCAAAGTATCTCATGATAACGTTTTTGTCCATGTGAGCAGGTTCCCAGCTAAAAATGATCAGATCCCAGAACATTCTTGGGACATTTGTCTTTGGATACTGAACGCTCTGAGAGCAGATCATTTTCAGTTCCAGTTGCTTTACTAGAAAACTTTTCTTTACAGAAATATAAAGTATGTGACGTTATGCAAACCTGTTCCCTATGCTTGTGAGTATACTGATACAAAACTGTCTGTTTACGTGTTTATCTAATAAAACAGGACAGGTACAGGCTGCTGCGGCGAAACTTCCTGAAAAAGAAACTAGTTAGTTTGTATTTGCAAAAATAATACCTATCTTGACAAACTTCCTGTTATGAGATCATAAAAGATCATTATGGGAATGTTCCTGGAATGTTAATTTGCAGTGACAAAAAATATAAGAACATAAGAGAACTTTGTGTTTTAAAGTTCAGAGCTGACTTTGTTTACCATAACTGAAATTCCCAGAATGTTATGAAATGATAAAAAAAAAATCAAATGCTAACGTTATGGGAACATTCGGTTCATTGTGTAAAATTATGATAAATGAATGTTCTCAGTGTAATTTCACTCAGAGCTGAAGATGATATACGCTATTCATGAGCTCAGAAATCACAATAGCCTACTTGTGCACAATGATTACCTAATGACGTATCAGACTCCGCCCTGGCAACAAACCACGCCCACTCATTATCATATAAGCAATGAGGCAAATACAATGAGATACAGTTGGAAAAATAAGAAATGTAGCCTAATACTGTATGTCACAATAAAGCTAACTAATTAGTATATTATTTTCTAAAGACCGGGGGACTCTGTCTATTTTGAGTTTGATTTGTCGTTATTAAGATTTCATCCCTTAGGTGTCAGGTTAAAAAAATAAATAAATATGTAACAAAATCGAAAAAAATAAAATTTCCAAACACGATTCAGAAATCACTGGAGAGCACTTTCACGGCATTGCGATCCAATCAGAGCTGGATGTCAGAGGTGCATTCAGTGTGTCAGTGCGTGCAGAAACAATAGGGACAGTCCCATTCTTATGGATGAACCCCTGCTGAAGTGTCCATTGATCATCCATTGATTAGATTATTGGCTGTAAGCTCGTTTTGTTTTGTACTCGGAAAACCGTTAGTTAAACCCCCTGTTAGTTAGGTGTGTCCTGGAGACTGGAGTTTCCCACAGGCGCGCGCTGCGCTGCAGTGTCTCTGACCTGAGACTTCACTCACCGCCGGCTTCAGTGGAGGAGTGCTGGAGGCATAGCAGCTGTGAGAGATCTGCAGAATTAAAACGCACTGTGTGTGTGTGTGTGTGTGTGTGTGTGTGTGTGTGTGTGTGTGTGTGTGTGTGTGTGTGTGTGTGTGTGTGTCTGTGTGTGTGTGTGTGTGTGTGTGTGTGTGTGTGTCTGTGTGTGTGTGAGCTGAAGTGGGTGCGCGTGGAGTAAAGATCCTGAGCTCGTGCTTTCACTTCATAGCTTTGTGGTGTTGAAAGTCCTGAGAAGCCGCAGAAGAAGGCGCACATCAACGCAGAGGCTTTCACTGCTACAGCTGGACTTCATGCTTTCTAAATAGGACAGTGTGTGTAAGTTTAATACACACTTTAATAAATTTTAGATTGCGCGTTTGCGTGATGGAGCGCGTGCCAGAGCGCAAAGATGTGGACAAGTGTTTCAAACGTTTAAAGCAGGAACTGGTAAGTATTCTATCTATCTATCTATCTATCTATCTATCTATCTATCTATCTATTAGTATTCACTTTGCGCATTTTTAAGAGTCCACCTTTTATAGACCATTGGACATGTGAATGAGGTTCTGGATTTATTTTTTATTTTTTTAACCTGAGGGACTGTACTCTGAAAAGTGGCTTCTACTTAGATCTGATGCTGAGCCCAAATCATCTCCTACTGCCTGTATAGCCTGAGTGTCCTACAGACTGGATGGTATGAAATAATGGCGTGAACGCGCTGTATTAGTGAACTGTGTGTCAGACCTGGGAGCCAGGGCAAGTCCGTCGCGCGACGAGCGCGTGGGCGGGAACCGGTGATTTGAAATAAGCGAAGCTGATTGGCTTATTGGTATACCATCCTTTTGCTGATTGGCTTGTTCTGCCTCTCGTGCGTCCCAGGTCGATACGAGTTACACCAGTTTGATGCAACTCTTTCCAGTGTGCATTATTGCTGATTTCTTTCATAAAATGTATTATTTGTTATGGCACAAATATTCTAAATAGCGTTAAATATCCCAAAAAGCTCAGCCACATGATATAGTTAGTGAAGAAATGATCATTCTGTGCATTGTCTTTTTTTTTTTCATGGTAAATGAGAAAAGTCAAGTAAGCTTATGCAATCTGAGTTGTTAAAGGTATGAGGATTTCATTGTGGGGGAGCAGTGGTTCATCATGCAAGCTTGGAGAATTGAGTGAAACAAAGGCTGGCTTTGTGGTCCAGAGCTTCCCTAAACAGAGTTAGTCTTAAAGCCCTGATATGTCTGCCTCTACCAGGCGCCAGTTAAAAGCCTCTAGGATATCAACAATGCAAGAATGCAGTGCTGGACAGTGCATACACAAAGAAATGGCGCAATACTAGAGTTTCAAATCATTTTTACAAAGAAAATTCAGCACAGCTGGTAGTGTTCCCTCTCACAGATTCAGGGTCCCTGGTTCAATCCTGAGCTTGGGTTACTGGAACCCTGTGTATGCATGGGATTCATTCAGGCTCACTGGTTTCCTCCCACCTCCTGGTAGGTGGATAGGTGGATAGGTTAGCTATACAATATTGCTCCTGGGTGTGATTGTGTGTGTGCATGGTACCCTGTGGACTGCCATCCCATCCAGGGTGTATTCCTGGGGTAGGTTCCGGATCCACTGCAAAGATGAATGAATGAATTATGTTCAGAATGTTATGAGATACCAATATGGCTTGGCTTAGTACATACTACACCAACATGTCTATGTTCAGTGTGTACTGGAATCTACCGGTACTGCTACACTCAGTATTTACTGGAATTTGCCATTACAGCAATGACCAGTATGTACAATGGTTTATCAGTAAGGCTATGTTTAGCATGAATTGTCATTTACAAAGTGAAAGTATACATGATTAAGCCATGTCAGATCCTTTAGAAAGTTCTTCAGCACAGGCTGTCATTACCAAGGCTTTTTATCTGCACTCC
>CM074952.1:8643164-8665159 GCA_037577455.1 Pangasius macronema | reverse complement strand
GAACCTGCTTGTCTGCTGGGCAACTACAGCTTAAAAACTAATAGTCAGGACATGGAATCGGCTTGTCTCAGACACCTAGACCAGTTTTATATTAATCAAGCAAACCATCTTATCCTACAGAAACACAACTAGAAACACAACTAGCAAAGTAAATAAATCCTCTCCTTACTACCTTCAAATCTCTGAATCATGTACTGTGAGAGAGGCACAGATGTAGATTCCAGCTCCAGATGCAGACACACAGCAGCATCAGTCATACACGATGATCAATGCAGTGACTATTAATGTAGGACTCTAATAACAGGGTGCAAACTCACGCACACTTACATGCACACACACCTCAAAAGCAAAACCAGCCCGCAGGATAAACAGGTGTGGGTTTTAGAGAGGTCATATAGAATTCAGTTACCTTTGGGCAGAAATCTGTCCTGATTCTATTCTCTGTGTGTGAACACATTAGAAGTTATACGTCATACCTCTACAGCTGTCCATGAAAGCATTTACACACTCCCCCCTCCCCATTTCCCCCAAGAACATCATATTGTTATGTCCTTGTCTGTTCACCTACTCAACCTCCACAGCTGTTGGCATATCCCTCTCACGCAATCTTGTGAAATCACACACACTTGCATGGTGTGTAACAAGGCTAACCTTGATCCAGGCTAGATTTCTGGGTTTAGGATACTCTGATCAGATGGAAGGACTTTTTTATTTAGTTTATCATAAATAAAACTTTGCAAAAAAGAAAATGACATATAATCAGTATAATGCATTTGATTTTCATTTGACTTACATCCATAGTTATAGTATGTGCATTAGAAAATTCTAATTCTTTATAAATCACTAGACGCACAACATTCACCAAGAAAAGGCTTCAAATACACTCACAGTCCACTTTATTAGGAACACCTATACAACTGCACATTTATGCAGTTATCTAATCAGCCAATCATGTGGCAGCAGCGCAATGCAAAAAAATCATGCAGATACAGGTCAAGAGCTTCAGTTAATGCTCGTATCAAACATCGGAATGAGGAAAAAGTGTGATCTTAGTGACTTTAACCCATGGCATTGTTGTTGGTACCAGATGGTCTGAGTATTTTAGAAACTTCTGATCTCCTGGGATTTTCACACACAACAGTCTCTAGAGTCCCAACAGAATGGTGGGAAACACCTTGTTTGACAGGAATTCTATAGTAACTCAAATAAGCACTCTTTACAACCATGGTGGGCAGAAAAGCATCTCAGAAAGCATCAAAGCTTGAGGTGAATGAGCTACAACAGTTCATCAAAAACAAGAAAAAGACCAGGTGATCTTCAACTGTCCAGTTTCAATGAGTCTGTGCACGATAGCCTCAGATTCCTGTTGTTGGTCGACAGGAGTGGAACCTAGTGCGGTCTTCTGCAGTTATAGCCCATCCACCTCAAGGTTGGATGTTTTGTGCAGGCTGAGATGCTTTTCTGCTCACCACAGTTGTAAAAGTGAGCTTGTACCCATCTGGCCAATTTCCTCTGCTCTCTCTTATCAACAAGGCATTTCCACCAACAGAACTGTTGCTCTCTTGTGATTTTTGTTTTTGTTGAATGCAGCCTAGATTAAAATCCAGTCTTCAGTGAGGCCACTCTGTTATAAAGGACATATTGTATGTGTGAAATACGTTAATGATGGGCTACAATGTAAACTGTGTATTCAGATGTCTGTTTATGTTGTGTTCTGGGTGTGGGAGGCAGAGGTGTAAACACATCTACCGTGCCTGTTTTTCACATAATTGCTAAACTGTTTTCTACACACCACACTTCAGGTACAGACTTAAAATTGCTGTTATTACACACTGGCCAGGAATTCTAAACTCAAGCTTCCTCAAGCACCCTCAACCTCACAAATGTTCACATTTAGTGTTGGTGTCATTTCAGTGGAACACTGTTTCGCTGGGTGATTCTTCATCATACAAAATCAGGCCTGTGCATTCAAAGAACAGAAACTTGGTCACTTTCTCCAGGTCGATCTGGCAAGATGGAGTAGAGGACCCTGAAGTCTGATGGCAGAGCAGCACTACACTGAGCTGAGGGGAATACACAGACCAGGGATCACAACCAATCATAAATGTAATAAAGAAGAACACATTGGGGCATACTGTTATGTGCACACTTATCAACAAGGTGTTGTCAAGTTGATCATTACTAATTTCCAATACCAGCACATCCCAAAGTGTTTAATTAAGCAATATCACACGAGCAAGAGTTCTGCTGCATTGAATATCAGCTACTGATAGAATTGGAATTTTATGTAGCAAAGGCAGAGAAGCGGAGTGATACAAATCTTGAAATGCCCCAGTGCTGCTCTACCAAATATCAGCCCTCTTGGAATGCTGATTGCCCAATCACATTAGTGGACCAAAACTAACTGTTCCATCATTCTTCTTGTACCACAGCAATTTTTCCAACAATTACAACTTTTAACTTATTATTAAAACAGCACGTTGTCCTTGGAATATCTGCAAAACAGTTAGTTCCTTTCATTATTTAAATTATAGAAGCTACACAGTTGTTCCCTCCCCAGCATCTTTTTTTCATCTCTCCAAGTTCACAAAATAAAAAAAATGCAGCTGGTCATGTTACCAAGAAATGGAAAGCACAGTCTTAATTCCATAAGACTTATTTCCCATGGCGTTACAAGCACAGACAGTGGAAACCTCGAGTTAAAAAATAAATAAATAAACAAACAAACAAACAAACAAACTTCTCCATACAAAAAACCCTCACCATGTCAACAATCAGATATTATGTTATGTTAAATATTAGCACATTTTGTAATCAGGTTATTATTAGGTTTAGATTCTGCATTAAAATGAGTGAATTAATGTAACCCTGTGATTTGCTACAGCGCTGTTTTCCCTCAACATGTACACCTCAAATCCATAAGATGAACTGCTTATAAAATCGATTTTATAATCATAAAAAGTTACCCAGAGAAAAGGTCAGCCTGCTCAACCTAAAAGAGCCCTCATTAGTTTAGAAGTCATGAGGAAAAGTTCATTTCCAATTCTTGCTCGGGAGCTTTCTGTTGGTTTAACAAGCTAGTCACACTTAATTCATCAATGTCCAGTTAATAATACATATGAAGATTAAGAAAGCACTTCAGTGAGAATCCTGGCAGGGAAACTCCGAGCGCCATGCTAGTGACAAGGTTCTGAGTTCACATCTGTTGCTGACTTAATCCCTTTGAACAAAATAATTTGGTAAATGAAAAAAACTGTGAGTAAATGTGTTCTCAGTAACCAACTTCCACATCCAAAAATGTTTTGCATAGCAAGAGCCTATGAAAGTACACATGGTCATTTTGACTAATAAAGCAGTGAATGAACCTCGAGAGATCCATGAAACATAATTACAGGAGGGGAAAAATACTTGGAATTGAGAGATTAATAGCCCAGACGTCGAACAGGGCAATCACTAACGTAAGGAAGGCTCAAAATGCTGACAGAAGGGCTAGTCATTAAATAGAGTGCTCTTCAAACATCACAATCTTAAAGCAAATCACTAGCAACACAACTGCAATATCTCCAACACATCAGCTTTGCTGAGTTTATACTGTCACTGGATGTGCAAAGTCAGTGATTTGCTTCCCTCTAGTGGACATAAATACAATGACAGCCAGCCCAAAGAGATCCAGAGGTAATGCATGGCTTTNTGTGAGAAATGTTTTATAAGAAAAATAAAGCTATGACAATGAACCTAGTAAATCTGTGTTACTGTCTTGAGTTTTTTTTAATGGTACTTCATACGATAACAGAACATTTTATGGTGGGATCTACAAACCTAAAATGTATACACTCAGTATGGAATACATTTATTTAAATCAACATAAAATAACATAAATGATTATGAGTAAGGCAAAAGAAAATCTTAAAATTAAAAGGCAGCCTAATATCACCATGACAATATGGAGGAAAACATCAAGAAGGAAATAGTCAAATCAAACGTCTGAAAATATTCTCTTTCTTCTGTATGGTTATTAGCTTCTTGACAACGCAGAGCTATTAACTGATTATCGGCTATAGGATGGAGAAGTCAACACTGTTATAGACCCATTTTCATTCTTCTCCTTTACAAGCACAAAACAGATCATTGAGATCCAAGCAAAAAAAAAAAAATTAAACAAAATACAAAAGACCAAAAACTTAATGAAAATGTACTAAAATTTAATCGTTCATAAAAGCTGAAAAATTACCACTTTGAGCATGACAGGACAACACAAGAAGAAATTAGAGTTGGTTTTAGTACAATATATTTTTCAGCATGAGACAAAGAAACCCATTTGTTATTTCTGCCCATCTCTTAATAAAAGAACCATTTTCCCAAATCTCTCTACGCAGAAAATGGAATTTATCATAAATTATGGGAAATATGAAAAAACGTTGAAAGTTCAACTATAAAACAAAGCAATCCAGGCAAAAACACGTTACTTGATGATGAGCTGGTCTGGCTGAATAGGGAGAAGAGTGTATAGCCCCAGATGTACTTCTGGAGAGTATGTTAGCAAGAAGAGGGGGCTTGGTCATGAAGATGGGGATAAAACAACAAAAAAAGTCTAGTATATGATCATGATTAAACTTTTGCAAACATTAATATGATGATTATTTTTTTAAATGTGGTCATGCCTCTGAAAGGTATTAATGAACAGCATGTTACCCACTTCCCCCGAATGAATCCACAAGAGTCAGGTTCCTATAGTCCTTCTTTAAAAATGGCAATTGCAAAAAATTGTAAGAGCTCAAGAAAGACAATTCATTTCTGTTTTATCATGTATCATGGCTGGGGGGTGGTTTGGGGGAAGAGGGCAAAAGTTAAGTTTGTTTGGGAAGGAAAAGCAGAAATGTTGAATAAGTGAGAAGGTAAACTTCTCTTCACTCCATTCTGTAAGCTGAGGAGCGAGTCTTAATTTGCCTTTGCCGACGTTGTTTCCAATAACTACTGAATGGGGCTGGAATGCTGGCCAGTAGGGCAACAGGTCTTCATCTCAGCATTCTGGGAAATAAAAAACAAATCCAAAAAAAACAATGAATGACAAAATTTTCCATTATTCAAAAATCAACCATAATTCCAATTTTCATTAGGCCATGCACATTAGGCCATGCACATTTTGCTACTTTTAATTTGTTTTCATAATGGCATTCAGTTTTCAGTTTGTCAGTTTGCCTAAATAATTTCTTCAAAATGCAGGACAGATAAGTTCTGGTACTTGTTACCACCAGCAGGAGGCAATGTAGCTGTGCACCTACAGGTTCAGGCAATCTCCCTGTATTAAAGCCTTCTGCAATTTATAAATTCACCAGTAACCCACTGACAATGCTGGGACAACTTGCGGAGCCTGCCGTTTTCTTTAAACACACACAAAACTACAATATTTTACTATACCACCTCTGCAGAAACCACAGCATCCTGGTAAAAACTTTCCATTTGAAGCATAAAATGATCTTGCACCTAACAAACATGTAATCCTTCCTAAGAATTATCCAACCACTCTGCACTTGTTTGATTATTGCAGTTATACATGGACCCCATGACATAATTTCTTTGAACTTATTATGCTTGTGGTTAACCAGTTCACATCCTATGCCCATCAGTATCAAAACCACACCAAGGGAGGGTGAAAGAGAGAACAATACTGAATGTGTGAAAATAATATTGTTAATTATCTTACAAAAAAAAAACAATAATTTATTCAGAATAATAAAAAAGGCAAATTGCTAAAAGTTTTTCCAATATTTTACTAGACAGCTGTAATAACCACCACTCTGAGATAAAATAACTGAGATAAACAAAAGCACTGGTTACCTGGCTCAGAACTGCTGCTGGGGAGGATGTGTATGTGCATTTTAGAGCAGTGTGCAATTAGACTTCTTTTTGGCTTTCTTCTTTTCCACCGGCGTTTTTCTATTAATCTGTCTGACCAGGTCGTAGAAGATCTGTCACAAACACACACAAAATTAAACAGTACTAAGAGCTGCAAATAGTACTGAGTTTTCAGCAGCAGTCTAAGCCTAATCTTAGACCAATGGTAGCATTATTATTATTATTATTATTATTATTAGCTAGCTTTAACTGCACAGCCCATAACGATTTGGTGCATGAAATTGCAATTTCAGTTTACAAGCAGCACACAGACATCAGACAGACATAAACACAAGAAATGACATAAAAAGTAAAAACTACAGTGAACCCACCTCATTGACATTGATCTTTGATTTGGCGGAGGATTCTAGGAAGGCACAGTTATTCCACTGGCGAGCAAGATTCTGGCCTTGCTCCTTCCCTACAACTCTCTCATCCTCCAGATCACATTTATTCCCCACCAGAATCATTGGCACCTAGTCAGAGAGACAAGCAAGCAAACCAATAACTTGAGACCTGCTTAACAATTTCCTGAATTAGACATGGATTAAACCATGAGTTTAGATGAGGGGTCTCGCTTATAAAATACATTCAATTTTGATCTTAAATTCTATGGATTTTATCTTCAATTAAAAGTGATGTACAGATCAGAATTTATGAAACACGAAACTGACATGAACAAATCTTTGTTCTCACACTCTGAATGAATGAATGAATGAATGAATTTTTGAATTCAATCAGTGGTAAGATTCTTATTATGAAACTGTTAAAGGAAACTGACAAATATAAATAGGTGTATTTGTATTTGGTTGTCTTTGTATGTGGTGTATTCCATTGCTGCAAAAGAAATTGCTCCCAAGGGGGAAGATAAAAGGTTAAGTAAGAAAGAAATCAAAATACATGCTAAAGGGTAACAAAACCTTATTTGAGAGCAAGGAACAAATGTTTGTCCTAATTAAATTCCCAATAGCTAACAAACAGTAATTATGATTTTTTTCACATCATCATTGCAAAAATGTGTAATCAAGAAGATAGTAACTTTCACTTCAGTGATCTAAAATCCAGGAACAGTAAACTGTATTGGGTGTATTTAACCATTGTTAAAATTGGAATGACCTACTACTTAACAAGCCGGTAATATTACACGTTCCATCAATCAAGTATATTTAATGGCATTTTCTAGGTAAAGTGGATATTTTAAATGAGACCCTGGTTACTCAGGACTAGCCTTAGGTTTACGCTCAGGCTCAGATATGGTTAAAAAAATAAATAATGCAGTAGTAATGCTCACATCCTCTGTGTCTTTGACTCTTAAGATCTGTTCCCTCAGGTCTTGAAGGTCGTTAAAGGTGGACTGTGCTGTGATGGAGTAGACCAGAGCGAAGCCCTGTCCGTTCTTCATATACAGATCCCTCATCGCTGTAAACTGCTCCTATAACACATACAAATGCAACAGTGTTTAAAGAACCTCAATCACAATCACAGCAGTGATCTACATAAGCAGTAAATTTAACAGGCTCATAAGTGAATTATCTGAAAAATGACCAGTGTGTGCCAAATTTTTCTGGTGACTATTCTTAATCTACCATGTAATATATTTTAATCATGGAGGAGTGATCACACTGATCTTAGGTTTTACTGTGCTGTAATGCGTAAAAGTCAATACTGCACTTACTGTGCCTGCTGTGTCAAGGATTTCTAGCATGCATTGCTGCCCATCCACTTCTACTTGCTAGAATGAGAGAGAGACCCAGAATAAGTAAGAATAAAAACATAAGGGAAGGCAAACGTATGCAAACGCAAGAGAACAAAGAATAGTCCACCACCAAACATTTCCATCTGGTCAGGCAGTCACAGGCAATTAATATTTCTATTAATATTAATTAATACTAAGAAATATTTCTCAGATACTGGCCCTGTGTTAAAGTTACTTAAGCCCTTAGGATATACATTTCCTACATAACATAACAATACATAACCTGTAAGAACTAAACATGTCAGTGTATGCATATGCATTTTCATCAGGTGGGAATAGAGGTGACACTTTATTAATCCAACTCTTGTCTGATCTAGAGGCTTGTGCTCAAATGCTCTTGGCCAATAGTGCCCGCCCCCACAGAAAGTTTGACCAATCCTACCAGCCACTGCAGTGATTTTTGTTTGTAACTGCCCACAATATTTTCTAATGAACTTAGTTGGTTACATATCCCAAAATATAAAAATAGTAATTTAAACCACCGTGGCCCTGATCAAGATAACTGTAGTAACTGAAAATGAATGAATAAATAAATAAATGAGTAAAGCCCAATTTACCCCAAAAGTGTAAATTAAAATGACTTTCTTTGTCCCTCAAGCTTCATATCTGACAGCCCCTCCCACCTGCAGGACAGTAAAAACCACCCATTCTCATGACTTTTTCGTTGGGTCCTGTGGGATCCCAGTCCTGACGCACACCTCTACGTGGGGCAGAAGTTGCAGAACTCTTGACAGAGGTTCCTTCATGCATGCCATCAGCAAAAGGAACCATGACTCTTCCGATCTGTATAGTTTTTCAGCCAATTCACTTATAAATGGCTTTAGTGTGCCTTCTATCCTAGCAAAGTTTGCAGTGAAATCTTTTTCCTAGCATTTTCATATTGATTCCACAAATGTGGTGATCTGAGGAATAAACACTATTGCTTGATATCACATTGTTGCAGCCTTAGAGGTAGAAAGGGGAATTATTTAGACTTGTTTCAAACACTAATTTTGTGCATTTGATAAATTGGATACAAAAACACATGAAATATACACATTTTCAAAACCTTGCCTTACCTTCCTATACGAGTCTTCTATTGTGGGGTCATATTTTTCCACAAATATTCCCTGAACAAACTGCACTGTCTGTGAAGAAAAAAAGAGAAGCAGAAATGACCACTATTAAGCAACTCCACAGCATTGCTGCAGTTGTACAAAGCAAATCTAACAACCATGTACATTTGGTGGCTAATTTAATAAACCTGTACAGAGTCTTTAATATCTGGTGCGACACATTTGGAGATCGTCATCATCATCGTCATCAGTGTATAGTTTGGTATATGCATTTTCTCTTACCAGTGCAGATTTCCCCACACCTCCCGAGCCCAAGACCACAAGCTTATATTCACGCATGCTGGGGTCTCTCGGCACACACCTCTACAGCCTGCCAACAGAGAGAACAGCCACATCAGCACTAAAGCCAGTTCAGATGTTTGGCAATTCAAGCTGACTTGTGTGTATTGGGATTATACTTCTACAATGTCCCATCATGATACATTTGTTTACTTTGTCCATGATGGGACTATCAATCATTTTAGCAATAGAGTTTACAAAACAAAAATAAAAATGGACAAATTCTTAGGAAGTACAGTGGAGTTCTGTGTATACAGTGAAATGCAGACTGGATTACAGAAATTGGTCAGGGATGTTACAGGAAAGGGACAAAGCGGAAGGTCTGACAGTCTTGGTCAGAGTTGCAGCTGACAAACTGCGTCAGCAAGTTTCAGACTTCTACTTCAACTCCTACCTTCTCCTCTCTCTCACTGAGCTCCCATCTCCACCGATTTGTCAAAACAAGTCTCTAGCTTAGACAGGACTAGAGACTGATGCTCATTCTTTTTCTCTGACTCTTTTGCACTCACTCTCAGGAGCAGAAAGTCAGCAGACATTTTTCCAAAATTATTTCAGTTATTTGGCAAAATGGTTGTACATGTGAATTACCTTTTTCCCTCCTTAGTCTCCTTTGGTTACGTTAACTCTTAAATTAAATTAAAGATGGTGATAGCATATGAGAGTACACTGAGCTAATATGCTACACTAGTTCTGTGTCTTATTTTGTGTTTTCCAGAAAACTCCATAGCAGTAACATGACAGATAACAAGGAATGGATCAGTGACCAATTTAAAAGCACTCGCTTGCTTACTCTCCCAGCCCCGGTTTCTCCCCCATGCTCCATTTCACACTGAACAAGCCATATAAGGACAGCGAACCTACACACTCTTTCTCTCTAAAAATCATTTGACAGCACTCACATTTACTACACCCCACTACACCCTTAGTCAAACAAAACGTCTTTCAAAAATATAAAAGAAAATAGTTTTCTATACTGAATAATAAATTGCTTGCCATGGCACCTTTTCTTCCCACAAAACTGTCATTAGACCTCGTACAAGAGGTACAAATGTGTCTACTTTTTCATCATGATCCTATTATCAAGACACCCAGATTATATCAATATTCCCCCAAGTCTACACATGCAACATCAAAAGCAAACATATGTGCAAAAAAAAACAAACCCAGCACCAATTAAGGGCTATTTATTTCCTTGCTACTCCATTAATAGATGTTAGTGGTCATTCAAAGTAGTGATTAAAATTAGTGATTAAAAAGAATTGCATTCCTACATTCAATGGTAACAAATGATATATTTGCAGCAGTGCTTTACTGTAAGCTTGTTTGAATCATTTCTGAAACAAACTTCAAGACAGCTGCTGTCGAGAGCACAAAAACAGTTAAACTTAAAAATAAATAAATAAATAAAAATAACAGCATGGGCACTTCAACATGGATTAATGCCTTTTTCTGGGGGAGGAGGGATTTTCACTTAGTGACAGAACAGAAACTGTTACATGCATTAGCATTACATGCTAATCATTAGTTATACACAGAGTCATGTTTACGGCTGGTGTGTGTATACCCTAGACTGCACCTAGCATAATGCTCAGTCAGGGACTAAAATAATGCAGTAATTGGAGAATGAACTAAAGACAAATTAAATTATTGCTGTGTTACACAGGGCTGTGAGACCAAACTTAACATCAAATGCTTTTCTGCATGTCCCCAAATCTAACTAAATAAAGGTGTTATAGGGATTATGTACAGGCTAGCAGTGCCAACCACACACACACACACACACACACACACACCTCATTAGCATTGCTAATGCACGCCCCTGCATGGGAGCGAGATGGCAGAGTGGCACGAAGCAAGCATTGTCCTCTTTCACCAGCAAACAAATAAGCATTTGTATTCATGTGAATCTGAGTAAAACAAAATGCACCCTATTTACATAGCTATACAAAAATACAGAATTAAACAGAAATGAATATCATCATAGTGGTAGTCAATACGTGGCAATATTGGTTGGTTGTTTTTGTTTTGTTTTGTTTTAAATTAAAGGTCATGGACAGCAGTGATCGTCTGCCAAGAGAAAAGACAGTGAGGTGTATTCTAATTGTGTGGGCTTGAGCAGACCCAAAGAAAACGCTAGTGTAACTGCTGGTAGTGTAACTCTGACCCTCCTGGTGCTGTGCAATAGTTAGGAACAGAGTTATGGTAAGTGTGAAACAGTCAGCAGCTCTGTCCATGTACGTGTTAGCAGCAGCTCTGTGTTAAAGGCAGCCATGTAGATAAGCTGGGTGTTTGATAGCTGGCAGCAACATAGTAGACCAGTAAACTGAAGGCTAATCGCTCTTTTGCTCTCCTGATAAAAGGCTAAAGTGGTTGCAAACAGCGCTTGTTATGCTGCTTTATCACACACACACACACACACACACACACACACAGCTGCCTTAAACAAAACTGGCAAGGGATTAGAGAAAGCAGATGAAAAATGTTTCTGGCTTCAAAGACAAAAGAAAAATTTAAAGCACATGTTCATATATTAAGCTTTCACTTCTTTTCAGGTTAGGTTAATTGTATCTCTTCAATCACACTGTTTCATGTATAAAGGAGACTTTAATACATAAGTAATAGCAGACATCTGCCTTATATTTAGTGCATTCTCACTAGAAAAAGAGACTGCTGTTCAGAGATGCGTGACCAATAGAGCTTCCTGTGAAATAGTTTGTGAACTCTGTGACCAATAATAGTCCTTCTCACAAATGATATACTTCCACACATTCCTACGACCATGTACTGAAATATCATAACTGTGAAAATGTGAGTTTGTCAATAGTGTTGATACAGTAGGGCACCACACTGGCTTTTTAGAGCTACACAAACAAACAAACAAACAAATACACACACACTAGTGCATGTACACAATTTCAAAATGTCAGTAATGAAAAAATGAGAAGCCAGTGTAGCGTTCATAATGCTGAACACCATTGTGATCTCAAACATTGGTGTTTTCCTGAGTAGGAGGATTGACCACACCCTATACAGCAGTGAAACGCAAACGTCCTGCCTAAACACACACACACACACACACACACACACACACACACACACACACACACACACACACACCAGCTGCACATTACAACTCTATTTCAACTGTTCACAGGATGTATGCAGGATACCTCAACTAAAACAGGTAACAGGAAAAGAAAGATCAACAGCAGCAAGTGATTCACGGTCACATTTGCACTGGCAAAATCCCGAGCAAAATAAATGCCATTTAGTACAATTATATTTAGCATACTCATTAGTATAGAACCAATTAAAAAGGAAACTAACTACTAAGTGCTTTTATAAAAGCAAGTTTTTGCAGCTTGATTTAACAAGCTGCATAAACTTACTTAAAAAAAAAAAGTCATCTAGTGTTAGGGCTTCACAATTCATAGGAATTTTTGGCTTAGAATTGAGATCATGATTCTTACTCAATTCTTTGACCAACACGGTCATCAAAAATATGTATACGTTTTACATTTTTTTATGTTACTGTAGCAGATCGAGGTAGCTACGATTTCCTAGCGGGACGCTTGCGCTACATTTTGAAATAGTGATTCATTGTCACATTTGTACTCGTGAAATCCTGAGCATAAATCACTGCCAATTAGAATAAATCTTTAATTATAACAGGGTGCCAAGACTGCAATGTGTCCTCCCAATTAAAAGGAAGCCAGCAATATTAATGATCGATTAAATAATTAGCTGGGGAAATGTTTCTGCTCTTCTGCAAATAGCAAAACACAAGGCATTTATAGGTAAAAAGCTGTGTTGATAAATCGCTCTTTGCATCATGAGTCACTGACAAGTTGAGCGAGATCTTTTAGATGTTGTCTGTTTGTTAGTAATAGAGAATTTAACAATAAGTACATAATATTAAACATTTGTTTGGGACAAAATGGATTTTAAAATTAAGTGTTTCTCTCTTTTCACTGTAGACGTGGGCATGTCATCGCATTTTCTGCCCTTGAAAGGTTTAAAGAGAAACATACTTCTCAAAGAGAAAAAGCCAGGGGCCATATAGGAAAAGTCGCTTGTGACTGGGCAACTTGGGGGAATCCTTTTTTTTTTTTTTTTTTTTTTTTTTAAAATGGGTCTATTAATACTAATTTTTAAAACTATTACTAAGAGTAATTCACAAAGCATTTTAACTCTAAAACTTTAGCAAACTGATTCTTGAATGGTAAATTGTAGAATTTAATAAGCATTGTAGTAATTATTTCAACACAATGAGAAATAACTGACATTTTCATTAAACCTACCACATAAAGTGGCCAAAAAAAATCATTTAAATAAGCGAATTAAATACTCGCTTATTTAAAGTGTGCCGCACATACAGGCTGGCAATCAGCTGAACATACAGGAACACGAACTGTATTTTCATTTAAGAGTTTACTACACATACAGCTACTGCATTAATCACTGATGAACTCTGCTCTCAAAACAACACATCAGTTGTCGAAACAGCGGGAACCTCACCCTCAAACATTGCTTAAGAGTTTTAAGTGCACTTTATGTACAAGTTTAAGAAAAAATTCTTACCCTGGAACTTTTAGTGCCAATTTTAACTCCTGGTAAGAAAAATCTGTGGATATAGCCCCAGGTCTTTATGCACCACAGGCTAGTTAATAAGGTCCATTTAACAGGCTACACAATCAATAGTGCATGTGAAGTAACTGTAAAATAATAAAGCTTCATAAAACATGGATGACTCATCAAGGAACTGAAGTAATAAACTGGAACAAACTGGATGACGCTATAGCACTGATAATGAGGTTTTGTTTACATAACTGCTTACAGCATCACACACTTTTTTTCCATACAAAAAAAAGGCTTCAAGTTTCAAGAACTTTCAATAAAGAGAGCCAGATAAACTTAATCCAACATCACTGAAACCACAATAGGCAAAGCCTAACATACTCTGAAAACTCCCATCATCCTCATAAGTCATCCACTTTTTTTTTTTTAAATATATACACACATGTAGCAAAAGAATGTTGTACTGCTCTGCTTGACGAAATCATCAGCTAGGTCTATATTAAACCAGGTTACATCATGTTACAATCCTGTAATGAACAGTTGAAGGCGTGTTAGTGAATCAGAGAGGCCGCTGTCAGGATCATCTGTTTGGCTGCCTGTGTAACCAGTAAACATTATGAAATGCCACTGTGAGAGGTTGCTAAGAGCTCGAGAGGCTTCCTGGTATTTACACACTACTAAGCAGATACGGTCCAAAAAAAATACACAAGCAGCATTAGACATCTTCAACCGTACAGCAGCCACAAAATGCAGCAAGTTGTGTTCAGACAATAGATACGGGATACCACTGGACACACCTGGATTAAACCCAAAATAAAGAGTTTGTCTGGGGAATCTTCAATGGCTTGGCAATTTAGTCCAGGTCTTGGGTTAATCTTTGTTAAGGAACCCAAACCATAATTAGTACCATGACAGTCACCACCCATGACTAGACTTGCATACATGACTAGAAGTGTGTGACACTAATGGAGACCTGAACACTTTATATATCAAGCTATATAAAGAAGCTTCCTCAAAACAAATGTATTAATAAACTTGTTGATCAGTTTCAAGTGATTACCATCACTGAAAATGTGTAAGTACTTGTGGGCCAGAAGCGGTTTATGATTGGTCAGAAATAAGTTTATGATGATCAGACAGAACATTTGTTTTGCTATTTTAATGAACTGTTATTCTGAAACTATATTTTAATAAATACCAAAAAATGCACAAAAGGTCAAATTAATAACCAAAGTAAATTGTTTAAGTTTGAGCAAACTCAAACTACTATTCTTTACCATATGTACATAAAAAATATGTACATAAAAAACCCCTCTAATGGGCATTCTCACCATTCACGTGTCTTCTCAGTAATTCTTATTTTTACGAATCAGACAGTTTTACTTCTGCAAATTTTATAAACATTCATAGCACTACACAATAGCTGAATACATATTAGAGGCCTACAAAATCTTGGTTTTACTTGTGACTTCTCCAACTTCCCTTTGCAAATGGAAAAATGCTCATACTTGCACAATGTGGAAGACTGGAAGAGATGGTTAAAATAATGTAATACAGACAGGAATGACCCTACGATATCTAAGTCTATGATAAAAAGTTAAGTCTTTTTTGTCTTTTAATGATTTTGAAAGGGTTATACATGCTTTTATCTCGACCCGTCTTGACTATTGTAATGGCCTGTATGTAGGTGTCAATCAGGCCTCCCTCAAACGTGTACAGAGGGTACAAAATGGTGCTGCTCGGCTGTTAACGGACACGCGCAAGCACCAACAAATTACACCCATACTGGCATCTCTTCATTGGCTTCCTGTTCGTTTTAGAATTGACCTTAAGGTTTTAGTTTTAGTTTATAAGTCATTACAGGGATTGGCACCAAGTTATCTTTCTGATTTAATCCAGCCGCATGATCCATCGAGAGCACTTAGGGCTGCTGCTCTTGGCTGTACCTCGAACAAGGCTAAAAAGCAGGGGTGACCGGGCTTTTGCTCTCGCAGCCCCAAAACTTTGGAATAACTTGCCTCTATATGTTAGGCAGGCTCAAACACGTGCTGCTTTTAAATCTTAAGTCTTAAAACGTATTTTTATACTTTAGCATTTAACTCAGTATGAGAGCTGTTTTATGTAATGTGATGTGTAAAATTAGTTTTATCTTGATTATGCTTGTATGGCACTTTGGTAAACAATTGTTGTTTTAAAAAAGTGCTCTATAAATAAACTTTGATTTGATCTTTAAAGGTTTGTACTGTTTCCAACATCATTAATAATACTTTTCTTATATGATCTGCCACTGCTAATTTTTTTACAGAGATCTGGGCCAGTCTCAAAAAACAATGTAACAGACCAATAATAATAATAATAATAATAATAATAATAATAATAAATTAATTAGACACTGAGAAACGCCCATCAGAGCATCACTGCTATGATTTGTGCATATGGGCCAGAGAGTTGTGTGTGTGTGTGTGTGTGTGTGTGTGTGTGTGTGTGTGTAAATCACTCACTGGTTAGTTATTAAGTACAACATGAAACACTCATATGCAAATAACTGGCATAAGAGTAACTGTCTTCTGTAACTGTAACAAGGCTAAACCATAGCATGTATCGTCCATATAACCGAAAACTATGCTAAATAGCTAACAAGAATAGGTAACAAGACCATCTCGGAGAAGTGACATAATGCTTCGTATAAAAAACATTTCTGAACATTACAAGCTGATTAGCTATAGATAAAATGCTTAAAGAAGTTTTTGCTATGTTAGCCGCTTGGCTAACGCCGAACTCAATATAGACAGCTATCTGCCGACTAGCTAGCTAACTTAGCTAGATAACACACACCCAGCTGGCGGAGTAGCTGCGCAAGTTTGAGTTCCCTTCAGCTGTGAACTCGCGGTAACTCTTTAGACCACAATACACAAGACAGGTAACTAAAGACCACACAGAAAGTTGTAGCTAAATGTGTAGCGGCATCTCATCTTCCGCCGCCATATTTGAGCGAGCGCCACTCTTTCAGCTTTAGCTTGCTAACCCCGACTAGCGCTTGCTAGCTAACCAAACACTGTGGTATGTTTATACGGGACTAGCGACGCCTGCTAGCTACCTTAGCTCACTAGCTTTGCGCTGGCAGCGCGCCTTAGTAACACCGTATTCTTCTGTTTTTTTAGTTTTGAAGCTACTCCTATTCACTCGAAACCCTGTTACTGTGGTTGTTGTTCGAGCTTATAGCGCTGTCTCGGGACAGACTCGTCCATACGACCAAGTTTGATGAAGAGATAAAGTTAGCAGTGGAACTCACCGTGCGTTGTTTCTCGCCGCTCCGCCTGGCGCTGAGAGCAGCGACTCCGAGCTCGCGCCTGTAAACGTCATTCTCCTGCTTCCCACAGCGTCCTTAAAAGGGCAACGGCGTAGACATTGTGACCCGAGTAGCACACACGGCATTGCTCACGGATTAAAACAACAGCGCCAAGGCATGTGTGTGCACTTAGTTAACAGTTTCTGCACCTACTTTCTGTCTACCTTCACTGGTTATTTTATCAAGTTGGTATACTTTGGTACAATTTGTTGATATACACCTGGTATACAAGGAAAAGTCCACTCTAAAACATATGAAATATGTTTATATTGAAATATTTGTGCAGGGTGTAGCCAGATGTTTCACAAAGGGGTGGCCAGTTTAGATCCAGTGACTTTACTGGGGTGGCAACCTAGTATGGGGTAAAATACTGATGTTCATCCGTAGAAAACTACATAATGTGCTTAGTATTAGCATGAAAGTTGAAGCATTGGAAACTTATCTGTTACTTGGATTAAGAATAACATTCAGTGGGCTCAAGTTGCACAATCTGTGACTTGCTTTCTTCTTCTTCTTCTTTTGGCTTTTCCCTTCAGGGGTCGCCACAGCGAATCATCACTCTCCACCTATCCCTATCCCTCATCCTCAACACTTGCACCCACTAGCTTCATATCCTCATTTATTACCTCCATATACCTCCTCTTTGGCCTTCCTCTNATGAGCTGTCCCTCTAATGTACTCGTTCCTAATCCTGTCCAACCTCGTCACTCCCAAAGAGAACCTCAACATCTTCATCTGTGACTTGCTTTGAGGCCTCTAAATATTAACTCATAGACTTGATATATTAATATGTTGCCAGACCTTATTAAAAAATAAGCACCATATCACCTCAGAGGCTCAATAACTTCACCAATTACTACAGCTCATTTGTTCATGCACAGTTTCTATCAGCATCTGACTTGGTAAACTTGCAAAACTCCTCCCTAAAACACAATTATATACGTTCATACTGAAATATTTGTGCAGGGTGTAGCCAGAAGTGTTACAAACGGCTAGCCAGGTTAGAATCGATGCCTTTGCTGGGATGGCAGTCGATGGTGGGGTGCGCATCCATAGAAAATGACATAATTAGGTTATTAGGATAACAGGTTTATGGCCTGAGGCAAAATTACCTAGGCAAAATTAGTTTGTTGGTAGACTCTTACCCCAAAAGACCGAGTGCTTTATTACAAACAATATGTGCTTTTTCAAAGTACTAGTATTAGGGGTGTACACACTTATGCTTCCCTTTTCTATTAATTGGGCTGAGAAAATGTATATATCAGCAAATAGGTTACAGTTTTATACCCCTAAAAGCCATTTGCCATCTCCTAAAAATGCAAACTTATATTTACAAGCCTCTTATTCCATCCATGAGCCTTGGGTTGTCAGTTCCACTGTTCACCCCTCTACACACCGTCATAAATTGGGTATTACAAGGTCAGGTTCTTCTGAAGAAGATAGTGCTAGGGTTTGACCCAAGCCAGATCCCCGAAATTTCCCAGAAACAGTTCCTGACTATTCTTTGTTCAAATATAGCTGAGGAAACAGGTGTAGTGAAAGAGTAGGAAACCTCGAAGCTCTCTCTCTCTCTCTGTATGTGTGTACATGTCCTACCTTCTTCACTGTAGTCCAGACAATGTAGTCCTATTATATGCATGAATTATTGTGTACATTTAAATAACAATGTGAAATTGTAATGAAGTTGTTTTTGTATAAGTTGTGTATTATATCTGCCAAGCATTTAAGGGTGAGAATGCTGACCTAGGATCAACTGTCTGAATAAATATATGATTATTGTATTCATACATATATGTCAAAAACTGTTCCTAGACACTCAGGTACAACTTGTGGGAGAACCTAGGACACTAGGAGTACAGAACTCAATTCATTTTGAGCCTTTATTTTAAAGAAGACATATGTACATCATTAACTAATAAATGTGCCTATGTCTTAAATAATTTGATGTCACATAAGACATCAGAGTAGAAGTTACATAAGTTCATAAGTTACATATAACTTTTGTATATGTATCCTGTTCCACTGAAGTATGGGTTCACATGAATGCAAGCAAGTGGAAACAGTTTATAAGGAAACATTTTAATAATAACTCCTCCAGTGGCTACAGTTAAATGTCTGTTTTATGCCACCTTCTGTTCATCTGTTGATCTATTAATAACTTTGTGTTAAACCCACACCAGATGCTGAGATTGTTCCGATTTATGAAGCCTTTCATGTATTAGACACCTATGTAAAGTGTAGCATGTGGTGAACACTATTTTTAGTAAGGTGATTTCACTGTGGAGTGTCTCACAGTTCAGCCACTTCCTGTAGGTGTAATCATGAAACAGAAGACAGAAGAAGACTTTAGACAGAAGTTAGGAAACATTAGTACCAGTGGGTGGTCAGTGAAGACAGGCTCTTGGTTTAGCTTAGTGTGCATTCAATTTGCATATGTATGAAATGCACATGTTTGCATAAGAGCTGCAAGTCAGCATGATAAAATAAGCTTCATAGTCACACCAGAAGTACTGAACAGATGCCCAAGTGTCAGTTTGCCACAGGATGTTTTAGAAAGTTGAGGTTTATCTTAATGTACCTATAGCATACATCAGGTCAAGTCTTGCTAGTTGTTTAAATATATGAGGAATAAAGAAGTGTAAATAAGACAGTAGTCAGCTAAAAAGAAAACTTGTGTCCCCAAGAGTCCTTATTTTCTTGAAATGCACAGAATGGTTTTTATCTTTGTGTCTGATGCACCTCACATATGTATAGGGTGCTGTAACTGTTTTCAGTGAGGAGCTACAAGAGAGTATGGACTGCAGTCATTATCTGCTGGAGCAGGGAGCTGAATCAGCATATCATTAAATATATGTGTTTCATAACTATTTTAAGTGTCATTAATACCAACTCTTGAAAAGACAATATCAGTTAAATAGTAATGAAAATCTACATTCATACAACACAATGTTCCCAAAGTGGATAAATAACTCTAATTTATTTACCTTGGAAAAAGGACAGAGACATCAGAAATGTTTGCATTGTTTTCTGCATGTCACCAACCTTCTTTCCAAACTCAGCACAATGTGCTATATAACTATACATTTTTGATCTTTTCTAAAATGTTGTCTTGTCTTTGCGGTGAGCTGCATGATGTAGGAGTCAGCAGAGGAAGTCTGAGAGATCACACTGGTTCCTCGCAAAAAGCAGGAGGAAGAAGCATTGATGTAACCATTATAGGCAGGAAACAGAAAACGGGCGATTAATCAGAGCTCTTAGAGAACACATTTTATTCTTTATTGTTTGAGCAAGTTTTTGTGAAAATTATAAATTATATCAATTCAGTTGTTGCTTTCTATAATCAACAATCAATATTGTTTCTTCAAGTTGGTGTAATTATATGGAATGAGTCTATAATGTGTTTCTTAGATGAACATGAACATAAACATATAGATACAATCAGTATTTGGTACTTATATGATATAAGAAAGATTATACATTGGTTGAAAAAAAAAACCACCCAAACATTTCTTTTTACTTTGCTTGCAAAAGTAAACATCTCTATCTTTCCTAGTAAAGGAGTATATGGCCACCTTTCTGTGAAATATAGGTATTACATTCATGAAATAAGCCAATGGACTTAGATTATTAAAATTATTTACACCAGTCCTTCTTATGCATGATGGTTACTCCTAATCTCAGCATGAATGAGTGTCATGTGGTTCTATTCTGTTCTGTAACCAGTTCATATTAGTCCTCATGGGTCACACAGACTTTCAAACCTCTTAACTTTAATGTTGTATGCAACATTGAGTAACCTAAATCTGTGGCAGAAAGGACGCTGGCACCATGTCCCTGAAACAGAAATGTTGCCCACACATTTAGCAAGCGAAAATGGCTAACAGCAGGCAGAAATAATAAAATATGAATTTTTTTCAAGTAATATTTTAAAGAAAGGTTATTGAAGACAAAGATTAAAAGAATGACAGCACTGAAACAGTGCTAACTTAATATTATTAATATTAGCATACACACTGGTGGCTTGCAGATATTTAACAGTTTAGTCATTTTGTCATTCATGTTGTAAACATTGAAGAAATACTTTGGACACATAACACAACAAAGAAATACTGTAACATCTATTTTTGGCAATTCTCTATGAAGAAGAATGACATTTTTTTAAATTATTTATTTACATTCATAGTTGTTTTATGTTCATAGTTGACATTTTTACTTGTTTTACCGAATGTGGTTTGAACATCTCAACAATAACACCTCACATATAACACCATGGCTATGTGTGAAAGCAAGAGTGCGTACTGAACTTGCCTATTTTTCTCCACTTCCAGAACTATCAGTAACTTTCTGTTAAACCCAGATCAGACACAGAGAGAAATATACAGAGACTGTTCCGATTTGTGAAGCTCTTTATGTATTAAACACCTACGTAAAGTGTAGCCCATTGTGAACACCAACTCTGGTCTTTCAGTGAGGTGAATTTACCATTTCACTGTGGAGCATCTCACAGTTCAGTTACTTCCTGTAGATGTAATCTTGGAACATTTACTCAGATGTTAGGAAACATTAGTACCAGTGGGCAGTCAGTGCATACAGCTTCTTGGTTAAGACAAATGTGCTTTCACTCTGCATAATCATTACATGCACATCTGCATAAGAGGTGCGAGTCAGAATAAGCCATGCATTCACACCGGAAGTACTGGGTAGAAGCCAATGTGTCACAGGATGTTTTAGAAAGTTCAGGTTTATCTATAACCTGCCTATAATGAACAATAAGTCAGGTCAAGTCTTGCTAGTTGTTTAAATATGTGAGGAACTTAGAAGTGTAAATAAGACAGTAATCAGCTAAAAAGAAAACTTGTGTCCCCAAGAGTCCTTATTTTCTTGAAATGCACAGAATGGTTTTTACCTTTGTGTCTGATGCACCTCACATATATAGGGTGCTGTTGCTGTTTTCAGTGAGGAGCTACAAGAGAGTATGGACTGCAGTCATTATCTGCTGGAGCAGGGAGCTGAATGGTGCTGT
>CM074952.1:8631466-8642179 GCA_037577455.1 Pangasius macronema | reverse complement strand
TCTCAGAGTAAGTCAACTCAGAGTTCAAGTTTAAACTCAGAGTTGGTTGAACCTCCTTTCTGAAACGGGCCCCAGGTGTGAGCCACTTTAAAACAGAAAACCAACCAATGAAAACATGTAACCAAGGAACCAATCAGAACATAACACACAAACAAGGGTAGCACATTACGAGATCACAGGTGGGGCAAGGAACACATGGGAAATGGAGTCCAGAAGACAAAGGCAAGAGTCCAGGGTGGAGTGCCCTCTAGTGGAGTTCCTGGGCACTCCAGCTGGTGATCATATCATAGCCCTCCCCCTAAGGAGCGTCTTCCAGACACTTCTCAACAGAAATAGACATGAGACCAGGAGGGAAGTGGAGCGGAGGCAGAACAGGGGGAGGGGAGGAAGGCCAGGTCCATATGGAAGTGGAGGAACAGGGGACTGAGGCAGAGACGGTGGAGCAGAGAGCCAGTGTGGAGCAGGTGGAACAGAATAGCACCAGGGCAGAGCAGGCGGAGCTGATGGGCACCAGGGCAGAGCAGACGGAGCTGAAGAGAGCCAGGGCAGAGCAGACAACCACCTCAGCAGAGCAGAGGAGAACAAAATCCCCACAGTGGAGCAGACGACCACCACAACAGAGCAGAGGGGAGCAAAAATCCACACAGCAGAGCAAATGTCCACCAACGTAGAGCTAACGAGGCAGGTGCCCACCTAGGTGGATCAGGCAGGACTGGACTGGTTAATTATGGCCTCTGCGGTCGAGACAGGACAGGCTGAGAGTTCACAGACGGCCTCCGTGACTGTGACAGGACAGGAAAAGGGCTCAGGGACGGCTTCCTTGGCCGGGACAGGGCAGGTGAAGAGCTCGGAGATGGTCATCGTGGCCATGACAGGGCAGGCGAAGAGCTCAGAGATGGCCTCCTTGACCATGACAGAACAGGCAGAGGGTTCAGAAGCAGGCCCCGCCAACTCGAGAGGTTCTGCAGTGGAAACTGCCACCTTGGGAGGAGCTGATGCAGATGCCAATGACTTGGGTGATTCTGCAGCGGGAACTGCCACCTCGGGAGTTAGAGTGGGCTCTGGAGCAAACTCAAGGACTGGAGTGGGATCTGGAGCGGACTCGATGACTGGAGCAGGCTCTGGAGCAGATTCAAGGACTGGAGCAGACTTGGGGGTAAATTTATGGACTGCAGCCCAAAAACACAGGATGGCAACCCCCATTACAGAGAGCACTGAGGACAGAGGAAGTGTCTCTGTTATGACCAGTGCTGAAGCTCCTGGAATGCCTGCTGCACACACCAACATCAATGGTGGGTCCACCAGACTGGACACCAGCCTCAAACGCCCTTGGAAAGCCTTGGTGTCTTCAAACGTAACATCTACAATGCTCGGGAATACGAGTGGCATCTGTGATGGCTGAAGACTGAGGCTTGACTTCAATAACGGCTGGAGACTCTGGTTTGGCAGACACCTTGTGAAGTAGCCCTGGATTGGCGGCCATTTTGGGATGTGGCTCTGGACTGGCGGCCATCTTGGGATCACAGAACAGGAAGGTGAAGAGAACACAGGAGTGGCAACCATAATCACTGGATGCTTGCAATTTAGACAAGTCCATGTTCTGGGACAGAGAAAGGCAGTCTCCATAAGGGACTGGGGTGGATTTAGATTTACCTCCGGTCCTAGCGCCTCCCTCTTCAGAACTACCATCGCCAAAGTCACAGGCACCGCCTCCCTCCACATGGTGAAGTGAAGTGAAGTGAAGGAGGTTAAGGTGGTACACCTGCTGTGCCCCACCTCTATCCTTTCACCTTACCTCATGGTAAGTAATTTGGAGCTCGACGTGGATGGTAAAATGAGCACTTTATCTCCCTGTGCAAACTCTCATTGCTGAGTACCCCTGTTATACAACCGGGATTGTTATACAGCCAGTTCTTGCACCAGTAGCAAATTCCTCTGGGTTATGTGGTTTAAGGTGTGGAGTTTTGCTCTCAGATCAAGAACGTACTGAATTTCATTTTTACTGTTAGAAGGTTCCTCCTCACAATTTTCCCGAATGACATTGAGCATGCTGTGAGGCTTCTGCCTTACGATAACCGAACAGGGAAAACCCTGTGGAGGCTTGCGGGCCTCTCACACTGCAAATAACAGGGGCTCTAGCCTCTGATCCCAATTCTTGTTAACAACTGTTTATTGAATTTTCTCTTCTTTTTTTCCCCTAGACCAGGTAGATACAGCAGTACAAAACAAAAAGCAGCTGTGTAGATCTAGAGCCCCATCCCCAGACCAACCCACCTCTGATAGACTTCAAGAAATAGAATACAAGCACAAAGTGTAAAATAAAATAAGAAATGAAAAAGAGAGGAAAAAAATCAAACTCAATTAGTGTTACAATGACTTTAAAAAAGATGACACAACATTAAAAACAGCATGCCACAAACTCAGTTTTCATGCTAGATCCATGTAGACAAGAAGTTGAGAGTTCCACTGATCTAATGTCTTACAAATACAAAGCCCATGTTCGTCTGTCCATCGTGTGAGGAGGATTCCAGCAGTTGACTAACAATTTTTTTTTTGCTGCTGTGAGAGCAGCTAACAATAAACATCTTTGTTTGCCCAAAGATCCTTGAGGACAGAGATTACACTTTGCGGAAGAGGACAGATTCATATGTAAAAACGTTTCTTAGGAGTCAAGTAGACCCTATGTAACAGTTTCCAGTGTATCATTTGCTGATTTGGGTTTTTTGAAGACAATTTAAACATCCCCCACACCTGATCTGAAAATAAAACATCCGCATCCTCATTAAGATCATTTGCCCAGACAGTTATAATGGATAAGGGTTTGTATAATTGCTCAAGCAGAAACTGATAAATAACTGAAACAGATCTTCTTCTTCTTCTTTTGGCTTTTCCCTTCAGGGGTCGCCACAGCGAATCATCACTCTCCACCTATCCCTATCTTCTGCATCCTAAATAACTGAAACAGATGAGGGAGAATTTTCAGAAGGAAGGATTAATTTGTGTAAAGGATGAATAGATAATTGAGTCACAGGGCACCCCATATGACCGAAGAGCTGATCTAATACACAAATACATTTAAGAAAAAAAAATGTACCTGGAAGATTATATTGAGTTTTGATGTTCTGGAAGGACTTTAAACCATCATCATCATCATAGATATCTCCCAAAGTGTTTACTTTATTTTGAGTCCATTGCAGACAATGAAATGGAATATTGCCTGACAACAGATTATTATTGTGGAAAATAGGCGAATGCCTATGCCAGGTTGTATTTTTTTGTGAACGCCTTTCAACATCCCTCCCTGTGGAATAAAGATGGGTTACAATGGGACAAAACTGAGATTTACACTGCCTAAGCAGAACCCCCGCAAAAACAAGATGCTTCAGTTCATACGGAAGCCAATAGATTCCTCGAGGTCTTGGAGAGCAACAGAAGCATCAGGATCAAACCAGACTGATAAAGGCCGCAGGATAAAAGCTTGAGCATATAGTCTAAAACTGGGGAAAGAAAGACCTCCATGTAATCTACTTCGCTGTAAAGTAGTCAACTTAATACGAGGACATTTCCTATCCCATATACACCAAGAGAGACAGACATCCAGTTTGTTCCAGTAACCAGCAGGTGGAGAGAGAGAGAGGAATCATAGATGAAAAAAATGAACACATGGAATAACATTCATTTTAATCACCGATATACGAGCAGGAAAGGAAGTAGGAAGACAAGACCAATTTTCTAAATCAGAGGATACTTCAGCTAAGATAGTATTGAAGCTTTTTTTCAGACAATTTCTTGTAGGGATGGAAAACCATCTATCCCCAGATACTTACATTTTTGGACCACAGGAACAGATATGGAAAGGGGTATGGAATCAGTTTCAGAATTAAGGGGGAGTAAACATGATTTGGTCCAATTAATTTTAAACCCAGAAAGAGATCCAAAATTGTCAAATAAATTCAACACTTGAGGGACAGAATGTGACGGTTTTTCCAAAAACTACTGGATGTCATCAGCAAACAAAGAAATATGATAAGTATATCAGGGTTCCAAGGATAGGGCGAATAACAGGAGAAAGCAGGCAACCCTGACGAGTACCTAGATGTATAGAGAATGGATTGGAACAAGCAGAACCTATGAGAACATTGGCTGTTGGATTGGCATACAGAACTTTTATCATATATATGAAACTCGTTCCTAGGCCCAGATGCTGTAAAACCACCCATAGATAGTTCCATTCTAATTGGTCGAAAGCTTTCAATGCATCTAGAGATAATACTGCACAAGGGGAGGGTGTCAGATTCGCTGAATTAATAATGATATAACCTGCACAAGTTATCTGAAGCAGAGTGAGATTTAATAAATCCCATTTGGTCATAATGGACTAGCCTATTCATAAATTTCTCTAACCGTCGAGATAGGGACTGATGTTAAACTGTATGCTAATGTACCATCAGAGAAAGTGGCTGCTAGCTAGAACAGGAAGTTAGATCTTTATTTTTATTTAAAGAGAGATAGATAACAGCTATATTAATAGATAGGTGAAGTGAGCCTTGAGTAACTGAAAAACTTATCATATCTAACATTAAGTGGCCCAAATCCAACCAAAAAGTAGTATACAGTTCGATTGGAATACCATCCATGCCTGGGGATTTCCTCTTGATCATAGATTGAATCGCTGACTCTAGCTCCTGAAGAGTCCAGATATTTCAAATCTGAATCTGACAGCTGAGGTAGATCAAGGTTGGATAGAAAAGATGTAAAAGAAGAAGTACAAAGGTCAGAATAGAAAGAGTAGAAAGCGGAATTAATATCTTGTCACAATGACCCCGTTTGAGATTTCACAGCCGAAATATTGGAAAACTGAAAAATTCTTGAAGATTTAGCTTGTGAATCACTGAACTAATATTTATTTGTATAGCCACGGTTTCTGAGAACTGCTTCACAACTGTGTTGCATGGAGTCGACCATTACACTACATACCACAATTCCTCTGCATTTCGTGGTTTTGCCTCACAAATTTTCTATTGGATTAAGGTCCGGAAATTGGGCTGGCCACTCCATAATGTTAATCTTGTTGGTCTGGTACAAAGATGCTGCTCATTTACTGGTGTGTTTGGGGTCGTTGTCTTGTTGAAACACTCATTTCAAGGGCATTTCCTCTTCGGCATAAGGCAACATGACCTCTTTAAGTATTTTAATGTACTCAAATGGATCCATGTATGAGAAACATCCCCATATCATGATGCTTGCGCCACCATGCTTCACTGTCTTCACAGTGTACTGTGGCCTGAATTCAGTGTATGGGGGTCGCCTCTAGACCCAAAAAGAACAATCTTTCTTTCATCAGTCCACAAAATATTGCGCCATTTCTCTTTAGGCCAGTCAATGTGTTCTTTGACAAATTTTAACTTCTTCAGCACGTGTTGTTTTTTCAACAATGGGACTTTGTGGGGGCTTCTTGTCGATAGCTTGGCTTCACATAGGCATTTTCTAATTGTTACAGTACTGACAGATAACTTTAGACTTTCTTTGCTCACCCTGGAGCTGATCATTGGCTGAGTCTTTGCCATTTTGGCTATTCTTCGATCCATTCGAATGGTAGTTGTCCTTTTTCTTGTTTGACCACAGTTTTTTCACATAATGATTTACCTCTCTAATTTAACTCCACACTGCTATTATTTTGAACATGCCCTTTTTAATTAATGATTCAATTACACAGAATCAGCAGCATGCATGTCATGACTGCTGGGTCTGTTGGTTTTCTATTACTACTAGTACTACACCAACTAGTAAAATATTTGCCATGTAGAAATATAATTTCTACCAAAAACAGTGATTGATCTGGTTAGTGATGTTGGACTGCTATTATTTTGAACACAACTGTAAATCCTTTAACCGCATTCCAAAGTGTTCACGGATCTTCTACTGAGTATCGATTTAATTTCAATAAACTCTGTAAACTTGTTCAGCATGAGATGGCCGAGGGACCAAACATAATCTGCACAAATTACTATCATGATCTGACAGAGAAAAGGAGCATATGTCTGCGTCATGAACAGTTGGAGATAAAGTAGTAGAAATAAAAATAGTCAATTTGCAAAAAGGATTTATGAGTGGCAGAAAAGAAAGTGAAAGACCTAGCAGAAGGATTTAATAATCACTATTTCTACTAGTGAGGATGAGGATGCACATTGCTGAAGTTTGTCAGAACACAAAAATTGAAAGTGTGATTCCTTTGGTCCAATCTAACCCTAGTATGTGACATTACAGAATTCATACCTGCTCCCATTACAATTTCAAAATCAGAAAATTCAAGCTGTAAGCTAAGAGTATAGAAAAAAAGTAGGGTCAAAAGTACAATATTCCTATTCTCCACCACTGTTTTTCTGTGTTATTCTACCATCTGTATCACAACCTTTATCTATAATAGTAATGTTCAAAGTCCTCCGAACCAATATTAAGACACCTTTCGTTTTAGTATCTGCAGATGAATGAGAAACCATTTTGTAAAACTTACTATTACATCTGCGTACATCCTCCTCTTTCAACTCAAAATACCTAGGTCAGTCACAGGTATCAGAAAGAAATCCTGCATGATAAGACAAAGCACAACTTATAAAATACAACCAGTTGAGTCTACCATCAATCCACCCCCCACCCTTCCCATCAGCATTCAAAAGAACATAACCACATTCCCATGAACTATGGCAGATCAAACCAATACGATCTGCACATAACCAAGGCACCAACATTGGCCCCACATTCACATATTGACTAAGTAGGATCTCTTTAAAAAATAAAAATAAATAAATAAATAAAAATAATAATAATAATAATAATAATAATAATAAAACTTACTATTACACCTGTGTACATCCTCCCCTTTCAAATGGGATTCTTGAACTAGAGCTATATCAATCTTTCTTCTTCGCAAAAAATCAAGAAAGCCTGTGCGTTTGAGGGCCATTTAGGCTAGTAATATTACAACTCAAAATACTGATATCAGTCATAGGTACCAGAAAGTAATCCTGAATGATGAGACAAAGCGTAACTTATAAAATACAACCAGTTGAGTCTACCATCAATCCATCTCCCACCCTTCCCATCAGCATTCAGAAGAACATAACCACATACCCATGAACTATGGCAGATCAAGCCAAGAACAAACCTCTCCACAAGATCTCTTTAAAAAAAAAAAAATAATAGATAAAATAAGAGATAAATAAAAATAAAAGATACATAGATAAAATAACGAACTATAAAACGGATAGATTTTGAGAAACACATTTGAGAATGTCTGCAACCTGACAAATACCAGAGCACATAACCCAATAAAAATTAAGGAATACTGTATATACAATGGAAGTTTCCAGTAAATAAGATTGAAAGATAAAGTGAACAATAGAATGAACAGTGAATCACCTAACCGCTTTAAGCATTTCTTCTATGTTTATGAAGACAGCAAGTGTTCAGCTGAAGTTCACTGAGGGTTAGTGATGAATGGGATCTGAGAAAAACTCTTGCTTCCTATGGGGAATACAGCAGTTTAGGTTCATCTTGATTGAGCATGACCTTCAGAATTGCAGGGTACAGAAGAAAATTCTGGATGCCAGCTTCTATCACTTCCCTTCAAACTAGTGTAGACGCACTTCTTCTTTTCGCAATGACAAGAGAAAAGTCTGGAAAGAAGGATAGCATTGCTCCGTCGCTTGTTTTCACCAGGACGTGAAGTCTGGCAGCCCGCAGAATGAGCTCCTTGTCTATGTAATGCAACAATTTAAAGAGGAAGAGCCACTGATCCCAATTCTGCATATTGTCATAAATTGTTTGAAATGTTCCACCAGCCCATCCTTTTGTGGATGATAAACGCTGGTGCGAATCGATTTAATCCCCAACAATTTTTTAAGCTTGCATAATGTTTGTGACATGAGACATGCCCTGATCAGTCAGGATCTCTTTTGGGATCCCGAATCGGGAGATAACACAGAAGAATGCCTCCACAACATTACATGCAGAGATGCTGCACAGAGCCACTGCTTCCGGGTATTGTGTTGCATAGTCCACTAGAACCAACACAGTGTTGCCCTCATGCAATTTGATCTAATGGCCTGACAAGGTCCACACCAATTCTTTCGAAGGGGACCTCGATTAATGGGAGTGGGCGCAATGGCGCTTCTGAGGTGGCTGGCAGATTCACCGGCTAACGTTTGCAACAGGCTGCACATTGCCTGCGAACATTGTTGCAAATGCCCGGCCAATGGAATCGGGCTATGAGATGGTCCAGTATTTTATCCTGTCCTAAGTGCCCTGCCATCGGATTATGGTGAATAATAATTCCCAGTGGCTCTTTGGACCCAACAACTGGGTAGGCTCCTCTTGTGTTTGAGTGTCCTGCATCACTTGATATAACCTGTCAAAATAATAGAAAAATAGGGGTGGGAGAGCGTAGCATCAGCCTGAATTCTCTGACCATTGATTACCCTCACTTGGTTGAAGGAGTGCCTGAGGCTCTCATCGCACGACTGCTCCAAGGGGAAATCCCTGAGGGAAATCTCTGCCAAGAGGGTAGGAGCAGAGCTCCCCCTGCTCTCGATGTCCCCCTGACGTGGAACTGACGTCGATGGCCCGGACACCGCCTCCCCAGCCAATGCTGCGCACATCCCACATCATTTTTCACTACAGCAGGACCCATCCACAAATATTTCTCTTGCTAACTAATTTCCCCAGGGGTAAAAATACATAGAGTCCTGAGTATCCAGACCAATACTCCCACCTCCATCACATGGCAGTGGCACCTGTGGCCCTGGATTCACCCACCTGGGGGAGAGAGAAGACAGACACAGTCTCAATCACTGACATTGCCAATGAAGATGTCATTGTCTTTGGTACAGACAATGCGGCATACAAGCTAAAAGAATACAGAGTAGCACTGCAGTCCCTTTTTCCTCATTCCATCCATATTACCTCCATGGCACACAACATAAATCCAACATAAAAGGAACTTCTGCAGTGCAATGTCATGCCGAGAATTTCACTCATAATGGGGGAATTCCTACAGGCAGAAATGCAGGTAAGTTTAAAGTATAAAATCAATTTAAGCTAGTTATTTATTGTTGTGGGTACAGTATGAAATAATCCTAACCCCCTCCCCTGTCTCAGGTGTGTGGCACAGTGCTCCACAATCAGTGGAAAATCTGAACAAGATGCTGGAAAAGCTAGAGTGTGCAGAGTCCTTACACATTGAACTCCATGATGAAGTGTGTAGTCAGTACTTCTCACATTTTCTGTTGCCTCATGATCTCAAGACAAGAATCTTAAATCAGGTGAAAGCAGCATTTAGTGATGCTGATGAAAACCTGAGCAAGTACTTGGAGCATGGACAACCTGTTTCTCAAAGAGGTCAGAATTTTTGAGCCACGGTACCTTTTATTCATCGAAGAATGAACCAACAGCCACAAAGCCATTCCTGGCTTCTCCTCAGTGCCTGAGGATGAGCTGAATAGCTACTGTACATCACCAACCTGGGTCCAGCAGCACTTCGAGCATCTGAAAGTGGGATTGTAGACCTTTAATACAATTTGGGTAGGTCTACAGGATATGATTCATGTGTTGAGCAAACTGGCCCTGTGCTACGAAGATGCAGTTTCCAACTCTGCAGATACAGAATGCAGCAACAGCATCTATAACCTTATTGTTTCCAACCGAAGGTGCTCTACTTCAAGCAGAAACTTGAGCGCTCTGGTCTTCCTGTATTACAATCAGAAATTAGACAGTGGTCTTCTGGAAATGTACGACCCACTGCTCAAAATTGAAATGTAATTGCCTCTGCCAAATGTGGCTACACAGTTCCAAAATATGTTTAGCATATATTAGAATGGCCTATAATCAGTGTTTGCATTCTATTTATTTAAAGTATGAGTAAATTTTATTGTAATGAAGGTCTGATTTTGTGCTGTAATTGCAGAGCAGTGAATTAACAGGTTGATTGATGTCACCTGCCTTTTTGCTTTATGTTTGTGATCATCTGAGAGACTGAGCCTGTGTGAAGTGGAGTTACATACCGCANAGTGTTCACAAAGGTCAGGTGGGGAAATTTTCTAAGCTTATGTTGTTGAAGTGGTTTAAAAGTCTTGTATTTGGTAAGACAAAAAATAAACAAGCTTTATGCATTTTGTTTGTTTTTGTGTCATGTATGACTACAGTACATCTAACATCACACATGGTATGGTAAATGTGGTATCTTAATTATAAACAATCACACATTTTGTGCAAAATTCTGGAAATTACTGCCAAAAAAATCAGTCATGTTGATCCCAAAAAAAAAAAAAAATCATGAAATCCTGTTGGAATTGTATAAACTGTTGTTCCCTCATCAGCCTCTCTTTTTTTCTCTCTCTCCAAGTTAAATAAGACAAAAAAACAGCTTGTCATGTTACTGAGAAACTACAAAGAAGCGTATTCCTCTGTCCTGAAGATGCACTGACACTGGAGACTCCTTCCATAAATGTTACTTAAACATCTCTTTAATTTAAGAAACCTTCACCATATCAACGATTATTTTAAACTTAATTTGAGTGGAGATTTCACTGTACGAGTCCTATGAATGAGCTGTTACTATAGAAACGATAACATAAGAAAAACTTCTTCTTTCGGCTTTTCCCTTCAGGGGTCACCACAGCGAATCATCACTCTCCACCTATCCCTATCTTCTGCATC
>CM074952.1:8571102-8594853 GCA_037577455.1 Pangasius macronema | reverse complement strand
ACAGTATGATATGTGCAATGAGTCACTAAGTGATTCTCCCTAGAATGTGCATATAGAGTTACAGATTTTTTTTTTTTCATAATGTACTTTAAAAAGTACCTTTCACTTTCCATTTCTTAGAAATCCCTGTATTCAGGGTATGAAGGGTTCTGCTTGATCTACAGTAAATGATCATCAGTGCCAGGAAAACACACTGCCAGATATTTCTAAAAAAGGTGNCTTAACTGCAAGTATGTTACTACAGCATAGTGTCTAATGCATGTACTAAATGCAAGTGACTGATCCAAAAAAAAATTTAATATTGCATTTTGAAAATCATTTGCATGATCAAATATTTCTAAAAAAGGTGTTGCTATGTTTAATGAGAATTTAAATTAAGTACTGTTCAATAACTGTCAAAACTATAAAGCTGAAAAAGGGTAACTACAAATGAATCTCGAAAATTTTCCAAAAGAAATTTGCTTGCGTGTTAATTTGAACACAGCCATAGTCAGTAATTAACAAGGGCATCCTGAGTGACATGTAGTGAGCCCTTCGCTTATACCCCATAAGGTCAGGAACGGATTACTGACTGGACCTACTGGGCACCTGGCCAGGGCCCTGGCCACTAAAGGGTCCTTGACAAACTCAGATTTGAGGTGAATGCTTAGGCCATTACTCTGTCACTCACAACACCATACACAGGACACTAGCTACTGAATGTGAAGTCAGAGAATGTGAAATAAATATGGAAATGTTATTGGTATTTGGGTGTGTATTTGTAATCAATGAGCAGTCAGGAAGGTTCTAACTGTTTTTAAAGAACAACCAGTGAACATTCATTTGAATGAAAAACATTAATGAATCGGACCTTGTTAAAGACAGNTTAATGTATATGCTTTTCTGCATGTGTTGCATTGTGGGGTAGGGCAGTCAGGGCTCCTTCATTGGTACATGCATAACTGTCTGAGCGGGGACCCTGAGAAGGCTCCTGCCAGAGAACTAGGATTTACTAATTAATCCCTACATAATTTACACTGCATAAGCACTTACGTAGCCATTAGCTTGGAGCTTACTATATAAAGCATATATTTTATATAATATGTGCTGTATATTATATGTATACATCATATACCTCAAAAAGACATTATCACATGCACGATATGGTGCATTATACAAAGAGACATTTGGCAGTGAGTGTCTTATGTAGTCATGTTAGGACTGCTTACCTTTTTGAGCGTGTTCATGTTGCAGTTCCTGATAGAGTCCAGCAACTGATCTCTGGAGCTTTTTGGTGTTCCACGTCCTGAGACATTGCTGCTGTCTTGTTTGCGCTGCGAGACTGAGGTCAATGATTTCCGAAGTGCCTGAATATCCAGCACTGGGGCAGGAGGAGGAGGAGGAGCTGGAGGTCCTGGGCTTGACTCTGTCGTGAGTCCACCTTTTTTAGCTGCTGCTTTGGAGGATGAGGGGGCAGCCGTGGACTTGGAAGGTGGAGTGGCTTTGGGGGGTGAAGAGGGTTTATTAAATTTGGAAACTTTTGCTAGTATAGATTCCTTTTTCTCAACAGGGTTGGACTGTGGAGTTTGCTTAAGTTTGGGTTTGTCAGGTATAAGCTTCTTTTTCTCTTCACTAGGGGGCGCTGAGCTTGCCTGAGCTTCCTGCTGGGCAAGACGTGCTTCCAGTCGTTTCTGCCGCTGACGGTCCATATTACGACTAAGGATGTTGGTCATGGTCATCCTTGGCCCAGCTAGCTCAAAGTGATAACCCAACTTGAGTAATGAAGTATTATCCCGTAGTACCTTTGTCATTTCCATCTCAGTCTTCCCTCCACAGATGTGTCTCTGGTTGTGGAAGCGAAGCTCTTTAAGGGTGGCATTGTGCTGCAAAGACTCAATGATAGCCAGAATGCCTTTGCCGGTGAGAAGGTTGGAATCCAGGTTGATTCCCGTTAATGTAGTGTTGTTCCGTAAAGTCCCAGCAATAGCAAAAGCTACATGATCGTCAGCTCTTGTGTTGGCAAGAGCAAATGTTTTAATGTGAGTGTTACTGCGAAGTCCTTCAGCAAACTGGATCAGTGTATTTGTCTTGATAACATCAGAGTTGTTGATGTTAAGCTCGGTGAGTTCAGGATCATCATTACGCACGTGCTCCAAGAGGTCATCAAACATGCTGGAGCCAGTATCACTGTCCATATAATCATCCTCTTCATCATGCTCTTCCTCATCCTCTGTTTTGACAGACTGGTCATCCCCACTACTGCAAGTCTCAGTAACATTATTATGAGTTTTAGCATTCTTCACTAAACTCTTCCCTTCCTCTTTACCTCTTTCTTGCTTTTTCTCTTCAGCTCTCTGTTTTTCTTGTTCCATCTCTATCTCATCCACTTTCTCCCACCTTTTCATTCTGTCCTTCCTTTTCTCTGTTCCAGTTGCATCTCTTTCAGAGGCGGGTCTACTTTTCTCACTGCATTTTTCCTCTTCCTTTTCCTTCTTTTTCTCTATCACAGGACCCTCTATGTCTTTTTGTCTGCTTTTCCTTTCTGACACTCTGCCATGTTCTGGTTGGCTTTTCTGCTCCTCCAGTTTGGAGACTAGTCCTTTTGTTCTACTCTCTCGTTTTTTCTCTACCTCCTTCTCTTTTTCTTTTTTCTCCCTGTTTTCTACCTCTTTGTTGCCCTGTAACTTGGATATCAACCCTTTTGTTCTCAAATTTTCTCCAATCTTACTATTGTCCTTTCTCTCCTTCTCTTTATTATCTTCCTTTTTCTGCAGTTTGGAGATGAGCTCTGATGTCTTGCTGCTACCCTGCTCTTTCTTAGATGCCTCCCTTTGTTTATCATTTTTATTTTCTACCTCGCTTTCTAAATTCCTCTCTGCTAATATTTCTTTCCCTCTCTCTGTTTGTCTGTATTCTGTTTTGATGTCAGAGGTCTTTTTGACCTCATCCTCTATTTTCTTTTCTCCATCCTTGCAATTTTTGTACACAGTTTTTTCCTCTTTGACATGTGCTTCTTCATTTTTGGCCTCATCCTTGTCAGATGCTTCACGGCTGTGTGACCTAGAAAAGCTCCGCTGTTCTTTGCTTCTTGTTCTCCTTAGCCGGTCCCGTCTACGGCCTTCACCTTTGGCCTCCCCCTGCAGAACACATACAGCAAAGTAAAAATGATAGGTTAAAATATGAATAAGGTAGAGACTAGTCAACCATATGTCATAATGCCTCAGTTAACATGGTTTGAAATTGTAAAAATAAGTGATGATAAAAATGTTACTTAATAAGCATTAACTAAGGGTAGACTCAATAAATATACACCCAATGCCAACTTTATTAGGAACACCTGTACACCTGCAACAGTTATGCAATTATCCAATCAAGACGGTGCATAAAATCATGCAGATACAGGCCAAGAGCTTCAATTCTGACATTAGAATGAGGACTTTGACCATAGCATCGTCTGAGATGGGCTGGTTGAGTATTTCAAAAACCTGGTATTATCATTCTCAGCAGTTTCTAGAGGTTATACAGAATGGTGTGAAAAGCAAAAAAAGTCCAGTGAGTGGCAGATCTGCAGGCAGAAACGGCTTGTTGATGAGAAAGGTCAGAGCAGAAAAGCTCTGACCTTTGAACCTTCAAAACACATTGAACCTTGAGGTGGATGCACTACAACAGCAGGAGACCACGTTGGGTTCCATTCCTGTCAGCAAAGAACAGGAATGTGAGGCTATAGTGGGCACAGGTTCACCAAAACTAGATCACTGAATATTGGTGATGACCAGGTGATGTTTTTCCGGGATTCAAGTTTCCTGTTCTTGGCAGACAGATGTAGAACTCATTGTGGTTTTCTGCTGTTGTAGCCCGTTTCCCTTAAGGTTCAACATATTGTGCATTCAGAGATGCTTTTCTGCTCACCACAGTTGTAAAGAGTTATTATTCTGGCCAATCTGGCCAACTCTCTCATCAATAAGGTATTTTCACTTGCAGAACTGCTAGTTACTGTATATTTCTTTTGTTTTTCACACAAACTCTAGGACTGTAGCGTGTGAAAATCCAAGGAGATCAGCAGTTTCTGAAATTCACAAACCTGCTTTAAACAACCGCACCACAGTAAAAGTTACTGGGGTTGCAATTTTTTTTCCTATTCTGACGTTTGATGTGAACATTATCTGAAGGCCTTGATATATCTGCACTGTATCTGCATGATTTTATTTATTGTGCTGCTGCCACACGATTGGCTGATTGGATAATTGCATCAATGGCCAGGTGTACATGCGTTCTTAATAAAGTGGTTGAGTATATCTTGGTATGCAAATAAATTATGGTTAAATGCTACATAAACAAAACAGAAAAGAAAGTAGGAATAATAATGTGGAACATTTCTGCAACTATCCTGCAATTAGTCCAAACACTCTCTTAATTCCTGTTACCTTTGCAATATTAAAAAAAACTGAACTACTCACCATGACGATGTGCNTATTCTAACTAGATGTTGTTTCTCTCAAGAGGATGAGTAAACAGAAAAGAAGTCACTTCAATTTCTGTGGCTGGAATAAGGCAGGTAGCTGACAGACACATATCACAAATTCTGATTCTTACATGGAATTACTAAACAGCTCATATTGCCAGCTCAAACTAGTCAGAAGAAAACAGCAGGAAGAAAAACATCATTCCTTCTTTTGTCACTCGACACTTAGTTTACCCCAAAAGCTAGTTAGTTATAGCTAATAGTAAGAAAATCTAAATGGACATAATTGGACAAGGGCTTTAATGTTTATGTGTTTGATCTCTTTTTTGTTGGTCATCTGGGAAATTTCATATCCTATGTATTGTTATTGTGTGCCACCTACTGTAGCCAAGTGCCAATTTTCAGTTAAAATGTTCCTTTACAGTTTTACAAGTCAACATTGTTTAAAAAGTAGTTAGGCATATTACAGTAAAGATTGCTTGCAGTTAAATGCACTGAGCTATTCTTAGTCTCCATTAGAGAAACAAGCCTGCATGCTAGATTAGTGTGCCATTGTTTGAAGAAGTCTTGGAACTTGCCCTTATAAGGCTGAAAATCAGGGAACAACACTCACGCCTGGAATTCCACCTAGCAGAGTTCAGACATCTCATTCCTAATCATTTCCACTTCCAAAGAGAGAGCATTCTGACCACATGTTCATTCCCAAAGCATGACAAAACTTCTGCATACTTACTAAAATAAGAATTTAACCTAAAAACATTCCCTTAGATTAAAAGATTTGAGAAAACTTACAAACACAACTGTACTGGGAATTTTGGCCAAAGAAATGAGGAGCTGTATTGTGGTGATATGAACATTATACCTCTGGCACAAAGCAACACATACCTTTATATCTACCAAAAAAAAAAATTCTATTTCATGCAGTTCTAAGCTCTGATTCAAAGGAATGGTGACTACTTTATTTGCTTGTTCATTAAAGATAAATTTGATATCAGTTTTCTGATAAGTATGATGACCATAGCGACTCATCTGTTTATAATTTGATACTTATAAACAATATAAATAGAGACAGAATTGCTTAGCAATGTTAGAAAAACAGGAGATCCCAGAGTGAACGTACAAAGTGTGTTTGCATGTGTTGAGCTAGGGTTTCTCCGCTTTGCTGGATGTATTTAAAGCAAACAACATGTCTCAATAGATTTTAAACAGAACCCTTGGCCCTTTTACTGTGTATCACCTTACTAAGCTTTCTCCAGCACCTGTTAAGGCTTATAATCAACACTTGCTCTCACCTCATACAGACGAAGGATCAGTGAATGTTTAGGGCAGAGATGTGCTACTGAAGCTATGCTTTATGTAGCATTCATGAGTAGATTTCTGAGTTGAACCTAATTGTAATGGGAATTGAGCTTAGTTTGGTTTAGTCCTATAGCAACTCAAACTGAACCCCATTTGACCAGCTATAACCCATCAATTCCATGTGGATATTTTTGATTTAAAAAAAAGTTGCGGATGATGTAGTTCAGTTCTGTTTGTGTAGTTTATATCCATCATGGGTAGTAAACTGCCCTGTGGTATCCAGAGTGTCAGTGTGAGGGTGGAGACACCACTTTGAGCCAGGCCTGTGTTTATAGTAGCGTACACACAACATAGTTACCGAGAGACATCTGGGTCATGTACAGACATGCATGTGATATAGCACATTTATATGATTTTCCTTGCACTTTCCTTAAATCACTGTGTAAAAATAAAGATGCTTTGGGGAATTCATAGTATTTCAATGGCAAAAATGTAATTGCTTGCTAGGGTTTGACAAAAAAACAGAAACTTTGATTACCATGATGGGTAGAAACAAAAAATTCCATTATTTTGTGGTCACATTAGCAAGATTTTAGCCTGCCGTATTGTACTCACCAGGACAACATGAAGGTAAAAAAAAATCACAATAGTAAATGCATTTTTAAAATGTTGGTTTGAGTTAAGATTGTTGCCTTTGGCGCTGACCCCTAATATAGCATAATCATTAATTAGCCGGTAGTGTTAGCTGTCCCGATGGTGACCATCTGTCCACTGTAAGCATGGTGTTGACAGGAAGGATCAGTGGTGCATGCCAGCCATATCTGACTGACCAATCTACACACAAACTAGACTTCATCACCTGTGTCTCCTTAGCAGCCTTGTAAACTCTGTACAGTCAATAAGCTCTACTTGTCATACTTGTCATAGATACAGGCCACACACCACATGAGACATTTCCACCTCAACGGATGTAAGTGCTGAAAGCCAGGCAGGTAATAACAGTACAGCTAATTTGACTATCGGTGACTTGCACATGTGAAAAAAAGGCTATAATGAACACTTATTTACATTGCATCCTAACATCTTAAAGTCAGCTTATCATTTAGTTATCCATTTTACAACATATTAACCAGTAACTACTATGAATTTTTTTAGTAACTACAGTAAAACTAATAAGGAGTAATAAGGAGTATGTAGAAACAAGAGTGAGGAATGTAACACTGGACACACTGACAGGACAAGGGATTAAGGGGTTAAAGGTTTAAAAAGTAATATAGTTTTAGGTGTCTAAGAAGGTTTTTAGTTTCCTGAATGTTATGATTAAGCTCCATGGATGAGTGGCAATTTTATTTTTTAACTCAAGCCCAGTTGCTTTAAACTATTTCCCACAAAGTATGATTGATGACAGAGTACTGGCCCATCGCCCAAGATTTCTCCAGTACTGGCCCATCGCTCAAGATTTCCCCAGTACTGGCCCATCACTCAAGATTTCTCCAGTACTGGCCCATCGCTCAAGATTTCCCCAGTACTGGCCCATCGCTCAAGATTTCCTCTGGCTTACATATCACCATGCTATGTACGATTTAGACCACTTTTGGCACACATTCCAAATACAGTGAAAATCTTAAATGTAGCTGTTTACAGTTAGACCTCTTTTGACCTGCAATACACCTCACATTGCCTAAATATGTGCCAATGATATTTGTTTTTCTTATCACCAAGTATCTGTGAGCAGATATCTAGTGTCAGTGATGATCATTTAAGGTTACACATATGGCTTATTTGAATCTATTCATAAGCTCTAGTGCGCACTTTGCTCTGTGGATACATCACATCCAGGTATATACTGTACGTCGTGTGTAGTGTGCACTTTGTATATACACTTCACCTCAAAGGACAGCTCCTTCTCTATGAGCTTCTTGGTCTCTCGCTCGCAGTACACCAGCATGGCTTCACGGTCGTAGCCACGTGTCGGCTGTTTCTCGGTCTGGTTTCTCTGCCTGAGCCCCACCGGCACACTGGGATCCGGGTCGATGACAATCAGCTCCCTCTCCAGCTCCTCCACCTCATCAGGAGAGAGGCTCTCCAGCAGGCTGTCTATGTCCGAGTCCTCGCTCACTGTACGCTCAGAGCGCGCGAGACGAACTTTCCTCCTCGACATTATGGAAATGACGCTTTACATAAAGCTGTCCAAAGTGTTCTACAAACCAGGCAGAGAACCCAAACCTCTGCCCAACATAATCTTGTCTGAAGTGCAGACGACTGGAGACAGCGAGCTGACTGCGCGCGCATGGAGCATCACGAGCTCGCGCGCAGCCGCGTTCCCGAGCCCCGGGGCGTCCAAAATTCCAAAGCGCACAGATATATTGACATATTATTAAAGACGGTCTAAGCAGTTTTTACAGCAACACTCTGGGTTAAAGTTTCTTTCCGTTCTCGTAGCTGTCGCTACAACTGATGTTCTGAGCAAAACAGTGTCTCCTATAAGCTGATCAGAGGAACGCAGTCCCGCTGTATTAACCAAACCAATCTGTGCCAAGGAGGCGGGCAGCACCTCCCAAAGCTTCCAAGCCACCCCAACTTTCTATTCTAAAAAGGACTTGGTTTGCTTCCATAAAAAAAAATTCTCTGAAGCACAGAGAGCAGGAGACAAGCTGATTGCGCACACCTACATCACCAACTCAGAAGCATAGCTGACACAGTATTTTCATAGTTATAGTGTATTTTGAATGTGGCCTAAGGAGCTAACACTCAAGCAGTAAAGTTTTTTTTTTTTTTTAATTATGGCAATTATCACAACAAAGATATGTAAAAATCTGTGATAAACATCCAGATTCATTTTGGGGGTGCCAATATTTTTTAAGCCAGCAACTTGCATAAAAAATACCATGTTGTGTTTGAAAGCAATATTGCATGAAAATAAACCTAGATTATGTCCTAATACTGGATGTTTCAGCTTAAAACATTTAGTATTCTATTCTATTCTAAACAACCAGCTCCAGAATTGTCGCCAAACAAATTAGATATCAATTTTGATCATTAAAAAAAAAATCTTGCAAAACAGTATTATGGGTGCCAATAATTTTAGAGCATAGCTGGCTGTGGCATAAAGTCTGAAGAATGTGCATGACTGATTGTCCTCCAGGCATTGCTCACCATACTATCATCATCAACCTCATAGCAAACAAATTTCAATTCTTTTGAACATGCTGTCAACATTGGTAAATTTAATTAGCATTATAATTATAATTTTTTTTATTTTACATTTATTGATAATACAAAGTCCAGAGTTGAAGCCCTCAGTTAACTAATTTGGTTAATTCGCTTTTGGATCAAATCTAACGTGTAAAAGGAGGTTTTATGGAAAAAAATATGATTCAAGAAAAAAAAGTTTGCCATTTAATCTCTAATATCTGGGCAGAGGTTGCTCAGTGGGTAAGGTTCTGCAAACACTTTATAGCCAAAAGTATGTGGACACCTGACCATCTGCTGCCACAGAGTTGAAAACACAATTGCAAAGGATGTCTTTGTATGTCGTAGCTATAAGATTTCCCTTCACTAGAATTAAGGGGCCCAAACCTGTTCCAACATGACAATGCCCCTGTGCACAAAGTCATCTCCATTAAGACATGGGGTCCCAAGGTTAGTGCAGAAAAACTCAAGTGGCCTGTACAGAGCCTTGACCTCACCCCCAATGAACTCCACACAGCCACACTCCAAAATCTAGTGGAAAGCCTTCTCACCTTATTATAACAGCAAAGAGGGAATAAGTCTGGAATGGGGTATTCAAAAAGCACCCATGAATGTGACTGTCAGGTGTCCACAAAATTTTGGCCATACAGTGTAGTAGCTTTTAATGTAGAAGGGTATAAAATTGGTTATATTCATTCATTTTGATGAGATGACAAACACCATGAGGTTTGAACAGACACTAAAAAGAGACTAGAGTTTTTGTAAGATATTAGACAAAAGGGCTTTTATTCCACACTATAAACTGGGACATTTTAAACAAGCTTAAATCCGGCTGCCGACTCCATCCTCCCACCCCACAAAATGGCCTAAGTGAGTTGTGTGGCAGTTTCTTTTATACACGTCTCCCTGGCTGCTACATCACTAATCACCAACCCAAACTGTACCATCTATGCTTTACACTTCATGTACAATGAACCATCACCTCTAAAGAAGCAGCACACAGTTCACACAGTTCATACACACTCCAAGTCCCCAGATGCTTACTGACATTATTGCTCAGATAAATAAAACTAATCTACAAAATGAAAACAGTAATAACAAAGAAATTATATTATCCCAGATGCATGTGTACATAACAGTGGGGTTTTCCAAAACCAAGTTTTCATTTCTTATTTGTTTATTGTAGATATTTGGTTAAAAAAAAAATGTGTTCTGTGTTCAGCATGCAGAAGTCCCCGAGAAACAAGAAACCCTTCTGTATGGTTTTTCACATGCTTTGAACAAATGACCTCGCTCTCATTGTCGACAACGCAACGGATCAGAAACCCATGCTGTGTGCCCCACACTCTACTATGTAACGCTTTTCATTTAGCATATTTGTATTTTTAGACAACCACACACAGTTCAAATAGAAGGAGAAAAGTTGTAAAAATACAAAAAATGACCAAATAGCATCATTCAGAACAACAAAACCAAAATCCAAAAAAAGAGGAAATAGCACCGTTGTTACAAAAATCAGAGGTCAGAGGGTGTTGGGAACAATCAGTTACACAACCGGGAAAAGGATTGTACAAAAGGGATAAAAGGGGAGACGAACTGGTAGTTCTCCTCCTAGGCTTCGGCTCCTCTCCTACACGCTGTCTCATTTCTGGCGCTGGTCTGCGCTAACGTGCGCTGCAGGTGACACACATGTAGTCCTCATCGGCTGCTATCTTTTCAGAAACGCCTACACAGATCATGTGAAACCACTGGTTACAGCAGTCACACTGCACCCAGAACACCTGCGACACACAAACACACCATATCAGCAATTACTAGGAAAAAAATGATCAGGAAAATGCATATACACACGTAACACCACACACACCTCATCCCCTGCTGGCTGAAGGCAGCCCTCAGCTGGGCAGAGGATCATGTCCTCCTCCGAGTCGTCCGACTGGGAGAGATCAGACAGGTAAGTGGGTGACGCAGACACCGATGCTGCTTTCCTCTCTTTCCTCTTCTCCCTTCTCATCCGCTGCTTCTTCCTTTTTGGGATCCCTCGCTCCCTCACTTCAACCTTCAGCCCCATCTCTTCTCTCTCTATCCGCCGCTTTGCTTTCTTTTCGGCCGGGGTCACTAGGTCCCGCTTTTGAGAAGACAAAAGGTACAAAAAAAGTGTTAACTCTGATATTGTAATATTGTAGAGCAGCAACATTGCTTGTACACAAACACATAGCCATCCCAGATACACACACTTACCTCTTTATGTGGTGAAGTGTGTTCCTGAGTGTGGTAGGGTGTGTGTTGTGGGCTTTCGCTTGCTGGGTGTGGATGCTGTAGACTGCACTGGGCCGGGGGGCCGTTTAGTAGCAGCATGTACAGCTGTTGAGTCTCAGACAGTGACACCTGCAGCAATAATCCTTCCACCATCAGCTCCTCCAGCTCTGTACTCAGACCTAACACACACACACACACACACACACACACACACACAGTTTTACTTCATGCTAAACCTTGTGCCCCGCACCTGGCAAAATTTGAGTTTAACTCAACAAATGGCATGAAAGACATTACAAGACAGAATTAATACAGATCAGCAATATAAAAAAATGTCATAATATTTCAATTTTCTTTTACTACAACAGTAAATATTGTAATAGGAATGCAAATCTATATCTAAAAATATGTAAAAGTTAAGTATTACTGCAGTTTTTGCAAATTTATGGCATCACGTGAAGAATTCTAAATGTATTATTTGAAAACGAGCGTAAACTGCAATGAAACAATACTGTGCTCTAGTTAAACATGACATATTTAAGTCGCAACCTTTCGATTAGAAGGACTGCATGCCACTTCTGCTGTCATTCACACGACACTTAATGTCAAAAGCAGAGGCCAGTATTAAAGCAGTGAGAACGATGCCCTCTGCTACCCAATGGCTGTAAGTGCTGTAAGTTTTGCAACCAGTAAAGCCTAAAGTAAAGCAAGTAAATCATCTGCCTTTGTTGCTTTAGTAAACTATGATAGAAATGATCTCCACTGGTTAACAAATTTATCATTAATACCAGTACACCTTCCACCACAATATGGTAGTCTTATCATAAATAAGAAATGGAGATGTTACAGATATGTACTCACCCTGCAGAGGGATGCAGCGCTGCTCTATGTAAAAGACAGACTGCTCCTGACTGCACTTGCTCCAGTCCTGACCCTGATGAACAGAAACACATACGCAACAGCCTTATTGGTGAGAAACAGACAGACTCCACATTTTGGTCACGCATAAGATATTTTCTTCCTCATTTTTTAACACTTGTATAACAATTTTTTTTTTTAAAGTCATTGTGCATTGTATTATGAGACAACCCATAATGCCCTGCACCACACCCACCTTCGTGCTGCTTTCCCCTGCCCAGCGCCTTCCCTGGTGCTCCTGAACGGTTGTTGAAAGGTTATATGAGGCCATGACCTCCCGCGCTCGCCGCTGCCAGTCCACTGTGCGTTCAATCATGTAACGCAGCGCGTCTCCTTCTGGTAAACGCACACGGATCCTCTGCAGAGACGCCATCAGCGGCAAGATCCTGTCTAAAGCCGGTTTTGTTGAACGCCGACACAAAGGACACAACCACGGCTCAGACTCACAAGGGTCCCCCTGCCCACGTACACATACACTGTGGAAAGCATCACGACACAGCTCGCACTGCCGCATGGCACCCATGGGAGGCTTCTGACACACACACACTTTGAGTGCACCACAGTCGGCTGCTGGGAGGAGTTTCGATTCATTAGCTGCACGGAGAGACACCAAGGACTCCAGCTCCTTCAAACGGACCTCAGCAAGAGTCGTCATCTGAAAGAGAAATGAATATGCAAAAGAGGCTCAGGAACATGAAATTTCAATCTGATGTCCAATATGCAAATTATTAGAAAAAGCCAAAAACTTTTAGCCACAGAATATTTTATATATAGATTTAGAAGTTTATGTACCAACCTATTTGCCGCATGTAATATTTTTCCACTGTTCTACAGTATTCATTGTGATAGACTTTAAGATTCACAAAAGGTGCACTTTTAGTGCATTCGGGGCATTCTTTTTAGTTTTGTTACCCAGATACCCCATGTGATTTGAGCTGGTTGTTAACGTTTACTGAAATTTTAATTTTAATTTCTAATCTATTTAAGGTGACTGCCACATATTGTGACTGTGTGTGTTAACTCACAGCAGAAGCTGAGTCTTTACTCTCTGACAGGGCTTTCTCGACATCACTGAGATTGTCCAGTCTCCCTGTTCTCTTTTTCCCACATGACACTCCATCTCCCTTTGTCTTCTTCATCTTCCTTTTGAGAGAGCTTCCCACCTCACACCGTGGACACAACACCTGCAGAGAGTGAGAAACAGAGAGACGGAAGAAAATGCAGTTCCAATGAGCTACAATATAAGAAAGTCATGTTTAAAAAAAAAATAACCTTCCACATCAAAAACATCAACAGCAACCATAACAAATGTGTAAGAGGCTGTGAGATTTGCGTACCTCCAGCAGGGTGAAAGAGGAGTTTTTCAGGAGAAAGGTTTTGGCTGCGGACTCTTTCCATGCCTGTACCTCAGAGACCAGTGCCTCCAACCTCTCCAGTGGCTCCAGTTGCACAGGAATCGCCCGTGCCCTCAGCACCAAGTCTGACAGTGTGTCTAACACAGGGACACGCCCTCCCAACTAAACACACACACACACACACACACACACACACACACACACACACAGAACTCAATATCCTTGTCCGAGGTGGTTTAGCTTTCTTTCTGACACAAGAGATACATTTCCATATAAGTATTTTGCAAAGAAAAGGAATATGCATATTCTTGTATTTATTCATCAACTACTATTAAGCACATTTTCCAAATCATAATGTGCTAGACAGAAATTATATCCTTAATTTAAAATATCTAATTACTTCAGATATTTTTTTTATTGATAAGCCAAATTTACCAGCCAAATTCTTTTACAATACTTGGCTTTTTAAAAAGATTTTAGTCATATTTACATAACATTAAATAGAAAAATAGAAACCCCACTAATAAGAACAATTATTTAGGTTACAACATGAGTAGAAATCCTGCATTAATGCAGCTTAAAAGATCCTCAGTGTGCTTTACCTGCAGAGCCTCAGCATCCTTCAACCACTCTGTGGCTCTGTTGATGGAGTCTCGCAGCAACAGGCAGTTGGGCAGATATGTAGGAACTGCCTCGATCTCTTTCAGAATGGCAGACAGAGATTCCACAGTCTCTGGAGGTCTAAGGGAGATAAACAATAGTTGAAGCTGGTTGAAATCAGCAGATATACATTTTGGCATTTTGGAGTTAATGTAAACATGAATATCTCTCACAGAATTGTCCTGAACGTTTAGTGAGATTTGTCTCAAATGACCCTTGAAGAAAAGGTGAAGAAAAGTTGGCGGTTGAGGCAATGCGCAAATGCAAATGGAGTTGCAAGTGCAACAGCCAAGTTGTAGCTGCACTGGCCTCACTGTAACACAAACAGTGTGTAATCTGGTTTAAGTGACTCAATGCTGCCCCCACCTGGCTTTGAGCAGCGCCTGTGCTTTCTCCTCCCACTGCTCAGACACAGTGAGCAGCTCCTGCAGGCGAGCCATGGCACGCTCTATTGCAGGGTCAGAAGCTAACCCCACAGCTCGGTCAATCAGCTGCCGCATAGCGTCCAGAGTGAGGCCACGGGCACTGCTGCCTGACTCCTCAGCCTGATTCACTGCTGCTAACCAGTGAGCGATCTCCAGACGCTCCCGTAGCCGAGGAACCTCCGGCAGACACACGTCATACTCTGAGCTCTCATCTAGAAGGGCCTGAATCTCCACCACAGAATCTGCACTCACAGTGTCAGACAGAACTTTCTCACTGTGTGCCTGGAAATCCTCGATACGGTTCAGCAGCTCCTGAGAGAGAGAGAAAGACGAGAGAGCAAGAACTTAGACCAACCACTTAAACCATCAAATCTAACTTCTTTCACAAAACCAATCTTTGTGTTGTGTTGTGTGTTAGCATCATTATGCATGTTAATGCTAGCTACTAGTTACACTTTGACCTGACTCTTATGGTTATATTGTGCATATGAGGAGCTAGATGTAGTACTATACATTTGGGTTGGATTACATGTAACAATAAATTGACTGATAATTTGTTTATCTGGAATGAAATCATTCAGACTGACTAAAATTTCTCTATGATTCACTGAGCTCAAGGTGCAGTTACTAGTTTTACTCAGTGGTAGTCAAAAAGTCGGTGTTTCATACTAGACACAGCTGCACTGAGGAGCTTTGATTGATTGGCTCTTACTGGATAAAGCAAGCAAATGGATATGGCAAGTGTGTGTGTGTGTGTGTGTGTGTGTGTGTGTGTGTGTGTGTGTGTGTGTGTGTGTGTGTGTGTTACATTCAGTAATGGTGCTTGCACTAGGCTGCAGGGCAAGTTGTAAAGCTGACGCACAAATGACCTCATTTCCTCTACAGTCAACTGGTTCTGACTTTTTCCTCCACCAGCACGATACCTAATGAGACACCACACCAATGTCACCTCTTCACTCACAATGCAGAATGGGTTAGTGCTAGGCTCATTCACCAGCCTGTGTGTGTGTCCAGTGTGTGTCTGTGTATGCGCGTGTGTGTGTACCTGGTCTGTCTCTTGCCATTGAGAAGCTGCTGTGCCACAGATGAACACCTGTCTGCATCCTGAGTGACCACTCTCAAGTGACGTAACAGATCATTATCCGGAAAACTGTTCTTATCTGACTCTTCAAGCAGAGAATGGAACACAGACAGGTCTGAAACAGCACACAAAGAGTATGTGTGAGACAAACAGACAGATAGAGCTTTTACTATTAACTTCTAACGTTTTACATATATCCATGCACTGGTTATTGTAATCTGTCATTGACAATATTAAGAGATAATGAAATAACTCTTTTCCATTGACAAGGTATTAATGTCTAATAATGTTGTAACCATAAATAAATGGTTTGAAGAGAACTAAACCAAGCTCTATCCATTCACTTAAGCAAAACTCACTGCGCTTTTTGTCCAGTTTGGCCTCAAGGACCTCAGTTACGCGTGACGCCCACTCGTCATACGAGTCGGCCCTTTGCTTCACAGCATTCAACATGGGGTAGAGATCATCTAGCGTGAAACGGTACCTACAATGTAATAAAAAAGGCGTTAAAAGAGACTAATTTATACTCTCTACACTGCTACTAATATTAAAAAAAATTGTAAACCTTCTAACCATCATGTACTCATGAATTTCAGAGACTAATTGAATTAAACCATCAAATTCTTTAAACTCCACTTTATATGCTGTAGGATAATGTAAAGGGTAGTGAAAGGCTGGAGCACTCACCTGAATGTGTATTTGGAGGTAGGGCAGGAGCAGAGGTGGTGAGCGTGGTGTAGACACACCTGCTCCCCCGGCCGACATGGACAGGTGAGAGCAGACAGGTAGCAGGTGGTGCGACACTTAACACACTGTCTCTCATCATCCTGCAGCAAATCATATTCATACAACTCACACTGCACCACTCCCTAGTGACACAGAGAAGAAAAGAGGGGGAGGCTCATGCATACGAAAGAAATATCAAAGGACAACATACTGCACACATTTTGAAATGAATCTAAAGGTGTCCTTATTGGTTTTTACAAAAAGTGTATTCTGCATTTTAGAACAAATACTCACTCTTTATGGAAACTATGGTACTTTGCAAGCAGGCTGTTAGTGTTGCAACCCAAGCACTGAATTAAAATATCTGAACATATTCAGATCACCGAACAGAATGTATTTGGAAAAACAGAAGAATTTAAAAAATGACTGCTGAACAAGATCTCTATTCAGGCAATGGAAAGCTTTCAGCAAGCACACCACACAATCTCAACATCATTTCTTGATGATGAGTCCCAAATGCAAAGAATTTGACTTTCTAAACCAAATCAAGCCTGTGTAAATAATGTCACCCATAACCCAGTTGTGATTGAATTATACCAAAGAGCCATAACAAAACACTTGGAAAATCACATTTTCACATTTTATTTTATGGAGAAAGAAACAAACAAAAACAGAGCTATCTGTATTTGGTTACATTGTTTTATTGTTGGTGCTTGCTCTCACCAATTTGCGGATTTGCTCTCGGAGATCCCTCTCTCCACTGATCATTAGCACCATGTCTTTGTGCACGGCTGAGGCCAGAACCACATCCAATTTATTAGCTTTGGCAGCCATGTTACAGATCATCTCATCGTGGGAGAAGACACAGTAACGATGCAGCAAGCGGTAGTGCTCCACACACTGACGGCCCAAGGGCATCTACAGAAACAGAAGGGCAACCATTATATAACCAATATCAAGGTGTGACTAAATTATTATTATTTTTTTCATTAACTGATATATCATATAAATGATCATCTCATGTTAATACATAAATGCGTGAGATAGGCAGAAGTCTTTCTTACCCAGTCCACGGTGCAGAAGTTGACAGCCTCTGCAAAGTTGAAGCCCTGATTAAAACCACTGTGATAGGCTCTCGGGAATGTGATGACAAACTCTCCTGCACATTGATTGGTCCTGTAAATCTGAGAAACAAAGTGGAGGATTACTTGAAAAATTCAATTAGTGTCAAGGGTAATTACTGAACTATGAGCACATGAGTGATTAAAATACTGATTCAACATTAGAATGACAGGACTGTGAGTATGTGCACAAGTGCATGACTGAGAGAGACAGAGAGAGTCGTCGTCTGAGTGTGTGAGATGGCTCGGTGTATAGATGTCAAGTCTTGGTGTGAACGCATTAAAGAGAGAGAGGATGTGGCATTATTAATGTGAATGTGTTAGTGTATATGTTGTCTATGGGTGTGAAAAATGAAAATGTGGTCTGTAAGAGAGCTAGATGTGTCTGTGTTAAAGTTTATGTGCATGACACCCAGTGTGTGTGTGAGAGAGTGTGCGAGTGTGAGAGAAAAAGAGAGAAAGAGTGTGACTCACTGGTACTCCGTGGGACATAAGCGTGTTAGGGTTCATGATGGTAACGAGTTGGTGTAAGAGATCTGGCTGAGACTCAAATAGTTCAGGTGCCAGCTTCTTCATCACAGCCTCCAGCTGCTCAGCAGCAAATCCTGGAGCTCCATACCACGTCTTAGGCTCTCCCCTACACACAAAACCAGCAATTACTTAAAACCCTCAAAGACAGATGGAACTAATATCACCAGAGCATGTGGAGAATATATTTAGTAATAATCTTTGTCACAAAGTATGCTTCAGCTAAGTTCATAAAGGTATCTCAAATGAAATCCTATTTAAGTCGGAAAGATCTTCTGCAGTCTCAAATGGCAAAATGCCTTGTAATTTCTGCATTTTCCAGGCCATACCTTTGCCCAAATCCGATTAAAAACTGATTTATACAAAGGTCTTTTTTTTTCTTAATTTCAGGAATTTACAATAACAACATGGCCTACAACCAGCAGTGATTATGGGTTTAAAGGCAGTGGTTGAACTAAATCAAGGCAACAATCATAAATTCAAAATCGTATCAATTATAACTGATTTTAGGACAGGCAAAAAGAAAAGAACAGACATCTGGTGTGTAAAACTTATTCAAATTTTTAAAGGCTAGCAAAGTGAATTGCCTAAACCTTTAATACTTAAAGTACTGTCCCCTAAATTCTGAACAAAATGTGTCACATATTGATCAGAGAGTACGGAATCATATCATAGATTTTGTGGTATCCTCAAATATCGAGTCGTTATCTTATCACTGAAAATCGTGTACGATCATAACAGATTCAGTGCTATCGTCAAATATACTGTTGCTTTAACAATCAAAATGGCATCATGTAGAAGCCTATGGTTTATACCACTTTTAGCAATCTCACCCAACTTGAGAAACAATAAAGCAGTAAGAAACACAACATATGCCACCCTCTTCGGTAGCTGAATATATTCAGAATAAATCACTGGGCATTGTAAAACATAATCCACAGCAAAGACTCCATGCTGAGAGATAACTCACTAACTAACTTTCTCTTGTTCTGCACTGCTCAGACTATATATATAAAAAAATTGATTTCCCCTGCTCTGCTGTGTAAACAAAGCCTTATAGAGGTCCAGGCACAAGCCAACAGCACCCAACTTCTAAAATGTTTCCTAAAGTATTTTACACTGTGAGTGATCTATGTGACCATCACTTGGTTATGGAGGGTTTATAAAGAAAGTGTGATGGTTATAACAATATTTCTGGCTGAGTAAATTGCTTATATAAATTCAGAACACATATAAAGCGTGATAAAGTGGTATATTACCAATGCAGGTAGTTAATGGAGTAGCTCCAGTGGTCCTCGATATGCCAGCAGAAAGAGGAGAAGCACATGCCCACATACAGCCAGGGCAGGGTCATACCACATATATCAGCTGTCACATGGGTCAACACGGATGGGGCCATCATTGCCATGTTATTTAGATTCCACCCACAGCACAAGTACTTCTACAACACACAAACGGAAAAAGCGGCCATGACAAAAGTGTAAACAACAGCTCATATTATAAGATATATCCAGATAAATACAAAGGGCCCATGACATTTCATAACACCCAAAAAAATGTAAATCCATGTTTCCTAATTTCCTTCTCACTTTTATCAAATTTCCTTAACAAGGTCAATAGTCAATATATTGGTCAGAGACCAATATAACGTAAGCTTGCATACAAAGACATTTCAATTAATGTGTGCTGATCACATGATACGCGTGTCCTATTTGTATTTACTGCATGTTGGTTAATATATGTGTGCATGCAAGAGCATTCAGCTCTTGAAAATTAAAATTATTTTAAAGGGAACTACTCAGAGTGTGGACTCTACTTTCTTTTTCACTTGTCCAGCACTGTGATTTTGATATGCATTCTATAGACATTCTTATAAAATACATTTCCCAGAAAGTCCATCTATTACTGTGTTGCTGTATTTTTATCCATGTTTTAGTTTACCTCGTCTTGCGGCGCAACCTTGAACTTGCCACCCCTAATGGGAAAGCCACTGCCGAACTCCTTGGAAGCGATATCGGCTCCGTACTCTACCGTCACATCCTCTGTGATAGTGCCCACCAACCGCCAGAACTCTTTCTCTACCAACTCAGTCGGCACCATCTATACATACACACAGACACGAATACACAGCGTCAGAAACACAAGAGCACAAGGTAACAATAAATGCAACAAAATATGTACAAATAACAAGTTACTAATTCCAAGGTCACTGAACATGAGACAATTCTAACTGACCACACATGCTGGGTATTTCTGAGCTTACATGAACAGGCATGTTGAAGTAGTCAGACTTAAATGAATCAGCCATTTCCCCAAACGTTTTGAGGGAGTATTCTCTGCGTGCCTGCTCGAAGCCAAATGCCTGCTGTGGCTTACCGCATTCCTGTATAGAAACATACTGCAATCAGTGAAACAAAATCTTTTCAAATTTACTTACACTTACACACACACACACACACACACACACACACACACACACATATAACCCCAGTAGTAGTCAGCTTTGTTAGTGCTATAAGATACCACAGTAAAATTGTTATATAGAATACATTTAACTTGGCACTGTTGTGTATTGGATGATTTTTTATGCTAGCATAAAAAATAATTGTTGAGGGAAAATGATTCCCATTATTCCTCTGCATAGTGACACTGTATCATAATAAGGCAAAAGTTTTTACTCCTAACACATTGCAGGCCATAAGTAATTAGACATCGGCAACTTGGCTCTGTATTGATACAATGACTATGATGTTAGTGTTGGACAAGCATTGTCCTGCTTTTGTGAGTAAAATTTTAGGGTGTGGCAGACAGGCCCCTGCTTCCCACACCTGCGCCAGACACTTGGGGCACCTCCAGTCACCCTTAGGGACATCATGAAGGGGCGGGATCAAGCAGAAAGTGTGGTAGCTGTCATCACAGCCGTCGCATAACAACAGCCTTTCCTCATCACTACCGCTCCCACATACCAAACACACATACAGGTCCACCTAGAGCAAGAAGCAAATCAAATGGGACGAAGGAAAAAGAAAAGGTAGTGGAATATAGGGTATCAGTGTTTTAATACTTTAATACACAGAACATTTCCCAAGTACGTTATAGAGAGAGAAGAATCAAACAGAGGCAGCAAGAGGAGACTCACTACGCTGACAGGTGGCTGTGGAGTGCTTTTCTTATAGCGCGATTTGGTTTTCTCTGGCTCAGTTTGCAGCTCTCTCTCCACAGGCTCCTGTTTAATCTGAATGGGTACTTCCTTTACTGTTGACACAACACCGAAAAAGCTTACTCAGTTGAACTTGTCTTTAAAATCAGCTCTTGCATGATACAACTAATTTTATTCATTTTCATTTCATGAGGCAGAGTCTGAAGTGGATGATGTAGATAATCAAAGTAAAAAACTTGTTTAACCCATTGTAAACTTGTAACTATTTAAAATTATAAGTAGATTTGGCTATAAATATAGAGTGAGGCTAAGCGTCTTTCAGGGGAATAAGAATCAAATCTCTGTTTGAGATATTCTACTTTCAATCCATCTATCTCACCATCCACTTTATTAGGAACAGGTCAAGAGCTTCAGTTAATGTTCACATCAAACATCCGAATGAAGAAAAAGTATGATCTCTGTGACTTTAATCGTAGCATGGATGTACCAACATCCATGGGGACTGAGGATTTCAGAAACTGCTGATCTACTGGGATTTTCACACACAACAGTCTCTAGAGTTTACACAGAATGGTGCGAAAAACAAACAACACTGTTCTGTTGGTGGAAACAAGTTGTTGCTAAGAAAGGTCAGAGGAAAACAGCCAGAGCTGCCAAGATGGAAGTAGTAACTCAATCACTCTTTACAACTGTGGTGAGCAGAAAAGCATCTGAGCATGCACGAAACACTGAACCTTGAGGTGGATCTCAAGTTTTGATGTGTTGTGCATTCTAAGATGCTTTGTTCACTGTTCACCAAGGTAGTAAAAAGTGCTTGAGGTGTCAGCTCAGACCACTCTGGTCATTCTTCTCTTATCTCTCTCATCAACAAGGCATTTCAGCCTACAGACCCTCCGCACACAGGATGTATTTTTGTTTTGTTTTTTTCACACCATTTTGTGTAAACTCTACACGCTGTTATTTTTAACTTCCTTGTGAAGCACTTTCGTCTGCATTTTTTGTATGAAGGGTGCTACACAAATAATAGTCTTTATCCTTGTCAATATAATTATGATAATGACATGTGATGATAAGCTTGTATGACAGCAGAAACAGTAGCTCACCTGGTTCAGGTTTTGCTACAAAAGAGCCCATCCTTCTCCTGAGATTGGGCCTGTTCTCACACACCTCTCCTCCTGTACACCCCTCTGACTTCCCACAGCCAGACTAGAAAGGAAGCGAGACAGGAAAGATGACTCGTTATGCTAATTTGTAATAGCAAGTAACTATAGTGCAACAACAGTGTTAAGCTAGTGGTAAATGTGTCCTGAGGTAAGGTTTGTGCATGTGTGTGTATTAATGCGCTTGATCTACCTCAGCTTTCATTCGCTTGGCTCTCCTGGCAGGTGTGCATGTATCGCTGGGTTGCACCTGCACCTTCTGCCTTTGCACCAGATCGTGAGGTTTATATTCTTTATCATCACCATTTTCCGGGAGGGAGGGTTTCTGAACAAACTGCGGATAAAATAATAAAAGTTACTTCCTCTTCCACTTCCAGCACCTGCAAAGGAGGTCTGCTGACAGTCCCATAAATTTCACTCATACAAACACATCTTGCCTGCACTGTAGTACATGTGTAGTACATCTTTAGGCACTGAAACAGTTTCAGAAATGAAATGTTATGCACTACTAGCAGTTCATTACAAGATAATGTTACGTGAAAATTCAGTTTTGATGTGTAAGGTACATACACACAAGAAGTGCCAGAGAAAATAGATTTGTAATTAGTCCCACTCCCATAAAGGACATTAACTGGTAAAAACAGCTCATAAAACACTCCTGGGTATCTGCATCATGACTCACAGTCAAAAAGAGAATTAGCGCATATTTCAGGAATAGTGCTGGCAGTGATAAAACAAGAGCATGCATCAACAGACAAGGGAAAGAGAACGGAGCTTATTTGTTTTAACATTTTGTTAAAAAGTTTAGAAGCAGCATTCATTCCTTCATCTTCACTGACTGCTTTATCCTGGTCAGGGTTGCAGCAGATCCAGAGCCTATCCCAGGAACACTGAGCAAGGTGGAAATACACCCTACTCCATCACAGGGCATCACACACACACACACACACACACACACACACACACATATACACACCTGCGGGAAATCTAGAACTGTAGCATGTTTTAGGGGGCGGAAGGAAACCGGAGATCCCAGAAGAAAGCCACAAGGACATTGGGAGAACATTAGAAACTCTATATAGACACAAACCAGGAACCCTGGAGCTATGAGCTGGCAACACTACACACTATGCCACTCTGCTACCCGGGCAAAAGAAGCATTTCTCTTAATGGAGAATTCCATGTAAAACTGGAACGACTTGCTTTGAATGAAGACTGTGGTAATATACTAAACATCGACCAAGCTGGCCAAGCTACTCTGAGCTAACAAACCATGGTCTCTAAATGGTTTTAATGGTAAGTGGTCTCATACACACTAAAGTACAGATTCAAAGCTTATTTAACCTCTTAAATTACCAGGATCCATCAGCTGGTCCAGTCTTAAATTCCTGGAGTTTCACTATAGTTACTGAACTATATATATATA
>CM074952.1:8529806-8571002 GCA_037577455.1 Pangasius macronema | reverse complement strand
ATGTCTTTATTACCTATATTTTTATATATATATATATATATATATATATATATATATATAGATATATATATATATATATATACACACACATACATACACACACAGAATGTACATACATATAAATGAATTAATAAGATGGAACTTTATTGGTCCTGATTCTGCTCTTATGTCTAACTTGGCAGCACAGAACTATACTTTCTTTTAACCCTTCCAGCTTCATAAGGTTGTTCCTTTTTAATTATGAGATAAACAGCACAGAGTGGCTATGTTACAGTGACATGAAGGATTCTGTTGTGAGGTTCAGGTTAGAGTAAGGGATAGCAGAACAGTAAATGTGCCAAACTCTGTGATAGTATCTCTTATTGTGTGCATATTCTGTAATCTGTCTCTCCTCATAATCTAACCCAGACAAATTAGTCTGAATCCAAATGAGCTTGGTAGGGGTGTCTCTAGCTATTATCAGATTATCGGTTGGAATACGCAGAAGGGAGGAAATGGGGGGGAGACTGCGCTTCTGCAGTGCTTAACCCAGAGGGATCTCTTTCACAAAGGAAGGGGGGGGTAAGAGAAAGAGGTAACAGCTGGTAGTTTTAAGAGCGTATTCCCTACTGTAACTTACAAAGCTCTAAAGACAGTGAAAGCAAGCAAGGAGGGACAGGGGTGTGGTAAATGATGAGGTGGAAAAAAACAGTAAAGTGTGGTGACGATGAAGGGGACTTTCATGCCCAACAGACTGTAGAATATTTTGAAAATTATACTTAAAAATACAGACCAACTCTCCCTACAGAACAAAATGTGCTTATTTCTAGAGCACACAGATCAACACACATACTTGGGTTTTCTTTTAAATGTTTTAAATCCATGTTAAGGAATCTCAGTGACCAATAGAAATGGCCCAAAAAGTGCAAGTAGAAATGTCATAAAATGTTATTAAACTTGAATTTTCAGGTTTTTTTTTTTTAATTTTAGTCATATTATAAACTGGAAGCCAACAACTATTGTATTCAATCTTTTCTCTAGTATAAATGCATTCATTTGACCTGAAGAGGAAAAACAATCCTCAATGAGAACAAATAAGAAGCATCCACAGAAGCACACCCTGCCAAATTCCTGACCAATCAAAGAACACTCACATGTTAAAATATTTTGGTGCATTTGTAAAATGGTGGAAAGTGAAACCAACTGGACCAAATGAAAAAAGATACAGTATCCCAAAAAAATCTATTTGTTACAGACTTTAGCAAACGAACTAGGAGTGAAAACAGCCTAAACCAACAATGCTCAATGTTCTGCTTCGCCATCCATCACTTTCTACTGAAGTGTGGCATTTGGCATCACAGTGTGTGGGGGATTGTGGTGGGGGGATTGAGTGGGGGACAGGGAACAAGTGAGGCAAAGGCAGGCATTGGAGGGTCAAGATAGGCTCGTTTTTATGTAATTGGCCTAAGTCATAATAAACCAATACAATGTTGGGCTTAAGGAAAAAAAAACAGACCATGCACCAAAACATGCAAACAAAACAGCAAAAGTTTTTGATTTTAAGTGAAACGGGAAGAAGATACTGAGATCTGTTAAGAAAACTGTTACGAGATTTTACTGGTGGCTTAAGAATCTAAGAACTGAAACAACATGCTACTGAAACAACAGGTTCTAGTTTGTAATGTGAAAATTTAAAAATGTACTTTTTGGAAATTTTTTAACAGACTCCATTAACATCGTTTTTGTTTCAAATCCCTCAATGAAATATTTCACAAAAGTAAACATACATATTTATATCCCCAAAAATGAGCCGGTGTTAGAATAGCTGGGTCCTGAATCAGAAAAGCAGACATACCTTCTCCTGCTCAGGAGCTGCCCCAAAACTCTTCAGATGGCTGCTAGCTCTGGAGCGCGGGCAAGAGAAGGTGCCAAGAATTATACATGAATTTAGGTGACCTCAGACTCAGAGGTCACAAAAATCCAATTAGATGTCTCTCCTCGTGGAGACAAAAAATATATGAAGGGGAAGTGTCGGAGAATAAAGTTTTTTTCTCTTACTAAAAACATTACTTATAAGACATTTTAATTCCAGAACAACAGATCACACCAGATACTACAAGTGTATATTTTTGTCTTATAAAGATCCTGCACCGGAACACAGCACAAAGCACTGTCTGGGATGAGTTTGACACAAAATCATTTTTGATGAGATTGAACAGTAAAGCACAGCATAGCACAATAGGCAGTGTTTACTCTAGACATGACCTTTCCATCAAAGTAAAACCACTCTTATTTTAGGCCCAATGTGTTTAAAACTCCCAGAATTAAATGTCTTAACTCACACAATGTAAGGAGCAGCCATTCCAACATCTAAACCTAAGATTCTAATTCAGAAGACCTAAAATCTTAGCTAGTCATCAGAAGCTGATGAATTTTTGCCCTAAAACTGGTTTGAAACTGGTTTGAAACTGCAACACAAGGCTCCTGATGCGTTTCCACTGTAGTTGCTTAGTTGCCGCCGTCACACCCACAACCACTGAGATGATGTGTGAATGTTAAAACACTGCATGTTCACTTCTGAAATCCAATTAACAATGGAACTGATCCAAATAAGGTTTACCCCTTTTGCTCATTACTCTGGATTCTGATCATATCAGAATAGAAGCAAAATCATGTATAAGCTTTCCTACCCTGTTTGGTCTTTAGCATCCCTGCAGTCATTTCTAATGGCACCTATGAATGTCTACTGGATGTCTGTGTCATGCCTTGTATGGACAGTTGAAGTAAGTTCCTTTTGGAGAAACCCACACCAACGTAAAGATACCGGAAACATTAAATCCGAAACTCTGGGCCACACCTGGTCCTTAAAATATTAAGGCATTAATGATGTGTCAAATGCTTGGGTATGCAAATCCAGTTGTAGCTCAGTAAATATGGTTCTGTACTAGTGACTGGAAGGTTGTGAGTTAAAATCCCAGGATTCTCTAAACCTAACTGCCCAGCTCTATGTTTGGATTGGTTTCTACCTCAGCTGTAAGCCATTCTGGATAAACGCTTCTGCCATATGAATAAAAATGGATGCATATAAATATATGATTCAATCTAATTAAAAACATCTGCTATTCATTTACCTAAGCCACTGCTTTCCATCCTTCACAAAACAGCAGTCTTTTTAAAGCACTAGAGTTTGTGAGAACTGTTCTGTTTTTATGGCCTGGTTTGGTTAAAACTCTGAAAACGTAAATATTCACATTCCTGCCTCATACAGAGCTGAGCTAATGGAAAATAGGTTGGAGTATGTTGCATGCCATGTATGATATATGGCAGCTTGTATGAGAAGTGAGAATGCTAGACATCAGGCCTCCTGAATGACCTTAAACTCTGGATCACTGGATCACCTTATTGCATCTGTAAAGAATTCTAATCCATGTCATGTTAAATAGTTAGAATTCCAGAATAATAAGGAGTGTACGCACCAGCAGGTTGGCTCCAGCCTGGAAGAGGTTGTAGGGGTAGAGGACTCTTTCGTAGTGACCACGCAAGTGTGAACCTACTGCCTTGCCTGGTGCAAAGCCCATTATCATGGCTATCTTTGTCCATCTGCGCTCCTTACATACAGTATCAAAACCTCCCTCATCTGCAACAAGCTAAGCAATGACAGAAAAAAAGAGAGATGTCACATGAATGTACAGTCACATACAGACTTGGACTGCTGAATGCAAACTTTTTCTATCATTTTACTGCCTAGAACATGAACAGAGTAATGGACAGCGGTTCCTCAACAGCACTTAACCTGTACTTAGTTTAAGAACATTTGCTGTGGTTGTAATAGCCTTACCTTGTTTAGCTGGTATAGATCTAGTATTTTTCGCTCTACGTGTGGAATTTTAAGAGTGGATCCCTGAAGCTCCCAGAACTTAGCAATCTGGTCCAGAAAATTGAGTTTGACCCTCGTCTGTGCCTGGGAGAGAGAAAACAGAGGGGGAGGAACAGAAAAGGACGAGGGCAAGATTTAAAAAGAAAGAGAGAGAGAGAGAGAGAGAGAAAGAACACAAACAAAGAGAAAAAAACATGAATTATCTAGAAAATAAATGCAGAATGATAATGATTAACTAATTTCTTTTTGTTGAACTGTGATTCCATTGATATGGAAGAGCAGGAGAGGATTGAAAAGACCCCAATTCTGCTGACTGGGGCTCTCTAATTGAAAGTGCAATGCCTAATGCAACCCTGTGATTCCCTGAAACATCTTTACTGAAAAGATGAAACCATCCAAACTAAACACCCCCCCCCCCTCCACACACACACACACACACACACACACACACACACACACACACACACACTCAAAAATGCTAGTTGTGAACCAACCTCTAACTCGTTGAGTCTCTGGATCCGAGGAGTGAAATGAAGTCTGTCGACGTCACATGCAAATGGAGGCTGCCAGTCCTGAGCACACAAACAGAAACGTAAGTGAATTTTAATAAACAAACACAAGTCAAATGTAGCAACCAATGTCCTTACCAAAAGGATTTCGACATCTAAACCAGCAAATGCTACTTTAGTGTGAAACATCCATGTTCCTTCAGAGTTCTCACACTTCTCAAAAACAAACATGCCAGAATGGCCATAATTAACTCAGGAATTGGGTCCAAAAGCTATTTTTTCCCCACTGCAGACTCATTGCAATACACGCATATTTACTATGGCAACACTAGCTCTATATGTAATTCTGTTACAAAAGCATACTGATGGTGCTACACATGGTTTATCACTTCTGTATGATAGTACTATGAGCTTTATTTTACATTTTAACAAGTAATCAAGTCTCTTTGTGAACTGAGCTTCATGCTATCATTGGCCATTCAGAGGATCACAGCAGGCCTTCCACAAGTCCAGAGAACAGAGACAAAAAAGAAAAAAGAAAAAAAAACATACTTCAAGATTACTGTTGCACAAGGCAGTTTTTCTGCCTGTCTGCTCTGAGGAATTGTTTAACAGTCTTTTTGGTGCACCCAGTGCCAAATCCAAATGTGGGACTTTTGATTAGAAAACAGCAGTTACACTTTCAACAGAGAAAACAAGACAATGGGGAGGTCTGCCAAATTTATACACCTTTGTAAATAAAGAATAGATAACTTTATTTACATTTTTCAGTATGCTCATAGTAGTCCATGTCCAATGGTTATAGCTATTATACAAATGGCCAATAACTTGATCTAAACACAAAATTTTGTTACAATACATGATCTAAGTTTAGTACTTTTTTTGCCACCAAGAAAAGACTTAAAAATTTAATACATTATAGTGCATACATTATACATTGCAGGGTCTTTATGTGCACCCAGGTTAAAATTTAAAGACATGCCTGGCTTTCAAAAACAGCTAAATGAACACACAATTGGAACCTATTATTCATGTACTAGAGAGTATTCAGCCAATTCACACATGTCCCACTTCGATGAGGATTGCTATTACTTTAGGCCTTCAAACACACCTCTTAATGTTAAGCATGGATTAACCAATGTCAGTACTACAGCTAATGTATTGTGTTTCATTACACCTTTGTTTATCTACAGTAAAATAAAAAAAATTATTAAAGATTTGGAAACGGGGTCCATTCTGAACAGCATCAGTTTAGGTTCTCTTTCTCATATGGTCTTAACATGGCAACGAGACCCAACATTCCTGCATTAGTCTGCATGTGAAAAGACATATTGATATGCAGCATGTGGGGAGGGTTCACTAGAGAGCACACCAAACAAATGGCCCTGTAGGGTTGGAAACTTCAATAAATGACAGCAGGAGACTGATTTAATAAGGAAATGATGTTAAATGTAACTGACTAATGTGATATGCAAAAAATATTAATGGGCCCCATGTTCTTCCACCTTGTGAAAGCAGAATGAGAATTCAAATGCAGCTATGTGGAAGCACCAACTGATCTTCTTGTTATCAGAACAACGATCCAAAAATAAAAACTGGAATAACTGGAAAAGCACAGCATGAACTCTTTTCAATTTCTTCCATTTTAGTGACGGCACTTGCTTCCTATAAAATCTTTCACTTGACCACTGGCCACACCAACAAACACACGATTTACTATAAATAAACAAAAATCTTACTAAATATACAAATGATTGGGAAATTGGAACGAGATAAAAGTGCAGCAACAGAATAAAAAATATCCAAATCCAGGGAAACATGAAAATTAATACAACATGAAATAAGAGAACAGATGAATGGTTCAGTCACTAAAACTGAACTGAATGAGAGCAGAACTCAGTCATGACAAGAAACACCTTGTGTGTGTGTGCATTGTCCTACAGACTACATTTCTTACCCGCTAAAACCATGTCCTTTGAGACACAGCACACAATTCTACATTTCCGCTTTTGTAACCACGTAGGTAAGCGATCTACAAAACCACTTCCTCTGTCAAAGCATAAACTAGATCATCTGCTGTTAAACAGTGCAGAAAGGGAAGGGGAAAAAAAAAATCATACCATGCTGAGAATGAGCCTTACACGCCCACAGTTACTGGCCTAAATGTATCCACGATAGCCTTATCTCCTCACTTGCAATTTCGGTAAGACTAGCAGAACATGAAAGGCTCAAAAAGAGTCTTTTCATCGCTACTAAGGAAGACGTCTTCACCCTGTGTTTCCCCCACCAGCACCCTCACATCAACCCACATCCCCGTTCCACCCTTGCTATTTTCCAAAGACCAAGCCACACATTAACAATACCCATTTTAATACTGCCTACAGAGACACACATATACACACAAATACATGTGAGGACGTAAACAACACAAAACTTACAATATTAAAGGCAATTTTCAGCATGTTTGTAGACTACTGACACCATCGTAAACTTACTTATGTTAGCTGTGTTTGACTTGAAAACAATTACAACAGAACTGAATTCTTCCTTGTTTTAAATGATTTACAATAGGGAAAATATGAATATGATATAAGAATTGTTCGGTTATAAACCATATTAAATTATCAGGTAGATAAAATGTCCTTTTGTCCTACAGTCACAATAATTGTCTACGTAAGGTTATAAAATATATGGCAGTATGGTTCTGGACAGTGATTCATAAGGGTGTTGTCTCACACACATACAGCTTAACACTGGTTATTACTTCATTATGGATAGTTAGTTACATTTTTTTTAATAACGTGTTTTAGGATATTAATACAACATAGCTTAGAAAGTAACATTGAAAAAACAAGAATTATATCATCATAATGTGAATACAATATGTCTGGCTACTATTTACACAGGAAGAAAATAAAGAAACTGTACTCAGTGAATAAAACTTGCATACTCGTCCCAATACACGTTTAACCAGATAAAGGAGGTGAATAACAGTTACGGTGGAAAAAAACAACAACAACACTAAAATAACTTCATTTTTAATCCGTGTATGGTTCACAACAGTTGTGATACAGACCCACAAAATGGCCAGATGGTAGTACACTCACTCACACTCCACAAAGGCAACATGGAGGACGGCTCAAGTGAACACGGCCTGCACGGTAACCATAAATTCACCTCAAAAAGCATCACATTATGGCTTCCTGTCGTGGAACTAGTTCACTATCATTATCAGATGTGTATACAAGATGCCAGAGTCGGCTTTGCGCCATTTTGTGTTATCTGTTTGTGTGTGTGCGCGCGTAGAAGTTATATAAACCGTATAGCAACGAGCGATGCACAAGCGGTGGACTTCTCCACCTCTCAGTGGAAGCTGACTGGAAAAAAAAAACACATAACAACAACAAAAAACCCACGTCTACGACCTTGTATTGTTGTATAAGTGGAAATTTGTAATGAGTTGGTCATAATGCGTCGTGTGCTTTCATGAAGCATTTCACATCCGATTTGTGTACCTTAAATTCGCCCACACACTATCAATCCTGATGAATAAATATGGTCACATTTTGTCCTCTCTCGTTTTCACTTTGTTGTGGCGTGAGACACGTCACGTAGCTCCCATATTGTGTAATCCGACCTGCGAGTATTATTTTATTCTCTCTCTCTCTCTCTCTCTCCCCCTCTCTCACTCACACACACACGTCTGAAAACCTTTACATTAACTATAAGGCTTGGTTTAGTTGAAATTCCTACCGAAAACCTGAAACGGCGGAAAAAAACTGTAGTTTGGAAGTCGTCATGTAGCCTTCAAGTCTCTAAACCATATAAACACACCATTCATTTTCCATTTTAAAGAAGTTTCACAGGACACCGTATAGAGCACAAACACCACCAATACTCAGCTCATGTGGTCTGAGCAATGCCATTTTATATCGCATCCAGTTGAATATTAATAATAATACACAATAATAAACATTTTTGGAGCTAAACTCCAAAAACACCAGAATCCATACGTTTTACTAATCTTTAGTCGTGTTTAATTAAATTTGTGCTCGGTCTCTCTATCTTTAACAAAAGTATCATCCTTGAGGCCAAATTCAATGTCACAGGGATGCGGTAATGCAGCTCGCCATGTGGCCCTTTTCAGTAAGGGAGTGTGTGTGAGAGAAAGTGTGAGACTGTGTGTTCATTTATATGTAAACAGATTATACAATAAGTTAGGAACTGGGGCGGGGAACGAATCGAAAGTGTCACTTTTAATCACAACAATGCAATAAAACTCTTCATTTGGAATACAGCGGGTTATTCTTAAAAAAAAAAGAAAGAAGAAGCTTATTAGCTGAAGCTACAATAGGTGAGGTTACTGGACCACTTTGCATCTTCGACTCTCAGGGTAATTCCCCATCCTGTACCTCAAACTGGGGATTAGACACACGTACTTCTCGCAATCAAGATGTAAAATGATGAAGATGCTGGAATTCTGGGATATCTGGACAACTTTGTCGCGTTTCCGCCATCTAACTTCTCCCCCAGTTTTCTGCAGCATTCGTACAGGCGCTTATTTCATTCTGCTATCCGCGTCCCAATCGTGAGCCAAACAATATAACGCAACAAATATTGCCATCACCTGACCTCTTACAGGTAATTATGTGTAAATAAATAATAGCACTGAACGGGAATATTCAGGGAAATTTGCTGTGCCTGAAAGTTTAATTACATGAGCTAACGTTACCGTTCTGCAGATAGCTAGCATAGGCAGGGTAGTTATTTTCTCTAACTAGCAGGCAAACAATCTAGCTAGCCACTCACATCATCTTACATTCATCCTAGCTATTCTCACACGCAAGTTAGCTACTTTTTAATTTTTTTACCACTTCAATACATTAATAATTTCAGGTTATGCATCAGTTTAGTTCTTGGTGTATTTGTGCTGAATGAATTCGTAACTAGCCTAAGCAACCAGATCCCTATAGATCAAGCACACAAAGCAGTACAGCTGGTTTAGCTAGTGCTGTCACTGCGCCGCCATGTTGAAAATTTTCCCTTTAAATTGAGCACCCGAGCTTGCTAACTGCTACCGGAGCCGATGATTAAATATCGAGACCGCGGTTACGGAGCAGCTGTGGCTCGATGCATCACGCTCTCGACACTCACCGGCGGCGGGCGGATTTTACAGATGCCTGTTTTCTCCGCGATCGGCCGAATCTTATTGATAAACGAAAATGGATCGGCGAATTCCTCCCAGCTGGGCTCGAATACCGGGCACTCCGGAGGCGGCTTAAACTCGTCCGGCCGAGGCTGGCTCATGGTCCAGGTTGAGAGAGACACGGGTCGCTCGGTCGGGACAGACGGTTGTTAAGATCGGACACTGCGATCGATGTCGCTCTTCTACTCCCGTGCTTGATTCCTGCTTACTCGAACAATCAGTATCAACACAGGATGGCTGGCTCAGTCAAACACACACTGAGAAGATTGCTCTTAGGCAGTTACCACATCCGCCTAAAAAACTAGATACCCAGCAATCCTACAAGTCACACACATGAGCCCATAAACCTTTACCGAAGTACTTTATTTTAACCAGACATTTTTATTATATGTCTTTTTACCCATTGTTGATGTATTTACATATATAAAAAGCGAGTTTAAGAAGGATTACATGCCCAAGGCTTTGTTTTACACATTAACATATTCCATCACTGTGTTACCTGACATGTGTGTGACTTACACTGTAAAAAAGCTAAATAAAATAAAAAGAAAAAACTGCTTGTACTTTTATTTCATAAACTAATTCAAATTAAATGTTGGGCTGTCATGATGCACAACACAGGGCGAAGTACATTTTATAGATAGATAGATAGATAGATAGATAGATAGATAGATAGATAGGTAGACAGACAAACAAAGGGTGCATTAGCCCCAATGTGTCTGGTTGAAAACAGGCTATATATATATATATATATATATATATATATATATATATATATATATACCAGAAATGAAAATTACATGCATGACATGCATACAAGTCAGCCATATACACTTAAATTGCAAGTGGTGTGCATTTATCTCCTAACAGTAACAAAATGACCTAATTCTTTTAGAAGTGACGCAATCGCAGCCCGTGGAGTTTTATTCATTAATCCGAGCCAATCATCTCCACGCACCATAATAGTGTTTACTCGCGCGGATGAATACGCCCAGGTGACAGTTCGCGGTGACCGGGACTAGTTCTTTAAATAGACCCTTGCGAGGCACCTGATTGGACGCCGTTCTTACTATGAGACTGATGTAGTTGACTGGGAGGGTCCTGTAGTCAAACACTGAGGGGAAAAAAAAGGACAGGAGTTTTAAAGAAACCTACTAATGTCGAAATGAGTAAAATACACGTTGGATTGTATGTGTTTTATGTAGCCAGATGCAGGGTGTGCTAAGACATAACTGTTACTCTTCTTTTTAGAAACTAATAAATACAACAACCTTGATGTTCTTGCAGGATATGAATAACCGTTAATGCCCTTCTCACACCGCAAAGCCGGAAGTGGCAATAGTGAAACACAGACCTTTGCAAGAAGTAAGAAATGATTTTTGTAGGGAGCATGAAAACATTATACACTGCCCACGATATAAAATAAATAGTATGACACTAAATATATGTGCGACGACTTTCATTAAATTAACTTTTTTTATTTTGAATTCCAGTTATTTCTATATTGTGTAATGCATAATAAGTGTGTACTGTATTTCTGTTTATTATTATTATTATTATTATTATTATTATTATTATTATTATCTTTAGGATGGTTTAAAGCTTCTTAAAGTGGTTTTAATGGAAGTATTTTCTGGAAGTGAAACCCTCTGTTTCTGTGTAAGGACCTACACAGAACCACTGAAGTGCAGGTTTCCCACCCCTGGTTCTGGAGAAGAAAGTGATGTAATTGCATGTAAACAACAACAAAAAAATCACTTTGTTTTCACTTTTTAAACAAAAGAAATCAACAAAAATGAGTATTTCAACTGAGGAAAAAGTTGTGACACCCTATGCCCTAATAACTTTCCCCCTTTGGCTGAAATAACCTCAACCATCTACCAGTTTCTGACATCGACTGGAAGAAAGTTTCCCCCACTCCGCAATGCAGAATTCTTTCAGCTGTGTGATGTTTGAGGGGTTTCTTGTATGCACAGTCTGTTTCAAATCACCCCACAGGATCTCAATAGGATTTAGGTCTGGGCTTTGACTTGCCCATTCCAGAACTCTCCATTTTTTACTTTTCAGCCAGTCCTTGATGGATTTACTGGTATGTTTTGGGTCACTGTCATGTTGCAAGGTTCAGTTCCGCTTCAGTCCATTTTTGACAGATGGTCTCACATGTTCCTCAAACACCTTTTGATACAATGTAGAATTCATAGTGGATTCTCTGATGGTGAGCTGGCCAGGTCCTGCTGCAGCAAAGCATCCCCAAACCATAACACTTCCACCTTCATGTTTCACAGTTGGTATGAGGTTCCTTTTTTTCTGAAATGCTGTATTTTGTTTATACCAAGCATGCCCTCTGGTATGGTGTACAAATAATTCAGTTTTAGACTTATCTGTCCAAACCACATTATTCCAGAAGTCTTGGCCTTTGTCTTTGTGTTCTTTGGCAAACTTCTGCCCTCCTGTTTTTCTTAGACAGCAAAGGTTTCCTCCTTGCACACTTCCCATGATAATTAAAATTGTCAGTCTCTTTCTGATTGTAGATTCATGCAATTTCACATCAACTGTATCAAGAGCTTGCTGTAGGTCCCGTGATGATATTTTAGGGTTTTTGGAGACTTCTTTAAGCATCTTGTGGTGAATTTGCTTGAACGACCTGACCTGGCCATGTTGGCAGTTGTTTTAAATGTTCTCCACTTGGAAATGATTTTTCCGGACAGTGGAATGGCTGATTACAAATTCTTTTGAGATCTTTTTATATCCCTTACCAGTTTGCTGTTTGAGGAGGAAAATATACATCGATTATCACAGTGAGCTGGTAGCTTGCTTGTTGCTAAAAAAAAGATGAAGTTGAGAATGATGTCATTCATATCTGTGAATTACCACATACAAGGCAGGTTGAATGCAGGATGATGTGCCCTTATGTATGAATGAGTGTGTGAGTAGGTGTGCACATGCTGCCTTGTGATAGACTGATGACCCATTTAGGGTTTGTCCCCTCACCCAGTGTTCCCGGATAAGCTCTGTCACCCTGACCAGGATAAAGTGGTTATTATAGAGCAGGGGTGTCCAATCTTATCTGGAGAGGGCCAGTGTGGGTGCAGGTTTTCATTCCAACCAAGCAGAAGCCACAACTGAGTCTACTGAAAGCCAAGATCAACTGAGGATCAAAAAGGTGGAATTAGGTGTGGCTCCTTCTTGATTGGAATGAAAAACTGCACCCACGTCTGCCCTTTGCAGATAAGATTGTACACCCCTGTTATAAAGGCTACATGAATGAACAATGGCTAATCTTTTGCTATGTAGAATTTGTCACCCTCCCTTCATCAATGGACAGACACCACCATATGATGTCTACTGACCAGATGTTGTTTGGTTTATGGATCATTCTCAACACAGCTTCACTGACATTGCAGTGTACAAAGAGTACAATAAAAGTAGCTGGAATAGTGTAAACATAAGAGTAGCAGCCTATGTACAGTATAATATGATTATTGTAGCAGCATAAACATGTACAAAAAACTTGCAAAACAAAATTGCAGAGAGGATGGAGAATGCTCAGTTGTGTGTGTATATATATATATATATATATATATATGTATGTGTGTGTGTTCAGTCCAGTTTCTGAGTGTTGAGTCTGATGGCTTGGGGGAAGAAACTATTGCACAATGTGGTTGGGAGCGCCCGAATGCTTCAGTACCGTTTACCAGACCGCAGGAGGATAAAGACGGTAAAGACTGCCTGCTCTAAACCTGTAATGTTCATTCATACCAAGCAAATTTGGATTCATGGACAAGCATTCACAAACTCCGTTCCTTCCATCATCATGACACAAAATTAACCTGAATTTGTCCAATCAGGTAGCTAGTTTCCAGGGCTCAACCTTGTAGTTCTGATGCTCCTTTACCCACTGGAGAGCACATTCTAGTTTTCTATTAAACAACTGACAGCCTTTGGATGTTAGAAGCCATTTGGCAAATCATTGTTTGGTTGTAGCCTATTTCACTGCATGAGTCCCATTAAACAGCTAAAGTTCTAGATACCCATGTGTGTGGCAATTTTTATTTTTGCCAGACCACTTGGTGAGCTGGCATAGACGAGGCATTTTCCCTCACTGACTCCAGTTGTTGAAATGCATATGCATGAGTTTTGATCTAGCTACCCTTAGAAAGCATTGAGCAATACAAAGAACATTCTGATACATGCATCTGCTGCATTTGTTCACAAACTAGCCCATCTCCGCATCATTCTGGAACAGTTGGAGAGAGAGTTGTAAACTAGCTCAACTCCATTTTGGAATGCTGCAGAGAACAATAACTTGTTAAATGAAGGAGTGCAAGGATGTACTGTGGCATGCATGTTTGTAGCTAGCTACTGGCCACATTTATCTCAAACATTGTGTTTATTTACATAAATACATGTTCTATGCTTAGCTAGCTATCCAACAGTGCCACAAATGCTATGTGGCCAATGGCAGTCCAGCAAAAACTAGGCTTGCCTAGTCTTGTTCTGAAGCAGCATTGAGCTTTCCATATTCTATATATTTATATAAAAAACACACACCACACACATCATTTAAAGGGAATTTATTGAGAAACATTGCACAGCTGGTAGAAACAGACCCATAGAGACAGGTAGCAGTGTTAAGAAAAATGCCAAATAAAACCAAATCATCTTTGGTAATTCAGCAATTACTTGAACTGGGAAACAAATGGAATGAATGATACACTGACTGTAGGACAGAATAAAACGTACACAGAAAAAAAAGACGGACATTAGCTCCCTTTCCTTTGGGACAAACTGTGGCAGCCTGGCAGTGAGAGGCAAGAGTGTTTCTACCACTAGCCTTCTGGAGATCAATACTCTTCTCCTTCCTCTTCATCTTCAACAGACTCTGTGCCAACCTCTTCATAATCTTTCTCAAGAGCTGCAAGATCCTCTCTGGCCTCAGAGAACTCGCCCTCCTCCATGCCCTCACCCACGTACCAGTGCACGAACGCACGCTTGGCATACATCAGGTCAAACTTATGGTCCAGACGTGCCCAGGCCTCAGCGATGGCTGTGGTGTTGCTCAGCATGCACACAGCTCTCTGCACCTTTGCCAAGTCTCCTCCAGGAACCACTGTTGGTGGCTGGTAGTTGATGCCAACCTGGGGGACATTTGAACAGGAAGTCAATCAAATTTCATGACCATTAAAACTAACCAACTAAAATCCATTTCCATTTTTAAAAAAAAGCCCACAACTATTCACTTAAAGTGAGAATTCACAGTTATTTAGACAATTAAATTGAGTTTAAAAAAAAAAAAAAACCACCACACACACCAAGCAATACACCTCACCTTAAATCCAGTTGGGCACCAGTCCACAAACTGGATGGAACGTTTAGTTTTGATGTTGGCAATGGCAGCATTCACATCTTTAGGCACCACGTCACCACGGTACAGCATACAGCAGGCCATGTACTTGCCATGGCGTGGGTCACACTTCACCATCTGGTTGGATGGCTCAAAGCAGGCACTTGTGATCTCTGCAACAGAGAGCTGCTCATGGTAGGCCTTCTCAGCTGAAATGATTGGTGAATAGGTGACCAGGGGGAAGTGGATTCTGGGATATGGCACCAGGTTGGTCTGAAACTCAGTCAGGTCAACATTGAGCGCGCCATCAAAACGCAGGGATGCCGTAATGGAGGAGACAATCTGGCCAATGAGCCGGTTCAGGTTGGTGTACGTTGGCCTCTCGATGTCCAGGTTGCGACGGCAGATGTCATAGATTGCCTCGTTGTCCACCATGAAGGCACAGTCTGAGTGCTCCAGTGTGGTGTGTGTGGTGAGGATAGAGTTGTATGGCTCCACGACAGCAGTGGAGACTTGAGGTGCTGGATAGATGGCAAACTCCAGCTTGGACTTCTTGCCATAGTCAACAGACAGGCGCTCCATCAGCAAGGAGGTGAATCCTGATCCAGTGCCTCCACCAAAACTGTGGAAGATCAGGAATCCTTGGAGCCCAGTACACTGGTCAGTCTATGAACAGAAATGGAGTGGATGAGTCTTCACATTCTAAAAACATTTACAATGACTGAAAACTATGTAGTATCAAAATCCTAAAATTCATTTTCTCTGGACTTACCAGTTTACGGACACGTTCCAGAACCATGTCAATGATTTCCTTGCCAACAGTGTAGTGGCCACGGGCATAGTTATTAGCAGCATCTTCCTTCCCAGAGATGAGCTGCTCAGGGTGGAAAAGCTGCCTGTAGGTGCCAGTCCTCACCTCATCTGTAACAAGATTGCAAATTTAGTCACGAGTCACTCTCTGCCTACACTCAGACACTCTTCTCAGGCTCATTTACAATTTTAAAATGGTTTTTGAACTCACTTTGTAGGACAATAAAGAAAGATCGATCCATTGCATTTAACCAATCACACTTTGGTACTTCCATTCACTATTTTTATATAGGTTCTAAAAAGTCTATTCAGTTTCCTGTGCCACTGCTTATGCCAACTTACCAATGACTGCAGGCTCCAGATCCACAAACACAGCTCGTGGCACATGCTTTCCAGAGCCAGTCTCGCTGAAGAAAGTGTTAAAGGAGTCGTCCCCGCCACCAATGGTCTTATCGCTTGGCATATTGCCATCAGGTTGGATACCATGCTCTAAGCAGTACAATTCCCAGCATGCATTGCCAATCTGCACACCAGCCTGGCCCACGTGGATGGAGATGCACTCACGCTGCACATACACACAATGCAAGAGGAAAAAGACGGTTAAAATGGCTGCTTACCCACCACAGTAGGCTCCAGGTCCACAAATATGGCCCTGGGTATGTGGTGGCCTGAGCTGCCTGTATTGAAGAAGGTGTTGAAGGGGTCCTGACGGGAATAGGGCAGTGATGTGGCTTCTTGCAGCACACCATCAGGTCCTACACCATGCTCCAGACAGAAGAGCTCCCAGCACGCGTTACCTATCTGAATGCCAGCTTGGCCGACATGGATTGAGATGCACTCTCGCTGTAGGCCAATAACAGCAGCAATCACATAAACTCGATGCTGAAACTCAACTCTCCTCATTTGATGTCTAATTACATTCTTTAAGAACATTCCCACCCCCACCCCACCTTAAGAAATTCTATCATTTTTATTGATCACTTAACAGAAATGTTCCAGACAGTTACATAATGTATTAAATGTAAATAAGCAATATCTAGTAATAAGTAATCAGTAGCAAAATGGCAAGGCTGGATTTTTGAAATTCTAAAAAGCATTGAATCAAGGAAGGTATGCTGGGAACAAAAGCCTTATTTTAAATATCTAGTATAGGTGGAGCCCATCAAGCATTCAATGCAAGATATTAACCCAACAAGATGCTTTTAAGCATATTTCAGATGAGTACTTTTACAACTGAACAAGCTATTTTTTTTATTATTCTTTTAGGATTTAAACAAATTCCTTAGTCAAGTCTCAACAGAAGATCAGTAACAGGGTTAAACTGGCCTGAACTGCAGGATTGGTATTAAATCAAATTTTCAACATATTCCAATTCAATCAACCGACACTATTTTCCACAAATGTACATGATCACCACTTGTCAGATGAAGGAACAGTTTTTGCACATTAACACAGGGCCAACTGAAACGTATCATTTGTGGATACTTATGCTTGTATAGTTCAAATCAAGATTTGGATCATTGATGGGGCACAATATAGCGTTTGGAAGAGTCACTTGGGGAATGGGAATGTGTGGAGCCTAAAGTAACGAAAGCATGCGTGTGAAATGAAGCGGACAAAATGAAGGACGGAGGTGAGGGAGCGCATGGCGCACACACCTCGTGCATTAAAGCCTCACTTCCTCCTTCTCACAATGCTGAAACACTGTTAGAGAAAAATGGCGTCGACAAGCCTTTAGAAATTATATCAAATCATACTACTCATATTGGAACATAATTGATTATATATTTATTATATACAAATTTATACGTTTCAATATTATGTGGCTTTAAACTTGGAGTTGAAAAGTTCCTCGACGCTGAACTGGCCTGGGGCAAAGTCTGTGTCGTCTCACATGCAACTTCATGAACAGGGAAACGGCTCTGACGTTCAGTTTAAAATGGGCGACAGGAAGAGAGTCAGCAAAAAAGGGATACACCCCGAAACCTGAATAAACAGGTAAAGTTCAACTTCCAACAAGTTCGTCTCTAACTTCTGATCTTTCTCCAAGGTTTTCTTCCTCCCATCCCCCCATCCCCTTACTGAAGGGCCTCAGACATTCCGCCAATTCCTCCAGAGCACTGTTACAGCTCAGTTACACAACTCAAAGAAGGAACGAGTCAATAAAAGAAAAAAAAAAATTATAAAACCCGACAGACAAACTCGGAGAATACGACAGCACTGTCCACTTCTTTGTATCAACTGTCATGACGAGGTCATGTTAAAAATCCTATAATGACGGATAAATTCAAGAAAAAAAATTATAATAATGCATGTAAAATGAAAGACACCCAAAACCACGCAAACTATAATGACGCGTACTGAAACGTAATGTCTTGCGGGCTCGTGCGGAAATTTAGGCCTCGCCTAAAAGCCAATCAAGAACTTTTGGCGCCTTTTCTGCCTCAAACCAACAGTTAACAAAATATCATTAGAAAGAAAACAAACTTACCATTTTGGTTAGGTTGTGACTAAATTCTTTCGAAAATGAGAAAAAGATAACTTTTCAACGCAAAACGCGCGTGCAAAATGAAAAAGAAAGCGTTGTGGCTCCGTTGACTGCAGACGCGTTACGTGTCTCCGCCAACACAGCAGTGTGAAAAGCGGCGCGCGCGCGTTCAGCCTTTATGCCCTGCGCGCGGAGAGGCGCCTCCTGCGCAGCCGCGTTATTGGAGAACCGCAACAGCGCCAGCCTGTCCGACCTGCTATTGGCGTAGGCAAATTACTCATTTAAACAGGAAGTTTACACAATTTCGCAATGCTTTTTCAAAACAGATTCTAAAATACACTGATATATTTTATTACCCACGACTAAGCAACTTTTTAACGTTTATATTAGTGCTTTACGCGAATCTTTAGGCACTTTGAGCAGAAAAGGGGCGGTTCAGACTGAATTTCAAATTTCTTTTGAATTTAGACAGGTGTTTACTTTTCCTGCGACTATTCTTTTCAAACGAGCCAATCAGAAGCACTGCTTACACTGAATGGTGCTATAGGAAAAAAATTACACACTATGACCAAAAGTATGTGGACACCTGAACATCACACCCCTATGAGGGTCTTCCCAAAACTGGTGCCACAAAGTTGGAAGCACACAACCATATTGGATATGCTTTAGGGTTACAGTTTTCCTTCACTGGAACTCAGAGGTGCAAACCTGTTCCAGCATGACAATGCCACTGTGTGCACAAGGTGAGGTCCGTGAAGACATACAGATGCCAAGGTTGGAGTGGAAGAACTCAAGTAGCCTACACAGATCCCTGATCTCAACCCCAGTGATACCATTGGGATGAACCAGAACGCTGACTGAACCCTAGGCCTCTAACATCAGTGCCTGACCTCACTAATGCTCTTGTGGCTGAATGGGCAAATCCATAAAGTCATGCTCCAAAATCTAGTGGAAGGCCTTCCCAGAAGAGTGGAGGTTATTATAAAAGCAAACTGGAGGCATCTGGAATGGGATAGTTTTGGAGATATTCTCTTTTTAATTTTAGTCACTTAGGGGAAAACAATTAACATTTTTTTTGATTATTCATCCTGTATTAATCTTGTGTTTGTGAAATTAATAGATAAATTAATTAATAAATCTCTAGAATGTATATGTCCCACACAGAGGGGCAGATCATCCTTAATGGTAGCAGCTCATTGGCAGCAACCATGGGTCATCTGTATATTTTTGGCTGGGCATCTTCCCACATACTATTCCCTTGGTTGAGGAAAAAATGATTTGAATTCATTCATTCTGATGAGGTTGGAATCATGTGCAAGTGAGCAGTTATGTGATGGGTACTTTTCAGAGAAGTGTTGTACCAACATGGAGGTGTTAGTGCCAGCATGTCTTGTTACCTCAGACTGCTCAAGAACACAATTCCATCTTTATGTGTTGGGTGATGACCCTGTGGCTCTCCTTCACCATTGGCTCCACTGCTAGTCGACCTCGCCGTAAATATACAACATAACTCTAAAAACACTTGGTGAAGTCGACAGGCATGGGTGAAGGCAGTGGTGAGAAATCCTCCACAGTAGGAAAAAAAACCTCTTTAAACTTTTAGCTTTCTTCATTTTTAGCTAGCTTGCTAAGCTACTGTCAAGTTTGTTTCAGATTTTGCAGGAATGTGGTTCATCTTAAATACTACTGGCTGTTAAGTAAATCAGTCAGGGACTTTAAAACAATGTCACTCACATCCTGTTTCAACAGGAAATACATCAACATACAGACTCTAATACTGGCTCTCAAACAATTCCATTGGGGACTTTAATGGAGACCAAAGTGATGTACAGACATTTTATTACACTTGATGGTAAATTATTCAACTTGCAATTATGTCAGTCCTGGCACCATACATATCGCAAAAGATTACACAACAGCAAATGTCATTGGTCACTCATAAAAATGAGCATTTTTGTTCATAATAATACAAATAATTAACATATATTCGAGATCTGCATTTAACAAACATTTAAGTAAATCCATACATTCATTCAGATTCACGTTTAAAAGCACTTAAACTGAAAAAAGGCTTAATACACAGTACAAACATGATAGTGATGTCACTGTATGGCAAGCCCAATGATTTAAAGGTACACCAAGTAACTTTTCCCCCACCTATTTTTTATTATCCATTGCTAGCATCTTAGCTAACAACAAAGCTGGTCACAACTGTGGAAAAGGCTTGAAACTTCCTTCATTAAAAAAAGAAACTATTCCACACTTCTAGTAGTGTTAATAATATTTTCTTAACATTTATTTATTTATACTTACTGTACCTTTAAATGTGAGGCAACGAGCAGGGTTCTTACTTCTCTTCATACAGCCTGGGAGACCAGGAAAGCAGGAAAGGACAGTGAAGACATATTGGTGCCAACATGGAAACCTTGTACATTGTTCATTTCCAGTCAGAAGCAGTGATGTCTTCCTTTACAATCCTAACATGTCCATATTTTCAATCATACCTTGTACTCATATGTAGCAAAGCCAGGAGGCCTGTGGTGTGATGTGTTGAAATATTTGCCCGCAAGGGCAATAAGGTATAAAAGCAGCAACTGCTGAAGCACACATTATAGTGTTCTTCTGCATTTTTAGTCTTTAACACATCAGTAGTTTAAAATATTGCACTTTGTAGACTTCATCCACATGAACCTCACAGATAACCTCAGACACCACAAAACCACAGGGTAATGGATGGAGAATGCAGACATTTTGGCCGACAACACAGTGTGCCCATCACAAGCATGGCAACACAACTAAGGTCTGAAGGTAAAACTACAGCATAATAATAAAAGGGGTGTTCATGTGATCTGTGTTTCCAGGTTGCTTCCTCTTCCATGCTAATACACGTGGCACATAGTTATGGCAACATAGTAGACCAGTCACAGGTGTTAGCTGCCAATCAATACTCCAAAAACCATTTGCAGTGAGTCTTTGCCTGTTTAGTGTCTGGCAGCCATGTTTTCATTTCTCTCTGAGCACACAAACCCCTGCATCACAGCGTTGTGTAGCCATGGAGGTCACTACCTCCCAGCTGTCCAGTACAGGGTCGTAACACTCGATACTGCTGAGCAGGGAGTTGCCATCATATCTGTCAATGGGGTAGAGGAAAGATAATGCAAAAGATGTTTAGTCTGACTGTACTTGTAATAAGTAAATAAACTGAAACTCTTAGAATATATGGAGGAGTCCCTGTGAATTAGCTGTTACTTACAGAATTGAAAACATTAGAAAGAACACATTAATATAAACCAGCCATTTGAAATATCGTTGGCGTTACTGCCAGAGCTGAATTACGTGCATTACATACTGCATTATGCATAGAATGTTAGTCTCTACTGCTGTGCATTACATCCTACATGTTCAGAAATTGGGCATGTCAGATATAAAGAAACAAACTAATCATAGATCTTACCCTGCAATGGCGTACAGTCGTCCCCTAAGCACGGTGGCTCCAACATAGCAGCGTGGAGTGGTCATGGGTGCCACAGTAGTCCAATAGTCTGTCCGGATATTGTATACCTCCACAGAGGACAGGTGAGCCGTACCATCAAATCCTCCAACTACGTAAATGTGGTCATTTAGCAGAGCCACCCCTGCACCTGCAACACAAAATACAAGCAATTCAAAGAATAAGAAAGTGTCCTATAATGTAGCAGTCAGAGTGTCAGAATGTTGCAAAAGCTAACCTGAACGTTTGTTGGCCATGGGAGTGACGCTAGTCCAGTGACCGGTGTGTGGGTCATAGCGTTCCACTGAATTAAGGATGTTCAAACCATCATAACCACCTGTTATTACATAACAGCAATATTATTCACAAATACATACAACTTCTGTATTGTGTGTGTGCCCAAGAATCAAAATGCAATCCTCAAGCACAACAATATGTAACTTTTTTATACTCCTGATGCTGATGTCTTCACTTAGTTTAAGTGATATCTTTTTACTTTTTCCCATTATATCCTAATTGACATGCCACCTTGATGTGTGTAAGATTTGCTCAGACTGAACTTCTCCACCATGAACATGACGCATACCCAAGCAGTAAATGAGACCACTGGCCACTACAAGCCCAGCTCCTTCTCTGGCTGTCTGCATATCCCCCAGCATGCTCCACTGATCAATGTTTGGGTCGTATCTCTCCATGCTGGTGTGCCGCCGACTGCCGTCAAAACCACCCGCCACGTAAATCATATCTGAAAAGGAAACATGGGCTCAGAAGAGTCAGTTTATATCCTCTAATTATGAATTTCAAGAGCAGTGAAGGTACATACTGTAGGTTTAAGATTCTCTAGACAAAACCAAATAAACTATTTTGTTGCTTTGAGATATCTGGAATGGTGCATGGTGCCCAACTAATAATAAAAAAAAACATATATATGCTTAAATTAAAATCCTTCTCAGACATCTCACAAAAGATGGTTCCTGTAGTTAATACACCATATACAAATACTTTTGGGTAATCCCCAGACATTCCATATGACAATGAGAGACTCACAAAACGTGTTTGGTTGGCAGGTCTAACAGCTAGATTTACAACCGAATTTGAACTTGTTTTAGTTTTACACTATAGTATGACTGCACTTATTGCAACTTATTACCTGATCTTATATTTAAAATAGTTTCTTAAGAGAGAATGAAAGACTGCTTCACCTCCTAGCGTAGTTGCTCCTGCCAGGCCTCGTCGAACGTTCATTGTGGCGACGGTGTACCAAACGCCATCTTCATCTGCTGTGTAGTCCAAACACTCGACTGAACTGAGACGTGACCGACCATCATAGCCTCCAATCACATACACACGGTCATTGAGGGCAACAGTGGCAACATAGCGGCGTTTTCGTGCAATGTTCTGGAATGTTGGGGGGGATATGAATGATATTGGGGTTATAATTGTCAAATGATTTAGAACAAGATATTCTGACTTTTATTCACAAACAGTAAACGGTTCTACTAGGATATATAAACTGATCACTTGGACATCCTGTGTAGCACAACAAGTGAAATAAAGCATGACTTTAGGGTAATTTGTTAATTACTCCTGAACCATTTTTTTGTGATACCAAGTGATATTAGAGAGACAAACATCCAATGCAAGAACATCTTTTGCTTTCTTTCATGGGAGTCATCAAAGGGGTTATTGTGTGATTTTTCAAAGTCTGTATTATGAACATAGCTTTTTTGACTTCACTAGCACACTTGCCTTGTGAGCCTGTGTTCCTGAGATAACAATTAGGTGTAGTCAGGGAGGCGCTCCTAATTCATGAGACAGTCACTTTTCCAATAATAAAAGCTACAAATTACTTTACCAGTGTTACACGTACAGCCCATTTTATGTAGTCCTGTAGCAATCCCATCCTCTAAAGTTTATTCTGATCTAAACTTTCCATAATGTCAAAAAGTAGTGTGAAAAAAATGAAGGTTTCTCTGACAGAAAAAAAACAACAACTTTTTTTTTCTTTTTACCTCTCCCTCCCCCAGACACTCAGGAAATGCAGCACACAAAGCAATGAAAAGATAATATTGGATCGTATGACCACAGCTCCGCCCTCTGGCACGCACTTCCCATGTGAGAAACACAGTGTGGAATGTTTTAAAACTAGACTATGGTTTTACGATACCCCTAATGCCTTAACTACACATTTATATAATCTCAGCACCTTTTGAAACTCCTTATATAATTACATCAACAAGCCTGGAACAAAATGGGCTCCATTTATGATAGTTTACAATAGAAAAAATTAACCATTGTGTTCTGCAATATAAACAGTAAACTAGTACACAGTAAACCATCCTAAATAATCACTCACAGGTAGAAAACTCCACTCCTGGGTTTTGGGATCATATTTCTCCACAACATCAATGGGTGACTGCTGACTGCCAAACCCACCGATCACCAACAGCACTTCTTTGGCACCTGAAACCAATTAGTTTTAGGAAGACTGTTTGAATCTGAGCATATCACGGCTTGTGTTCCATTCGCTATGAATTTTTTTGCACATAGAAAAAAAAAATGGCCCCAAAATACACTATATGGGCAAAAGTATGGGGACACCTGACCATCACACCCAAATGTGCTTGCTGAACATCCCATTCAAGATTTAATAACCTTTTGTCATTATAATGAACTCCACTATTCTGGGAAGGCTTTCCACTAGATTTTGAAACATGGCTGTCTGGATTTGTGCTCATTCAGCTACAAGAGCATTAGTGAGGTTTGGCACGGATGTGAGACCAAAAGCCCTGGGGTGCAGATGGCGTTCCAATTCATCCCAAACATAGTCAGTGGGGTTGAGGTCAGGGCTCTGTGCAGGTCATTTAAGTTGTTCTACACCAACATTTTATGGACCTCTCATTGTGCAAAGGGGCATTGTCATGCTGGAACATGTTTGGGCCAGGCCTGTTACTTCCAGAGAAGAAAAATCTTAATGTTACAGCATACAAAGACATTCTATATAATTGTGTGCTTATAGCTATGTGGCAACAATTTGGAGAAGGTCCACATATGGGCATGATGGAAAGGTGTCCACATAGTTTTGGGCAAATTGTGTATATGCCAGTTTACTTCTGCTTTTACAAGAAACTCCCTACTGAATGATGCAGAGCTGTGTGTAGAAGCAGACCTAATCTGGGTTGCGTTCGAGGCCCTTGCATCTCACTGCGTAACTCGGGCCTCAGGTGAAACTTCTTGGCTTCATCCACAAGGTCTCGGCAGGCTAGACTACAACGAATAAGAGGCTAAAGAGGAAAAAAAACAAAAAAACAAAAAACAGACACACTGCTATGACAAAACCACTCAACTAATCACACAACTGGTTACACTGTCATTGCAGGGTATATGCCAGTATCCTCAAGGTATATTTTGGTACTATTTCAAAGCCAGAATGTAATTGCTATTTTGCGAACTAATATGCAGTTATTACTAAATGTAAAACACTCTTCAAAGTAACTCCTCCATAAGAAAAATTAGTCTCCATTGAGAAGGTGTGTTAATCGATGAGAGCATGTGCTGTTCTCCATGCTAGCTCAACTGCAGATACAAATCCGTTACAACCTTTAATTCAAGACAGTTTTTCAGGACTTGCAGGCATTGGGTCATTGGGAGGGGATGTCACACTTTTCCCATCACTAACCACTGTACTAGGTGCCTGTAATATTTCTATTATTAATATTCACCTAGGAACGTGTACTATCTATGGGCTCTGACCAGGGACCACTGGACTAAGAGGCTGACTAAATGTAAGGACTAAAAAAAAGACAACAGGAACTAGTGAAGCTGATTAAAACATGGCAGAGAATCTGACCTCAGAGTCGATGACGTCAGTGATGTAGCGTGGCGTGAGCAGAGGCATGCGCACAAATTCCAGCATGTCTGCCAGGTATGGCTCTCGTTCCTTCCTGTTGTGCTTTACCCAATTTAACACTGCCTCAAACACTGGCTCCTCAGAGTCCACCTAACACACACACCAAACAAATGAAAGTAAATGTACCAATACCACTGAGAGAAACATTCTCAAAACTCTGGCACAATGTTATTGCTTAGCTCTCAAAGATAGCTGTGGAATGTGGAACACACATGGAACTGACAAAGGTCAGACTTTTTGTAAGCAAGCCTGAACACAAGACAGTGTAGAGCATTAAAAAAAACACACACACAAGCAATTTCAGTAATGATATGGAAAAGCAAGGCATCTTTCTGAGTAAAGTTGAAGGCTGTAAATCTTATCCAAGTGGTTACAATTATGCTTTCACCAGAGGGGAGGAGAACAGTATTAAGAGAAAGAAATTATCAGTCAAAGTGTTAGCACTTTGGGACTGGAATGCTAGCCAAAAGAGAGAAAAGGTTTGAGGAACACATGGGGGTATTAAGTAGATTTACAACAGGCCCACACTTGAATTTCATGCTAGAATTTGTATTTTTTATAACCCAGACTGGCAGATTCAAACTTGTGGACCCCCTCCACCACCTCACACTGTTAAACTGGCCCGAACTGGCCAGCTGTGCATGTGAGTGTGTGTGTGTATGGTTTGTAAGGAGCAAGTATGTGCCAGCTTATACGATGTTTCAGCCTTCATAAGTAACATCGTCATAAACCGTACAGCTTCAGAACAGATAATAAACAATACTGCCTATGGTGTAAATTGCATCAAAAAGTTTGTGGATTTTAACCAACTCTTTCTACAATTTGCCATTAAGACCTATTTATTAAGTGTCTCAGAGTCATGTCTAGACTTTTGATCTACAAACAGTTCCACTCTCTGCAGCCACTGGTATTCGCTATGATACACAGCTCAAGGCTGTTCCTGAATCAGCTGTACTTAAACAAATTTAACATTTGGCCACTGAGTAGGAAAGCTTCTTCTTCTTTCCCCAACAACATAAGCAAAGGGTTAACAATCCATGTATAGGCCAAATGGAAGAATTACATATTTAAGGGATGAGAAGCAGTTTTGAAACGGTGCAGTGGCTCGATTCATGAGTTTGTGACGAATCAGCAACAACTTGTCGTGGCTAATCCTAGGGTAAAGACTTACAATAAACTGCATTTTTTAAAAACTTTTTCAAGTATGATTAACATTAATACAGCAATAGTAGGTGTGGTCTGCACAACTTTGCTCATGCTGAGTATGCCCTACCTGAATCTCATCACATTTGATGAGCTTTTCAACTTCGCTCTGACTGAGGAGCATGAACTCTTCATGCTGCACCACCTCAGAAAAATGCTTCTGTGAGAAAAGCTCTGCAGCCTGCATCAGGTCCACGCAGTTATGTGTTTCTGCAAAGTCTCGGATGCCCAGACAGTTGGATGGGTCTAGCTGACTGTTGAGAAAATCACAGCAAGCCCTCTTCACACCTGAAGAAGGAAACCGTAAAAATAAATAAGGTATTGAAAAAAAACACAAAAGAGGGAGAGAAAGCAAGAGTGAAAAAGAAAACTGAGAAAAAGGAGGCCCAAAAAAAGAAAAAGATAAGAAGGACAGAAATGCTTTATTCATGGGTAGAGTTTCACTGTATGGCTGTTTACTAATTCATACGTAGTGTTCAATTATTGCTAGGCATAAGTACTTGAATACAAATAACCATGATCATGTCCAAAAGCCTTATTCTAGACTCGGCAAGAAAAATCATAGCCCACAACGTAATGTACCCAGGCTGGCAGTATATCAAAATAAAACAAATGCATCATTCACTGTGTGCAGTATTTACACAAGTAAACTCATGGGGCCTTTCCAGGAGAACACAAATCAACAGAAGCAAGTGCTAGTGCCAAATGCTCTTAAATTTACCAAAAACAAATAACTAATCGCTACTTCTTTGTGCTTGTAGCAACCATTATATTTTTTCATATGAAAAAAATTATTTGCTTTCCTTAACAAAAAATGTGATTTGTGATTTGTGCATTTCAAGTGATATTCAAATTGTAAGTGAGACTGTGTACCACTTCACCTGCACTGAGCTAAGTAAGTATGTAATAATTCCATGTGGAATTAACAGAATAATTCCACGAGGAAGGCAAAGGTCTCACAATTTCAATGTGCGAGTGAACTGCAGCTAAACAGTAATGCTGGCTTGCAGTGGGTCATTTCCTGTTGTTTGCTCACAAGCACAGACTTGTGATGATCTCCATCATGCAGAGTCCCCCTGTGCTTCAGAACAAAGAGCTCTGTGCAAACAGATCACCTCCAGCAAGCAGCTGAGCACCATGTGGCTGCCATTTTCCCCTTAACCTGGCAGCACTAAGGCCCAGTGTCTCTTCAGAACCCCAAAAACTTTACCTAAAACAAAACCAAACTTCGAACAAAGGCTATATACTTTGCTGTTGGATGTCCTTCCCTAAATAACTGGTTACACTGGTTGCTAAAAGTCTAGCCACTCATACCTCTAGTTGTGCAGCATTTTTTTGCAGCACACAGACAAAACAAAATGGAAATAAAAATCAATACACAATTTAGTCACTGTGTATATAGTGTCAAACATCAAATATATAAGCTCACTGAAACAGGACAAGCTGTTTTTCCAATCCTCAGCTGTCCAGTTTCAGTGAGCCTGTGCCCAGTGTAGCCTCAGATTATTGTTCTTGGCTGGAACTTGATGTGGTCTTATGCTTTTGTAGCCCATCTGCCACGAGATGCTTTTCTGCTCACCAGAGTTGTAAACTGTGAAGCCTTCTTGTTATCTCAAGCCAGGCTGGCAACCCTGTTTTCCACACCTTTCTGTGTAAACTCTAGAGATTGTTGTGCATAAATTTCCCAGGAGATTACATTGTTTGATGTGAACATTAACTGAAGGCTCTTGATATGCAACTGTCTGATTATATGAGATAAGCTGCTGCCACATGATTGGCTTATTAAATAATTGCATCTGTGAGTAAAGGTATGGATGTTCCTATTAAAGTGAGTGTATATTTTCATTAAAAAAATGGCTGAGAGATACACTTTGAGTATTATGTTGAGAATGGTAAGAAGAAGTATGCATATGAGAGACTCTGCACGGCTAGTATTCACATTTTTGCCATGGACAAAAATAATTGCAAAAACTTCCAGTTGGAAAAAAAAAAAAAAAGCCATTCACACTACATATATAATGTGGCCACGCGCATCCCAGTCCACCTCTAGAAGTGACATGAGTGATCGGCTCAGTTCTGTATTTATCACTTACATGTTTTTAGCCCTGTCTACTTGTTCTCCTGAGATAGATGCTAATATCAGGTCTGAACAGGGACTAACTGAATGATAGATGAAGGGGGAGAGGACATGGACTACAATGCCCTTTAAGCCCTCACTGAGGCACCTCTTAGCTTCAGTTTATAATGTGTTCACTGGCAATGATGAATTCACTCTGGCCTGTGCAGTCATTTCGAATAAGCAAATAGATGCAGTTTCAAACAACCTTCAAATAAGGTTGTAGACCAGTACACATACTTGCAACTAATTCAAATGCTTGGCTAGTGCATAGAATTGTGGCTACCACTGCTAGTATGTTCCAAAACACAAACAGTAAGCTGTTTCAATGCAGCGTTATAAAAGGTGACAGAGTGACTGTCAGTTCTACTTTTAATTCTACTATACCAGGAGTTCGCAAACTGGGGGTCACGACCCCATATGGGGTAACTTGATTTATAAATCGGATCATGAGAGAAACTAATAATCTCCTCTTTTGTTTAATTATTATATTACATTATTTCATATATCATCAATATTAGAAATATCAGTTAGAGATTGCGTGCTAATATTTGTTACTGGGAGTCACATTCAGACAAGCCACATTTGAGTTAATATGTGCCATTTTAGTCTTTTTCACTATCTGGATGAGTTGCACAAGTGCACAGTTCAGCCACAAAAAAAAACATACTATTGTAGACCTTTTGTATGTACTAACAGATTTTTCTATTAAAGCTACGGTTTGAGTTTTAAAAACTTCTCATGTCACCTTCAACCAACTGAAAGGTGTGTTTTGCGTCTAAGTCTTCTGGATGTTCTAGATTAGTAAATACGTATGAATGCAAGATCAGTAGGTGATCTTATGTGGTGGGGAAAAAAATCCTTGTCTTTATCTCATGTCTAAGGCGGACATTTTCCTCACTGCTTGTTTAGATTGCTGTAAAACTTGCATGCAGTTAGGCAGGAAAAGCAATGATAGGCTCTGCCTAATCTGGTTTTAACAGTACTGAGTTGTCGTGTACTGACAGGTATAAGCACCAGCAGCATAACCAAAGGTATGTGTGGTGGGCAATGTTCTTGTCACATGACCTCAGGAAGCCATTTTGTTAGTGTTTACCTTTAAGCTGGAGCAGGCAGGCAGCAGGAAGCAGCTCCTGCACGTTCTCTACAGTAACCAACACCGTCTCTGTGTACACAAAGTCCAGCAGGATCTCCATGGTGGAGGCTGTGAGACCCTGAATATCCACAAAGGACTTGCCCTTCTCTGCCAGCTAGAAGTGAGAAAGAAGAGAGGGCAGTTGGTAGAATATACAGTATAGCTATTTATACTACAGCATGGGTGAATTCTCCAATCTGACCGGTCAGAAAGTGGATTACTTTTGTATAACGGTACGGCTCAGATAGCAGTTCCAGCTGTAACATGAAAGATAGGGTAATGTTAATGTGCTCATTCTAAATATGTTATTTTTCTATAGTAACAGCTCATACACAGGGATCTGTATGGCAGACACTCCACATAATGTATTGCAAAACCTATAATCGATGTGATGTGATACTGTTTAAGAGACAATTATTTAACATTTATGGAAGGAGTCTCAGTTGTAAGCACTCTGACCAAGAAAAACACATTTTAAAGCTCTGGCGTAACGTATTACTAATACCCCTAAACCTCAAGTACAGCTCCTAAACCCTGCCAGCTCTGATCTCAAATGAATGGCAAGTTATAGAAAAGTGGGTCAACTAGACAAAGTATGAAGCTATGAACCACGACTGAGCTTTAACCACTCTTCTACAGGTTACGTTCATTCATACTACACAGACCCACAAACATCTTTCTCTAGTGTGTCTGTGATGGCTGAGAAAGGTCCACGCACTTTTCCCCCAAGCACTTTGCATGTCATTTGCTAAACAAAAACAATGGAAACTAAAAGCACTCATATGCAATTGTGAATAATATTTTTTAAATTGTATTACTTTCCATGTCATTATATCACTGTATAATAAATAGAATTATACAACTTATTCAATATATGTTATAAGATTTTATAGTCTGCATTCCCCATTTATTGTATATCTTGTTACCATATTCAGTGTTTATGAAATTTAAATCCTACCATAAGCTAAATATCAGCAACAAAAAAACCCTACTGTGAGTAAATACATAAATATTAAAATGTTTAATACAGATGACATTTAAAAAATCAAACAAAATATATACACAATTACATTTTTTATGTTGTACATGTTTATTAACTCTCCAGTAACGACCTTAGGACTCTATTTGAAGTTAGAGTAAACTGGTTTCCTATTCTTTTTTAAGCACAGACAAATTCTTGTCTAGTTACTTATGCAACTGTGGTTCTATCAACCACAAACCTTCAAACTGCTTTCTTGGTTTCTTGTTATGCTTATCAGTTGTTGCTGGACATGGGCATTCACAACTAGCAGGCACGTTTAACCTCTGGGTCAAATTTTACTCTGAACCAGGATCTAAATCTACCAGATAGATCCATTCAGTGCAAGGGATGCTGAAACTGAAAACTGCAGTCCAGGCAGGAGATGTCCGAAACCAGACAATGCATCTAAGATGGCCAATGCCTATGCAAGCACAGTTAGCGCTCGTCTTTGGGTTCTCGGAGGTGCAACGGAGTTCTGTAGTGTTCCCCAGGAAACACTAGTAAAGTCTGAAAAACACACTAACCACAGATAGGAATATGATATGATAGGAATCTATTGCTTCACTCTATTGATGACAAATTACCTGTAGCTCCGACTATATTCAAAAGCTGCTAGGCAGATAGCTCCATAGGGTGTACATGAGATCTGACATGTACAAGGCAAGAAGAAGAAAGGGAAATATGGCTGTATGACAGCAGTATATATATTGCAAATACTGTCATACATCACTTTGTGATGCAGCTACATGGTCTCAGCATGCATGCCCGAGAGCACAAGATAGTATCCAGGTGATTCTCACCACCCCTAGTGGTTAGAAGAAGTGAAACAGGTACGAATGTGGCAGATGTTATTGGCTTAAATAGACAACACATTAAAGCACCTATGCTTGTAATTTCAGACCAGTTCAACACTACGGCATGCGGTCAACGTACCAGACGTGTCTGTCCTTCATGCTTACCTCACTAGTGAACATGGCACAGAAGTAATCACTACATGCAGCCAGCACGATGCGGTGGGCGGGAAAGTCTGTGTTCTCCACCCTCAGGGTGATGTCACACAGAGTGTTGCTCTTCCTCAAGGCGTTCATGGCATTCAGGATGGACTTGGCGTGTGAATTGGTCATGATGTCCTTAGGCGCCATGACAACAGGCGACGGAGGGGAGCGACACTTCCACAGGCAGTGCAGGATGATGAAGTATGATGTGGATCTGTGTCCATAAAATAAAACATCTCAGTGTAAAATGGCAGATTGCATTCTCACTACTCATACACATCTGCACAATTATGACTCAACAACGAATCACTTTTGTGAGCACAGATTTATATTAAAAAAAAAAACAAACAAACAAAACAAGTACAATTCAACAATAGCATGCTTTGTGAGTATAGTTCTTCCCCAATTCCACTTTATCCACTTTCAAAATGATACCGATCTCAGAGATCTGAGTATTAGACGCACAGTGGAGCAGGCTTTAAGATGAGTTATTTCACATGTTCATACAAGATCTATGCTGGTTTGTGTANGAGATGGGTCACCAGTTTATCAAAGCACACCACACACGCATATTCACACACTCATTCCCCTAAAGGAGAAATTATGATAGCCAATTCCCTGTTTCACAAGATGGATACGACCAGAAACTCCACACACATATTAACCCAAGTTCAGTATCGAACCTTTGATTTTTTTTAACAAGTACTGACAAAATAGTTCACATATGAGCTACAGCTGTCTTTCTAGACTTACTGTTGACTAAGTCGTGTGCTGACTTAGCTAGTTAGCTGACGACTCAGAATCCTTAACTATGGAATAGTATCCCGTTTTATATTAAGCTCATGACGTTAATATTCTTACGTCTGTTTTCATGGTCAAGGCCTGAGGCTTCACTCAGTTAGCAGATATTTACTAGTTACAAGTAGTCACTTGACTGGAAGCAGCTCAGCTAACAGTTAGCCACAGAGCAGCTCCTGTCTCTGCTAGACATCTGGTTAGCCTGTTAGCTAAAGCTGCCTACCTGACATCCTACATGCCGCTACTAGCTAGCCTGTTGTTAGCCATCTACCTGAACCACAGTAATGGCTAATTTAACCAAGGCTACTACACAAAAAGAACTTAAATCTTTAACAGCTACTATGTGGTCATATCACACGAATAAAAACACACACATTAGTTATACACACCAGTAAGAGGAGACACACACATACACTCCGTATTGGGTGTAAACGTAGCTAAGCTTTAGCGCTACACCATCCGCACAGGGAGCTTCATATTCCAGCACGACTCATCCTCTGCCGAAACAACAAGCTGGATAAAACAACACCTAAGCAAAATAATGACGTATGGATTCTCCCCTCAGTTCTATAAACTTTTCCAAGTGAGAATTCCAAGTAAAATGGGTAAAAGTTGGTTCAAGTGGAAGGGGATGGAGCTGCAACTTCTCCTCAACCAAAACACTGCACGTCACTACGTAACGAGATGTAGGTAGATACCGAGGCATGAACGGCGCCGCCATCTTCGAGAGGGCAACTTTCTACCGCCATCTTTGAGAGGGCAACGTTTCACCGCCATCTTTGAGAAGGCAATTTTTTTTCCACCGCTGTCCGCCATCTTCGAGAGGGCAACGTGCCACCGCTATCTGCCATCTTCGAGAGGACAATGTTTCACCGCTATCCGCCATCTTTGAGAGGGCAAATTTCCATCGCTATCCGCCATCTTTGAGAGGGCAACTTTCCACAACTAAACACCCCACCGCCACCCCCGCTATCCGCCATCTTCGAGAGGGCAACGTTCTTCTTCTTCTTCTTCTTCTTCTTCTTCTTCTTCTTCTTATTCTTATTCTTATTATTATTATTATTATTATTATTATAGATTTTTCTACAGGGGAATACAGAGACACAAAACACATACATCCAAAAATAAATAATTATCAGAAAATTATATCTCTTTCACCTTATAACAAAAACCTGCGTCAGTCATCTTTTCCAACAGGTCTCTACAAAATAGTCGAAATAATAACAAGAAATATCTTTAATTTTTTAATACTTTTAGAAATTCAGTCACCTTCTCAGTCTAATCTTTGGCAAAAGTGACATATATTTTGTCTTCGTTTGTCTTTCTTAGTGCTTTACATCCTTTTCATTGTATTAGTTTTCATTGTATTACAGTTTGGTATAATGTTTAATTGGCTACGCATGTCCTATGTTGAGTATGGAGCACACTTTATATATCAAATCCTATGACATATCATGTGTTTTTCAAAAAGTTCATCAAACATTCAAATTATAACATAACATTCCTTTCTTATACTTCCTTCTAAAATTTGAGCTCTCTTTTCTCTACACAGCTGTATGACTTTGCTTCTTTCCTCTGACTACTTGTTGCATGCAAATAAAACATGATAAACTGATTCAGTTATTGCACTCTAGTCCCAGATTTCTCTTTAGCGTTTCCCTGTTAGATCCAGTAATTCATTAAGTCTTGTATGTCCTATTTCTGGCCTTGTAATGACTCTACTTTCCTGTAAAATCCCACCACCTACCTTTGGATATATTGCACACCAGTGGACATGAGCTACGAAGCTTCACTTCTTGCTTAGTGCAATTTTATTGGGAGTGTTAATTGAGGGTTTCTACACTGTTCTCCATTTGGGCACAAGAATGGTTCACATCAGCTTTTTTGCTGCTAAGAAATATCTTAAGATGGATTATAAACTTGAAAACACCTTGGTTCGTGTTATCGTGGTGGTTATTAGTATTCTTTTTGTATGTTTTACCATACATCTTCGAAGGCTGGGCCTGATTTTTTTCTAACCTAGACTGTAAATTCATGTGGCTTCTCAGAGTGAAAAGCCGCCTAGATTTTTCAACCTATAATTACTGACACATCCATAACACCTCAGCAAGCACAGAAGGTTTCCTTAATGTTAGTATTTGGTTGCCCTTTGGATATCTTTTGGGAGCCATTTCATAACGTTCTGGGAACATTCTTCTATGGTTAACAAAGTCAGCGCTGATCCTGATATTGTTCTGGGAACTTTAAAACACAACAATCTCTTATGATTATATGAAAACTGATAAGAAATGCTCGCCAAAGGTTCCTGCTCACCTGTGGATATGTTCAGCATGAATTTTACTATTTATTAACATTAATTAAAGTTCACATTTACCGAAGAAAATAAGATTGAGCTCATTTTTGTTCATAAGATGCATTATTTACAAACTCTGTTTATATCACCAAAATAATTGGTGCGTGTGTGTGGATTAATTAAACTTTCCAAAGCGCAGGTTTAATTTTTCATTGGACAAAATAACACTGGATCATATCATGGACCATGTTTGTTTTTTGTTGGTTTTAAATCAGTGTCTGTGTTTTGTCTACTTTGCTACAAATGTATGGCTCGTTCAATTATGCTTATCACGTCAAATGTTTTTTCTTTGATTAAGCTGCAGATAGATTCTTGCCTAATCTATATATGATGCTTCTAACACGAGATATATTATTATCACTATTAATATATTATCATAGCTTGATTTATCAGAAAGCGAATGTGCCTGTCCTGTTTCATGAGATACAAACATTATGATGTCAAACAAGGTTTGTATATGTATGGTTCAGCACATGTTCTTCCAACATTAGGGGAACATTCTCCAAACCGTTCCAGGTTAGTGCAAGGTTACTGAGTTTAAATTTATTTAAAGGTTACCAGAACATATTCTCTAAATCATTATGGGTTCTCTGAACCAAAATGTGCAACAAAAGGCAAATGATATATTTTCATAAAGAAAACTTTCCAGGAAAATCAAATCGGATCTAAAAACGATCTCTTCATGCTGACTTGCACTGTGTACAGTTTTACCAAAGGTGGAAATGTTTGGAAAATAGAAGTAGCTAGACTAGCAAAATAGGTAATGTTAGTGGAGTCAGTGGAGGCACATTATGACTTTGTAAATGAAATAGGAGTATGTGAAGGTAGCGTTAGTAACAAGTTGGAAATTTGGGCCTTCTGAAACTTTTTTAATGACAACACAAACTGATGTGCAACCTTTAAGTCAGGAACTCAAGTTCACGAAAGTCAATAATGTGTGTACATATACTATTTTCGTAAAGAAAATCAAAGCCAGACACTGACCAAGGAAACATTTAAAAATTTATCTAGGAAAATTCAATTGTGTCACAAACTCTACAGATTATTACATGAAATCATTTACAGCAGATGAAAGACGTTAATATTTTATACCTGTTTTCATAGTTCTAGATACCTGCACCGCCCAAAAGTCGTAGCTACTGCTCTCAGATCTGGAGCATGTTTATCCAACAGTGTGTATAGACTGAACAAGACAGGAAGAGGTAGCACTGCTCACACAACTCTCAGTGGTCTATGACTAAATGCCTCACGAGATAGAAATTTTCTCCCCAGCAGTGTGACAGTGCCTTGAAAACTGAACTGTGAATAAATGCCTAAACAAATTGTCCAGGTTTTTTCAACCAAATATCATTTCATCTACCATATACATAGTGTTTGTGTAATAACCATGAACAAGAATTTATATTTCCCTCTATTGAGAAAAGAATGGAATAAAAACCTGTTTTGCTTTTAAACTCACATACAATGGAAGTCTCAGGAAGTTGTTGGGCAGTTAATAATCTTTATGCAAAAAATGTATTTCTGCAGAACAGAGGGGTATAATTTGTGGTATTACTTTACCAAAATAGACAGAAACACACAGGTACCTCATTTCCCTTTTGGCATGAATACCACAAAACTTTGAACGGGAAATGGTGAAAGGATAAGCAAGTTGATAAGTCATTCTCTGATGTCTGTCGCCTCCTAAGACCTTCATTATGAAAAATGTAACAGCTTTTTTTTAACATGTAACAATACTTTTGAATTTATGATATATAGCCATGCAATTTAAGCATTTATTATTGTTGTACTTTACAACTGCTCCAAGACTTAAAAATGCTTTCTATTTATATAGTGCTTTTCTAACACTCAAGGTTGCTTTAACATTATAACGTTCAGAGTAAACAAGTTTTTCCTCACTACAGGGAAATATGTCGCAATTCTTGCCTGTGGTTATCATACATACACTACAGATGTTAGACTCTAGTCAACAGAGATTAGATTGAAAACCGCTGGAGTATTCCTTTAACTGAGTAGTAAGATTTACTTATTAGGTCTTCAAGTATTACAACAATAAAACACACTGATGATTGTATAAACCTTTTAAAATATTGATAATAATCCCTTAAAGTCAATAACAATCTTAGGACAGTTTTTGATCAGTGAGCGCAGGGTAGGCAGTGGAGTACAACAGCTCGTTCCAACCACAACTGATCCAGAAATGTTCTAAGTGCTCATCTCTTCAGTGACAAAGTGATGAGTGGAAAGCAAGCGGAGAGAAGGATGGAGTTGTTTAGAGGAGGGAGTCGTCTGTACAGCCTCCCCCCAGGCCGTAGCGGAACTCCTGAAGGTTGGAGATGCCGTAGAAGTGAATGAACGCTGCAGCCACCACCAACACGTGGAATATTTGATGAGATTGGAACTGAGAAAGAGAGAGAGAGAGAGAGAGAGAGAGAGAGAGAGAATTTTTAACAAGCCACAGCTAAGAGTTTTATAAGTGTGCTCTTAAATTTGGTTACGAATTAAAAGATCTGTTTTTGTGGCTCAATGTTTGAATTGATAATTGATGCTTAATGCAAAAAAAACAAACAAACAAACAAAAAAATTAAAAATCAAGTTAAATATCCTCAGACTAGTGCCTTACCCAGATATCGCATTTCCCAGGGAAATAGCGTTCAGGGATGCGTGCTGCATACAGACCGGCTCCAGTGATGTACATGGCACCCATCAAGATAAACCAGCCCATTTGGCCTACTGTTGTGGCCTTCACAAAGCCCTCAGCGATGGTGAAGTGCATTGTGGGAATGATGCCACTTAGTCCCAGGCCAAGGAACACACCTAAGCACATTAGCATGAAAAGTAGAAAAACAGCATGAACTCACAGATAGGTGGATATGGCTGTTACAGTAAGCTGGATGCATGTACACAATCAAGGTGAGCTCCATTAAGAAAAATAGCCTCTGGCCATTCTCTCCAACTAGCAGTTTCCTGTGCTCACATGGAGAGAATCTGCAGGTACTTACGAGTGGGAAACTCATCCAACTTGTAATCACATGTACGTGACAAACACATACTGTCAGTTTTATTGTATGTAAAGCAGGTGACGAAAAGAATTTCCCAGTCTAATACGTTTCCTCTTCTCACATGTTATGTAGCTTGTCATAACATTTCATTCTTGTTTGATATGCATCTCTGTTATAGGAAGTGCTCAGTACTGAAAAAGCACACAAGACTATTATAATTTTCCGGGTCCAAAATCAACCAGCAGACTGACGACACAACTCTGTTAACGTGTAAAGACAAAGTGAAATAGAATCGTGAACAAATTTTTTTTCTTCCGCAACATGACGCATTTCTGGGTGAAACTGCATATTTGGGTGCAATAGGGTAATAGTGCAATAGGGTGTGTACAGCTTTATTATAATTCAAATATTGCCTGAAGCTACCATTATTAATCTTCAGAACTTTGGCCAGACATGAACAAATCAAAACTTACAAAAACATATTTGTAAGTGAAAATCTTATTTAAAAAAAACACGAATAATTATGTACAATATAATTTTGAGATTTGTACCAAGAGCACCTTGAATGCATATGTCTATTATAAGATGTGTGCATGTTGTTAAGATAAGGCAGAATAGAGCTGTATGCGCTTCTGTGGTGTGTGCAAACTGCTGTCATGTATATATTAAGTGTGTATTGAGTCTGTGCCTTACCGGCACGTGTAGGTCTGTGGCGTGGAGTGGCGAAGCGATCCCACTGTGCCACGATGATGGCGGCGATGCCCAGCACACACACCACAGAGAGGTATATGAGGCGTGGCTGTGGAGAGCAGTAAAACGAGTAGTAGAGCCATGGCACGAATGAGCCCATTATCAGCAAAGCTATGCCAGAGTAATCCAACCTAAACACAGGCAAAAATGGCAAAAATCAAAAGTTATGCATTAATACATAGTCTGGAAATCAGCCCAGTATTTACAGTGTTAAATGGAGTGCTCATTCACTCAAAGGTGTGATTTGGAGGCATCAGGACTGGTACCCCACAGGACCAAACAAAAAAGTTATAGGCACAAGTATTTTTAAGTTCTAGGCAGGTGGGAACAAGTAGTCAGATGTGGAGTTTGTGGGACAAAGGACACGTTGATTAATACGTTAACGTGCTGGGAGCCTGTGTAGTGCTGTGTGATGCATTTACCACATTCACTCTCCAAGTCAGTGACGAAATTGGACCAGTCCCAGTGACACCAAAATCAATGATTAAAGAAATGTAAAGCTCTTTGTCTAGTAACATACACACAGGCAGGCACAAACAAAAACAACACACTTCTTTGCTTAGAGGTCTGATTCTAATTATACAAACTGGTATTACAATACATAAACCGCATTGGTTTTCATTAGTGACAGACAGAAAACATACCGCACTGAAAAGCAAAACATTCAATACACTGCTCTATGTAGTGAACTAGAGAAATTACTTTTTGTTTGGCGGCCCCTGGACACATACTTACAAAAAAAAATTCTTAATTTGTCTGACTGGTTGCAAAGTAATGAACAAAACCATGACTGCTGTACTATAATTAGATTGGTTTATTAAATGAATAACTGAAAATATGACAATGCAAATTGAAACAGATACTGAAAGAGGACATGTGGAGTTTTCTAATCACTGCATCATTCTTATACCTAGATCCTGGCTTTTTATTAAGGAAAATGTGTAGAGATACGTTCATGGGATTTAAATCACCATGAAATCACCATGTTCAGTGGCACCTTAACACCTAACATATGCCAAACACAAGATAAGGCAGCTAATAAATAAATGCATACATTAATGAATTCAACTTTTCATTTAAGACAGACACTGAGGCACACACTGAGACTCACTTCGAGAATGTTCTGGACACTTTCTCTGAGTGACAGTAGACTGTGTGGAAGAGCCAGGAGAAGCAGAGGCAGAGCACAGCGCCCAGGAAAAACATCCCGAACACCACTTTCTCCTGCAGAGGAGCCATGAACGACACATTCGGCCGCAGCATGCAGTCTCACGGGTCTTTCTCCTTGTCCTAGTCTGGATTCCCCTTTATAATGATGTAAAAATGTTGCACTTAATACAGATTACACATCCACAGATTTTAATCCTGAGGAGTTTCATGTAAAAAAACAACTTTAAACAATAATAAAGGTCAAAGTAAAGTCACAGGCTTGAACATAATAAAATAAAATAAAAAATTAAGTCTCAAAGAGGTAAAAGGAATATTTAACAGTGGCTGTAAATTTGTAACTGACAAGAAACAAATACAATCATAGAAACAGACCCAGTAAATGCGTCCAGATGTTCCCTGTTTCTGTATGGATCCTGAAGATGCTTCCAAAGCAGGCTCGGAAAGATGGCATGGGTGGCCGGTGACCATGAAGTAGGTAGTCATTATCCTTTAGCCAGTCAGGGAGCAAGTGGAAAGGAATCACTCGCCAGCGCCCTTCCCATACCTAGTAATAACGTCAATCATAGAACAAGTGCTAAGTGCTATTCATATGTACTTACTGATAAATTTCACCCTCACTGCTAACATCGAGGCCAAGGAATGCTCAGCTTCCTTTCTGTAAAACTAATATAACATTAGTGGGCTGAGCAAAGTTAAAGGACTGATATTGGATAAGCACACCTATCCTAAAGAATATACACTCACCTAAAGAATATACACTCACAGCACTTTATTAGGAACTCTATATTAATACTGGGTAGGGCCTCCCTTTACTCTCGAAACAGTCTCAATACTCCATGGCATGGATTCCACAAGATGTTGGAAATATTCCTATGAGATTCTGGTCCATGTTGACATGATTGCATCACATAATTCCTGCAGATTTTTCAGGTGCACGTTCATGCTGTGAATCTCCCTTTCTACCACATCACAAAGGTGTTCTAATGGATTCAGATCCGGTGACTGGGAAGGCCACTGAAGAACACTGAACTCATTGTCAT
>CM074952.1:8507770-8525100 GCA_037577455.1 Pangasius macronema | reverse complement strand
ATATATATATATATATATATATATATATATATATATATATATATACACACACACACACAGACACAGACACAGGTTATTAATGTGTGTGTGTGTGTTTCTCGCGCTCCCCCCTGTTTGGCCCCGGTGATCTCCCCGCCCAGCAATGTGGCTGCGTCCCAAACCGCATACTACCGTACTAGATAGTACGTGACAGCAGCGCGCTACCCTTTGAGTAGGGTAGTATGCGTTTTCGGCCATTTTTTGTGAGCTGTGATTGGCTTCTGGCTGGGGATTTCGGGCGCGCGCTCTCTCTGATTGGTTACTGTTGTGCACACGGAGGCGATGCGCAGAATCAGCGCTGTAGTGCGGCGGTGCGGGAGGAGCGTGCGGCGTGTTTCCGGTAAGAACAGGCCAAGAGAAAACAGTAACGTTAAAATACCCATTTCGGAAGCGAATTAACGTATTGAAAGGATTTACAGTTGGTGTGATTGGCCGCTGATTTCCTAACTGATCCTGCGTATTCCCCAGGGAGTGACGGATTGGCAGTAGGGGAGCGGGCGGTTAAAAAAACACGGCGATGGAAGCCGAGTTTCGGGAAATTGATGAATCCGGGAACTGGAACGCCATTTACCAGGTATTAACCTAGTTCATAACTATGATATACTGTGTTTAGGGAAGGAAACATGATCACAAGCGCTGCGTGCTGTTTGAATGCCGTGCCATGGTGTGTAATCTTCGTGTCTTATGGGTGATGACACTTCGCTAGCTCGCGCGCTAACCTAACGCAACCTACCATAGCAGCACTGATAGTGTGAACTGATAGTCGATGACACGCTAACAAGTAGCTGCTCTGCTAACGGGCAAACTCAGCTTTGTGAACACTGTTCACGCCAAACCACTGTTCCGGGCCACCCTAATAAAAGCAGCAGTTGTTCGTTTTTGGGATTCCAGTAACTTTATTACTGTTATATCATGTTATTTAGCTCTTGTGAATAGCTGCTAGCTAGGTTGCTAATTTACGGTCCCTGCTCTAGGGTTGTCATGATACTATCATTTTGACTCTGGTACCGATAATTAGTATCACAGTGTCCGATACACTGACTATATTAAAATAATAATAATAATAATAATAATAGTAATTGATATTAAAAATGAGCAGCTAAAATAATAATAATAAGTGATTTTAGAATGTTGTTTCTGTTTTTGTATATATTGGGTTTTATTTGAAATACCCCTATGCAATCAAGGCTTTTAAAAATGAGGCTTTTTGTCCTCAAGCTCAAACTTTGAAACTCAAACATGAACTCACTGCCACATGAACTCATCAGCATACTTGGTTAGGCTTGATTTTAGGCAAAATATCTCTGCAAGCTGTTTAATAAGAAAGTGAACATTTTTTTTATGCTTTATTTAGAATATTGAGTTATAATATTTTTTGCACGCTTTATTTTCATTGAAGAAGTACTGAACTTTCATTATTTCGTGCAGCATTACCCTACACCATCACTTACACTCTGGCTCAAGAGGTCGATTTAGTTGGAAAGTCGAAGGCTACCAGGCATTTCTCATTAAACATTTAGATTAGGAGCACTAGATTATCCAAGCTAGTTTTTGTCCTGTTTCTATGCAAAACAGACCACTGACTGTTCGCTCATGACAACTGGTGTCTGGTTCTTTTTATCAGTGTGATGGTGTTGCTAATGCCAATTTCATAACAAATTCAGATTCTGTTTGCAAAGCTTCCCTATTCTTTCGAGCTCTCTTTTCTTTATCATCAATGGCATGTAAACAGAGAGCAGTCTGCGTTTGGTGAGCGCCCAGACCAGTTAAATCGAGTGAAGCCCTGAACACGGCATCCCAGCTGACCCGTTTCTCATTCATGCCCAGTGTGTCAATGAAAATGCTTACGGCATCATTTCCTTTCTTAACTGACTTATTAATAAGGCCTGTTATAGAGTGATGGTGAAGAAGCAAGCGTGTGAGCACTGGTGTTCTCTACCACGACAGGAACAAACCGTATGCAAAATAAATCTAAGTAGGCTTTTGTAATGCTTATGAAAGGCACTAAACATTTTCCGTTATCATATGGAAGAGATGTAACAGATATTTGTTTCTTTCTCCAGGAAATCAGACAACAGTCAAGTGAACTGCCCTGCAAGATTGCCAAACTTCCAGAGAACAGAAGCCGCAATCGCTACAGAGATGTCAGCCCATGTATGTAAAATATTTTGTAGAGATTGATATAGGTTTTATCACATTTTACTAGATGTTGGTGTGATGCCAAGCAAAGTTACTGTTGCCACTCTGAAGTGGATTATTTTTCCTATTCCTGTTATCACTTGCATTACAGCAACTATATACAGTCATTCCTTCACCAGCTTCTCATTTTCTCTCTGTTAATTTTGTCCTGAAGACTCTCATGTGGAAGAACAGTTAGTGACTGTTACAAAGCTCTGACACTTGAAGCTTCTTTCATAAATGTTAAATAAATGTGTCCTGGCAGAAAGATTCATCATATCAACAATTATACACTTTTTCAATTATAGTTTTTTTAAAAAGATGTTTATTATTAGCCTTAAATTATGTAACTAATCCTCCATACAAGTCCCTGTGAATAACTGGTTACTAGAGAAATGTATTGGAACAAGTGCATTACTATAATCAACATCTTCTGGCCAATCAGATAGGAGAATTCACTGTGGTATATTTGTGCATTTTGTAGATGAGGGCTGAAGTTCAACACAAATGGAACTTTTCAGCTGAACTGCTTGAAGTGTGAATATATGTATATAATGAATATATAAATGCCTTAAGGTCAGAGACCTGATTCAAAATCAGTACTACTAAATATGTGTCTTAATAAAAATGTCTTAAATTCGTCTTAATTTCCCTGAAATGGCTGAACTCTTTTAGGAAAACTACAGTACAAGCTTGTGAGCATGCGTTATGATCTAGGTAAATCACGAAGAATCGTTTCGTCATATTAATTGTGATTTCTGCGCTTGACCAATAGGCCAGAATTGACAGAAGTGTTGATTACAATCATCTGTGAAAAAATGTAGCAGTACTGATGTCATACCACCTCCACCCCCTTTTCTTTCTTTCTTTCTTTCTTTCTTTCTTTCTTTCTTTTTTTTTCTTCCGTCTTAGCGTCTTTAGAGAGCAGTGCTGCTGTGGTTTCCTCTTGTTTTCTCTCGTGTTTTTTTTTTTTTTTTTTTTTTTCTCTCCGGCCTAAAAACAGCTTCAAGTTTTTCATGCAAAAATCACCACACATGTAAGCTTCGGCCATTTTGCGTATAGATAACCCATGTGTTATGCAACTTTTTTTTTTCTCTAACTGAACTAATATCAGGAGGATGCTTGCTGTAATTTGGTGGAACTGAGAATAGGACCCGAAAGAGACCTGTGGTGTTTGTGCCACCACAGAGGCCTCTGGGAATTCCTCCTTAGCTGCACCTGTGTGATTGCATCAATGTATGGCACTTAGTCATGTGATTTGTAGTGAGGATGTAAATCGCTTACTGTATGTGTCTCTGTTTCTCACTCTTCCAGTCGACCATAGTCGAATTCATCTTCACATCGGCAGCAATGACTACATCAATGCCAGTCTGATCTCCATGGAGGAGGCACAGAGAAGCTACATTCTCACTCAGGTTAGAAGTCAAGGGAGAGCCAGCGGCCTCCAACACTTCCCCTAGACGTCTCCTTATCGCAGTTAACACTTCTTTGTTTGCGTAGGAATGTTTCAAAAGAAGTCCAGCATGATATGTAAATAGCTCGGTATATTCTCACCTAACATTGTCCCTTTTGATTGTTAGTTTCAGCACTATAATAAAAACTTCTGTACATTCACAAGTGGCTGTGGAGAACTGAAACCCCATGGGAACATAGTGTTATACATGGCTGCTTCATTATATTCCAGTTTCGGGGTTTGGTTTTTCAGTGTTCTGTAGATTGAAATGGTCCCTGCTGTGACTTAGCTCGCTAAAGCGCTGTAAAACGTGTAGAAACAGCCTGACACTCAGCTGTGCTCTCAGTATATAAAGAGGTTATATATATGCACATGCATTTCCTCTCTAAAAAGGCTACACAATGCAATATTACTATCTCTGAACTTCTAAAAGTCCATTTGGATTTAAAATGCTTGAAGGTGCCGTCAGTGATTTTTAAAGACGGAAAACTTGACTATTTCATGGAGTTTTCCTCACATTTTAGTAGCTGTAGTGAAATATTTGCTTAGAGGGAAAGTCCAGTTTCGGTGGCTGCTTCTGGCTGTAAATAGAAGATGTAAATATAAAGCCACTCAGATTCAGTTGTGCTGCAAAAATATTGTTTGTGCTTGTTTCGTTTTTAAAATGTTAGTGTTGTATATCAGTGTATGTCCAAGAGGGATCTAACAGTCAATTAATATGACCAAAAACAAAATTAAAATAGCCCAAACTCTGTTGTGCTGCACAAATCGAATAGAATAGTATAAAACATGGCAGGGCAATAATGAATAGCGTGAAGTAGAGCACCAATACCACCTGAAAGCTGATTCCTATAACAGGACATCCTGAAGTGTTTTATTCCTTTTATACAACAGCAATTTGCCAACAGTTGCAGATTTNAGGTTTAATGTTTTGGAATGTCCGCAAGAGAAGCTTGTTCCTGTTATCTCTCACTGTATAACAGTCATCTGTAAACAGTCATTCCCTGACCAGCCTCTATTTTCTCTTTCTCTCTCTCTTAAAGTTACTGAGCCAAAAAAAAAAATTGCAGCTTGTAACATTTTGCGACAAATCCCAAGGCACATAGAAAGTCCTGAAGACTTTCCCGTGTCTTAAAGGAAAAGTTAAAGTTGCAGTTTTACCTCTAACTGTTGCAAAGCTCTGACACTGGAGACTCCAAAATTGCCAAATAAACATCTCCTTGCAAGTAAAAAAAAAAAAAATAATAATAAAAAAAATGATTCACAACATTAACAACTGCACTCTTGTTTTCAAATTCTTTCACAGTCCCAGTGTAAGTTGTTCCTATAGAAATGATAATATATTAAAACCAGCACATAAATATAAACCTGGGATTTGCTTTGCATCTAAACCTGCTGTCAGATCTGCTGTTACAGAAATATAATCAACTTATTCTGACCAGTCAGAATCGAGAATCAGTACAGTAGTTCGCTATGATAAAGCTGAATGGACTCTGACATGACTCTTTTGCATAGATTTTGACTGGAACAAAGCTGTTGTAATATCTCATAAATCAGTGAGATTTATGACATGAGATTTATTCAAATTGTTTTTAGATTCGTTGCCAACACTCCAGTGGTTGTATGTGTCACCATATTCATTTAAACTGGTGATCACTTTATAGCACTTGAACTGTAAACAAGTCTGTACTGGTACAACATAATTTGTTTGCATTTAATGTTTTCATATGCACAGATCTTCCTTTGAATGCCTACGAGGTATAAATGCAGATAATCCTGACCACCAGCATTTTACTCCACTTAAAATATTTTAGAATTACCATGTAAGGTTGTACCATGCACATCTTTATATCAAAAAATGCGGGAGGCAACGCTGCTGAATGTTACGCAAGCATGAACATGCACAGATCCGTCTCCTGTTTACCATCAACGTATTATTAATGTGCTCGCATCTACTGAGGCATATCTACACACAGAGACTATACACAGTTTGCATTACTGGAATGTATTTAAAGTGCTTTTAATGTGGTAACATGTTAAGTCAAGGTAAAGACAGAAATTCCACATGTTGGATAGGAAACAATGACTGTTATGAGGGACTGAAAATAGAGATTCAATTAACATCTTAGACAGTATTTAGTAATGAGTGTGTAATTTCTCCATACAATCAAAAAGAGAAACACAATATTGACTGTGTATGACGGGATCAGAATCTCAGGCCTCCTTTTAGCTTCATACCCTCAGGATATAGCTCTCTCTCTCTGAAAAGATGAAAATATAGAACAAATGTCATTCTCACTTTAAGTATAATAACTGTTAGTTTTTTGAACATAGTGACAATATTGCATTTTTTAGGTTAATATTCTCGTAAGAAAATTCTGTTGAGCAAGAGCACCTAAAAAAAAAAAACTGGAATTTTCCAGCTTAAAGAGGGACGTTAATGGAATTTTGATGATGAGACTCTTGTTAGAGGTTAGTGACTGATTCACAGAAAACACAGGAAATGTCAGCTGTTTATTTCACGCTGCTGACATTTCCTGGCCCATTTGGAATATGTTGTGAAATACCAGAGAATGCGTCAGAATTGAGGGGTGCAGACGCGTCTGAACGTGCTATTCCCTTCGGTTCAGCACTGAGGTGTAACTCTGCTTAAACTGCTACTCCTCAGCATAAAGCAGAGTTTTCAGACCAGTGACCATGGGATTAGCCAGTCAGGTCGAGACGATTCTGCTTAGCTCAGTTGGATCTGGAGTAGAGTTTCACTGAATGTCTGAAAGGATTAGAACTAAATTACACAAAAGGTTGATTGTCAGATTTTCAGAGCCATCTTCACAGTTCTTTCTGATTTTTTTTTTTTTTTGACTTTGTAGAGTGAGTCTAATTGGCTGTGGAAAGCCTTATCACAGCCCTTGATTTTTGATCTGAGAATCCACTGGTGTTAATCCCCACTCCAGAGGAATACAAAGTGGGGTTGTGATGCCATCACCCTCAGCTGTATATTAAAGCAATACTCTGGAACAAACATTTCCATTATATTCCTCTTAATCCTAAAAGAGACAAATAGACAAGCAGGGTTTGGTATCTGTAGTTTGCTATTTCAGAAGAAGTGTGCATGATTGTTTTTGTTTGAGACACCAGTATCTGAATACTGAAATCATTATTCAGGTATTGTGCTATGTAAAAGCCATGGCAGTCATTTGATTCAGTGATCAGCACTGCTGTGGTGTGCAAGTGCTAGAAGTGTACATGACCCAGGAGTAGGTGGTCAGATATCTGGCCTGTGGTTCAAAAAGCGAGAGACTACTCCATTAAAAGACTTAAACCACAATGGACAAAACTCAGGTAGCACTGGTTTGCAGGTTAAACCCATTTTACACAAGACATGGCCCTGCATATGCATTCAGTTCTGTTTTTATTTACTTTATAGACTTTAGTCTAATGTGCAAACACTGACCTAAAAAAATATTATACACATGCATTACTACAGTGTTAACAAAGTTTATTAATCCAATAAGATTTCAATATCAAGCCTTTTAAACACTGCCAGCTGTAATATTAATAAAGTTTGATTTGCCGGCGCAGTCATTGGTACGTTGGGGGTAACACATTGAGATCTCATTCAGTGAAGCACTTGCTCCGAATTCAGTATTTCAGGTCATTATTTCTTTTTTGTGAACAGTTGTTTTTATTTTATTAGGTTGTGTAAATAATAACAGATGTGGAAATATACACAAAATGTAATCAAACCCCCACCCTCCCAGTTCCCACCCATCCCATTGTAGACTAGTACAGATGAAAGCGGTGTGTGTGTGTGTGTGTGTGTGTGTGTGTGTGTATGAGAGAAAAGAAGGAAGGAAAAAAGGCCAATAATGACTAAAAGAACATAAGTTGATAAAACATTTTAATTTTTACATATTGAAATTGTCATTAATCATTCTCTGTCATTGTTCCCCTATTTTATGTCTTTAAAACACATTAAAACACCACGCTGCCTCTGACAGGAGGATCATTTAATTGAAAATTGAAAATATGACAGTAAATATAGTATAGTAAGATGCTTTACCTCATTTTAAGTATGACATTGATGCTAGTCATGAAAGGCCGGTCATAATCTTGGATTTATTAGATTCTTCCCATTATACCAATTTTTTATTTTTTTTATTTATTTTTTTTTTAAAAACACAATACAAGACCAAATCGTCATATATTTAAAAGCTCAAGTTTAAATAAACTGTTTTGTAACAACTGTTTTCCTAGATTTTGGTGTATAGTTTTTTGTTGCTGTTGCTGTAAGCCATATCAGCAAGTTACACTTGATGAAGATTCACAGTGTCCCTCAATTTCACAGAAATACATGCAATACTTAATCTGTCTCTTTGTCTTTCTCCCCCCCCCCCCCCTCTCTCCCTCTGTCTTTAGGGTCCTTTACCTAACACATGTGGGCATTTCTGGGAGATGGTGTGGGAGCAGAGGACTCGTGGAGTAGTCATGCTGAACCGTGTCATAGAGAAGGGCTCGGTGAGAGTCACCCTTTTCAATCTTCACTCCTCCTATTCAGCTGGACGTGTTGATTATTAGCAATAGATCATATTCATAAAGAAACAAAAATTCCTTGTGTGCTACATAATGCCTACCTTTGTAATTCTGTTCATACTGCATAATAAATGGTCTGTTGGGCTTCTGTGACACTGTATGAACATAAAGTAAAGAATAAAACATGATGGGGCATACTGTTATAGGAAAATAATCAAAAACACAAGGTGATGCACCAATACCACCTGAAAGTATTTTCCTATAACAGTACATCCCATAGTGTTTTTTCCTCTTATCTCATCTTTGCCAACAGTTATAGATTTTTTTACTTTAAGCATGCCACTTCATACCTTTTTATCAGTTGAAGTTAATGTTGTGGAATGCCCATGAGACAAGTTGGTTCCTGTTATTACTCACGATATAACAGCTGTAAACAGTCATTCTTTGACCAGCCAGTATTTTTTCTCTGTCTCTCATGAAGGTACTGAGACAAAAAATTGCCGCTTGTAACATTACCGAGAAACCGCAAGGTACAAAGAAAGTCCTGAAAACTTTCCCGAGTCTTAAAGGGATAGTTATAGTCGCAGCTGTACCGCTAACTGTTACGAAGCTCTGACACTGGAGGCTGGAGAATGCTAAATAAACGTCTCCTCACAGAAAGCTGTCGATTCACCAGATCAACAGTTACACTCTTGTTTTTGAACTCTTTCACAGTCCCACTGTAAGTTGTTAGCATAGAAACATAACGAACTAAAACAAGTGATTGCATTTAAAAATTTTGTATTAAGATTTAAAAAAAAAAAAGTGTGGTCTCCCAAGTGGTGCAACAGCAAAGTGTTTACTTTATTGTAGTATGCCACAGCCATCCATGGCTGGGAGCCAAGAGAGTAAAATTGGGATGGCATTACTCTGGGTGTCTGTGAGCTCGTGTATGTGGAAGAGGGCAGCTAGCACTTTCCTACGAGTGTGATGCACTGTCCCATGACGCTGCCTGAGCAGCAGATTGAAAAGATCCAGTGGCTGGCTTCATGCGTCTTGGAGGAAGCATGTGTTTGCCCTGCCTTCCCCGGCTGATAGCTTTCGTGTGATACAGGAGAGCTGGCTAGTGTGGTAGAAACTGGCAAATGATCAAATATGGGAGAAAATGCGGCTTTTTAGGGTATGATAGGACTGATAGGACTGACCACTTTACTGTGTGTTTTGCTGGATCAGGTGAAATGTGCGCAGTACTGGCCACAGCGGGAGGAGCGGGAAATCATTTTCGAAGACACAAACTTCAAGCTGACTCTCGTTTCGGAGGACGTAAAATCATACTACACAGTCCGGCAGCTGGAGCTGGAGAATCTTTCAGTGAGAAACTTTACTGTCCTCCTTTTTTAATGAAACATTTATTAAAACCAGAATGCTGATGGTTTTTATTATCCAGGTCAGTTACACTTTAGTAATTTAGACATTTATACCTATGTGTAATAATAAACTGTGTGTGTGTTTGTTTACAGACTCAGGAAACCAGGGAGATTCTTCATTTTCATTATACCACCTGGCCTGACTTCGGTGTGCCCGAGTCTCCTGCCTCTTTCCTCAACTTCCTGTTCAAGGTGCGAGAGTCAGGCTGTCTAAACTCAGATCAAGGGCCTGTGGTGGTCCACTGCAGCGCCGGCATCGGTCGCTCTGGGACCTTCTGCCTTGTAGACACCTGCCTCCTGCTGGTGAGGGAACCATTTATTTTATTTCATTTAATAATGATATCATGTTCTGAATTTCTTATTCCGAATAGTTTTATATTCTTCCGGGTTATTTTCTATTATTCTTATAGCCTGAAATGGGCAAATGTAATTTTGCGTTTTCAGTGTCATTTCAATGTAGTTAGTGTGAAAAGTCAAGAGGAAACTTATTGAGCTGAGCTCATTTTAGGGCTGGAAAAATCTAATCCAAAGTCAATGCATCGCAATATTGTGAAATACATTTTCCCTTAAAGATATCTTTGAAATTGTACAATTACTGTAAGTATATAAACATTTAACCATTACAAATTAGGCCCCGACTAGTCAGCTTTTTTTTTGTTTTGTTTTTTTTAATCTACTTCTGACTTCTAACCTCTAAGAAACTGGCTGCTTGTGTTTTAAACATGTTTATTCTCTGCATGTGTAGATGTCTCTGCGGAAAGACCCGTCCTCGGTCCAGATCAAGGATGTTCTCCTGGAGATGAGGCAGTACCGGATGGGTCTGATCCAAACAGCAGACCAGCTCCGATTCTCCTACCTTGCCGTTATAGAGGGCGCTAAGTGCATCATGGGAGACACCTCTATCCAGGTGAGAGCACACACCTACACTGTTTACCAAAGTGTCATATAAATATATATATATATATATACACACATGGACTGCTTTAGAAGATCACAGTATCCTTGCACGTGTGTGACATGTTTACATGTTTTCTGGCATGTTAGAAATAACCTGGTAGCAAAGACATTGATCAGTCATTGTGTTTATGTCCTTAGGAGTCATGGAAGGAGTTGTCAAATGAGGAAGACCCTCCCCCGGAGTTCACTCCTCCTCCTAGGCCACGGCCACCAAAGCCCCCCTACAATGGACCCCAGTCCACGCCCCAATTTTTCCCTGAGCATGAGATTATACAGGCCAACAACGTTATTTACACACACAGGTAACATCTTCATACAATGCAGCTACACATCAACAATGCAGGGTTCACATAGATTGGAAACCAGGCAGCCTCTCGGGTCCCAAGAGTTTTGTATATGTACCCAAAGTTTTTGTGCCCTTTTATCTATTTTAATACACAGTTGATCAATGTACCATGCAATTTCAGAAATAACCCAGATCTCTGCACCTGTTGCTCTCCATTTGGGTATAATAGGAGATACAACATAACTCTAGTCTGACTGGGGGTCCCTGAGGCCTACGTTAAATACCTGTGAAAGTGAGAATTTTGGTCTTCTATATTAAAACACTGGAAATTTGGGGTTAATCTAAAATTTGCTATAGTGTGTCAAGAACGCAATAGTTTTTTAAACCCATTTTCCTAAGTAGTGCAGTTTTCTTCTGCAAAACATTCCCTTGATTAGAATAACGGCACCATGCATCTTCCTATAATGTCTACCAAAGTTGGAGACATTTGCAGAGGATCTTGAACACTCCTCCATCCAGCAACATTTAAAATTCTATTATTAGGTTCACACATGAGGACGTAGCTGTTCAGTAGAGTTCTGAGACCACTGGCCGTGGCGGTTGCAAAACACTGATTTCATGTTGCCTCAACCATTTCTGTGCTAATCTGGCATAAAGCGTAATGATTGTGAAATCACGTGAGTATGTTTTCACTCTGCAGTCCTATTCTAATGATATCGCATCGATGGACACTCACGCACAAGTCTACAGTGTGAGAGACTGGGTAAAGCAAATTCAGTGGTATTATTAATCCCAACATTAAAGCAGTTTGTCTACAGCAGGTTTTCACAGTCACAGAAATTCACATCGTGATAACAATGAAAAATTTGATTTATCGTTCAGCCCTAGTCATTTCTCTCATCATCCAAACAGAACTAAATCAGTAGCCTACATGTAGATCAATAAGGCTACAGTATATAGGATTCATACAGGACAATCACCGCTGTCTGGTGTCAGTTGGCAGGAAGTTTCGTACAAACAGTGAATGCCGGCTCAGATACGTCCCACATGAAAGTACTAGAGCCAAAGCCTCACCCCAGATTTTTCTGGCACAACACAAAAGAGCCCCCACAAACAGCTTGTACAATCACTCCACAGCCCTGCCCAATCATAGCAGCTTTCTGCTTCAACGAGGCCTTATGTTGTAGCTAGCATGGTAGCATTGACCAGCTAGCATGCTACGATCAGCTCTGTGCTGTGTTCTGATCTCGCAGAAGGAACACAGTCCACAGAGTTAGAGATTCACAAACAAAATGCTGTGCGATCACAATAAAGCACAAAACAGCCAAGGTTCCTGAGCTAACCAGCTAATGTTTGCACACAAGTTAATAGACAAGCTGTTGTTAATGAAGAGGTTTTGCTTTTTAAATCAAACTTTGTTGAATAATTTCAACACTCTTTACAAACAATCATTCACATTTACAATATAAATACACACATTTTGAACCATTCAAAACACAAAATATTTACACAAATTTCACACAAAATCACACACCATCCAAAATTTCCAAACATAAGTAAAACCAGTACTCACCAGCAAAATATCCACCAATACTAAAATGATATAAATAAAAAGTGAGAGGTTTTACTGTGGCCAGAGCATTCAAAAGTTATGACTTTTGCAGTCTTGCAAACGCTTTTCTTTTTGGTTTAATGAGTGGCGATGCATTGACTATAAATCTCCACATCAGTATTTTATAGATTTTAATGGTCTTCCTGGGGATTAAGAACAATATTTTTAAAGAAGAGAAAGAACTTTTCTGTTTAGACTAAAGTTTTCTGTTAGAAAAAAAGTTTCCAGAATTCTATTTTCCACAGTTTTTTGGAAATTTGTAATAATTTGCTTTAATTATTTATCTCTTTGATTATTTCCCAGTGCTCCTTCAGAACCAGAGATTCGCAGACGGACAGTGGCACCGGTGGCGGCCTCGGCAGCAGCGGAGTTTGAGACGCCGACAATGCCTGGCGACGAGCCCGATGATGCCAACGCTCCGAAGCCAAGCGACCCAGTCACCGCGACGACAGAGGCTCCACCCAAACCATCACAGTCACCACCAGAGAAGAGGCCTGTGGGACAGTGGAGCCCACTGCTGGCTAGCATATGTGTGTGCTCCGTGCTCACTCTGGGAACATACTTCTGTTACCGCGCCCTCTTTCACTGATTATCGTTCTCTCACTCTCTGTCTCTCTCTTTCTCTCTCTCTCTCTGTCTGTCTTCCTGCCTCTCTAGCTCTCTCTCTGTCCCTCCCTCTGTCTGTGGTTAGTGTGAGGGTGGGCGAATAGGTTCTGCTGGCCAGCCAGCTCTCTCTACCTCCTCTGACAGAGAGAGAGAGTTAGAAAAGAGAGGGAGAGAGAGACGATGGAGAGGGACAGACACCTGCCATCAAGCCCTGTCTCTGTTCGTTTCAAAATTTTCCCCACTTCTTTTCCCTACACAGTTTGGGAAAGGATGTAGAGAAAAGACTTTTTTTTTTTTAGCCAAACTGCTGTTGTACCCTATTACACGACACAAACACAACACACACAAGCAGTCTGTCTGTTCGATAGCTCAGGGCCTCACATTTCAGGTGTCCCCCAAATATGACATCCAGGTTTTACTTATCCAAATAAACCCTTTTATTATTGCTGCAATAAGCAAGGGAATGTCTGTGTGTCTACTGTGTGTGTATAGAGGATGTCTGTTTTTGTGTCAGAGTAATAGGTTGTGTGAATACATATTTGTGTCACAGTTAAAGTCAGCGTTTTGAAAAATCAGTGCAGTTTGCGTACACCATAACTGCCACACATGGACTCCTGTGGCTTTGGCAGTGTGTTTAGCCTTTCCAAATATACAGTGTTTGTTTCTCTTCTGTTTTTTTTTTTTTTCCTTTTCTTTTTTTTTTTCTGCTAAGCTTTAATGATGCCCCTTGCAGAGCTCTGAATTGTGTGTGTATATGTGTATGTGTATGTGTGTGCGAGTGGGGAGAGGAAGGAGTGGTATTGAGCCCGCTCTGAAAGCAATCTTGCCAGTCATGAAATAAAGGTTTATGTTCTTCCTGCCCAACTGCAAGGGCTCACATTTGCACTTAGCCTGTTTTGAAAACGAAACGTCATGATTGAAATATCTAGATCAAAGATAAGACACCAGCGTGTCCACCCAATTGTTTGCATGGATTTGCGTTACCTCTTACGGAAACTTGTGGAATACGTTTTTGTTTCTCTACGTTGGTTTTGCTTCCATTTTTACAACTTGTCCATATTCCATCTGTCTTGTTAAGCATTTGATCAACATGTTCAGGGACACTGACCTCGTTTGTATGTTGTAGTCAAGCTCCCTGAAAGCTTTTCTGGCTCAGACCCATGTAATGTCCTGGGAAGGGGGATAGGGGGATGATGTGAACTTTTCTTAAACGTTATTTCAGGGTTATGACTGTAACCTTTGCAGGCCGCATTTACGCACAACACCACCAGGTCCTCCTATGAGGACACGTCTTGGCTTGATCCCAAACCCAGTTCAGCGTTTACAATCATAGCATATTGGAGGCAGTGTAAAAAATGTTTAAAAAGCTTTGACTTCAACGCATCATATAGCCACCAGGAGGTAGCATTGAGTTATGCTCATCAGGAAAAGCATCTTTTTAAGGGTCATCATTTCCTCCTCTTCTTGCTCCTTCCCTAGCAATATATAAATCCTTCTGAATGTTTGTGTGTCTTTAGAAATGGCTGTTCTTGGGATGCAGCTTGTAGTTTGTAACGGCAGCTGTGACGTCTGGTTTCTTCGCCAAACGCCAACGTGGATAAATGATTTTTTTTTCTCTTCTGCTTGAGAACATATGATTTCCAATTCCCATGTTTTGTTCTTTGTGACGACTTCTGGATTTTATGAAAGCCATTTAGGAATCTGTCATTTGTATACTCCAGACAACCTAAAATGAACGAATGAGTGAATAAAATAAAAATAAATATGATAAAAAAATGAAAAAAGAAATGCTTCGAGTAACATGCTTTGGTCATCTCTGCAGTTTTGTGCTCAGTTGTGTGACTAAACTAAACATTTCTGCTCATAGATGGTTATTCTGGAAGAGTTTTTTCAGAGAATGTCAAGGGTGGTTGTTTGTTGTTGTCGTTGTTGTCCAGGTTAATCATAAACCTTATTTTCTCTCATAGGTTCTTGAGGAATAAACTAGTGGTTAGAGAATATTGGATTTTTTTCAGCCTGGAAAAGGATCAAGTGATCAAGGGTTTAATGGCACTGTTGCTATGTTAGATTATTCTAATTAAGAGAGACTAATGAGAGAAAGTATTTCCTTCAAATTGGAGCATAACCATGGAACAGCTAGCTAAATTCCGATTTATGCATATACCTCTTTAAATGATAAAACATTGGAATGAATTAAAGCAGACATGAATGACTGAATGGAAATTGACCTGGATTAAAACAGGAGTCTAACTGGTTTAGACTTTTTTTTTTTTTTTTTTTTAAATTCTTTTTTTTTTTTTTTTTATAAAAAAAATATTTCCTCTCAGTGTACTCAGTCTTTTGTAACTCTGCTGCCTCTTTTTAATCAGTCCAATAAGACTTTTGATTGTATTTCACCTCTCTGCTGGGAAAAATGATGCTCATCCACTGCAGCTCTACCTTTGGTTTCATGGTTCGAGTGCTAAGGTCCTGTTTTAATCTAGCCACCATTACACAATGCCCAGTTCTTGTGTCCTGTCCTGTCCTGTCCTGAACCTGTAGAATGTAATAACCTCTTCATGGACATCCTCTTTTCACTACCTGTTATAATAGGTTGCTTTGTGCCAGGTATATGACTTGTGTGTGAGTGTGTGTATGCCAATGTATGATAAATTTTTGGACTGGCAAATTGGCAGAATCTTAAAAAAAAAAAAAAAAAAAAAAAATCGTACCCTTCATATGGAAGGCCTCACTGTTCTTCTTTTTGTTTTTGTTTCTGTTTCCTTCTTACCACCTTTTTGGCATCTATTTTTTTTTTATTGTTATCCATCATCATAGTTGTGTTTTTTTTTTTTTTTTTTGTAAACAAGGACTACTGCTTTGTTGTGGTTGGATCTGATTCGCATTGGAGATTTTTTTTTATGTTCAGACTCAAAACCAAACAAATGCTGTGGTAATAAAATCGTACGTCTTACAGCTGTGTCCTTCTGGTTTTGTTTTTAGCAAACTGGTTATTCCGGTGTCACATGAGAACCTAGTACTGAAAGTGTAGAACACCATGCATGTGTTCACATTCACGCACATCTGGCGCAGGGGTTAATTGCTAAATTCTTAGATGGAGTTTAGAGCTCGCACATTCACATGTACCTTGTGTTTGTTCAGTTTAAGATTTGGACAAATCTATGATATGTTGCCGTGACTCTGAAGATGCGGTTTCTTTCACAAGGCTGGAATCTCCATGTGATTTAGAACTTTCATTTTTATAATCATTTCATGGGGAAGTGGAAGTGTAGTAGCAAGTTTGTTTAACTGTATCTACAGTGGCCTTCTGTACAGTGCAAGTATTAAGTCTATATCACATAATACCTCATATATGACAAGTAACTCATTATAAAGTTATAAATTATAAAGTAATTTATTGTAGTTCTGCATCTGTGCTCATCATACAGCTGCCACAAGGGGGAACTTCAGGATAAAGTTTTCATTACTGAAGTTGACATTTGTCTCTACTTCTAGAGATTACTGAAATGAAGTGTAGATAACATGGAGATAAACACACTTGCATCAGCAGACAGGAATGAGACCTGTTTTGGAAAAAAAAAAATTATGGAAAAGAGTCTACAATTGATCATTAATTATCTCAGCATGAAAATATTTAACACTGGGCTAAAATCAGCTCAATTCTGGTTATTGTTTCTTTGTAAAGACTTGTTCTTAGAACATGTATTTTAGATAGACTACTTCACACAAGTTTGACATTTAAGATCACACCATTAGGTTTAATCTGGTGATTTGATGTGCTCAGTCACACTAGTCATTTGGCGAAGCCTATAATGTTAAATGAAGTTACATAGGCCTATTCTTAGGAAAGGAGTTCTTCATGGTTTCTACATAGAACTTTTAAAGGAACAAGCCGAACATAACGTAAAGGTTTTAGATTTAACATTGTTCTAAGTGTGTTGACTGTCCATCATTATCTGCAAAGCGATCAGTTGTTTATGGAATTATGTGGATAATAAAACATGGCAGGGCTTAAAAATGAAGTTACAGCTTTACCTCTGACTGTTACAAAGTGTTTACACTGGAGACTACTTCCATAAAGTAAGTTTGTTTGTTTGTTTGTTTGTTTGTTTGTTTGTTTGTTTGTTTGTTTGTTTCTTTCTTTCTTTCTTTCTTTCGAGCAAATGTAACATGGCAAAGCAATTTCCCCCTGGGATTAATAAAGTTCTTTGAATAAATGCTAAATGTCGCCACACTGAAAACTTCACCATATCAACAATT
>CM074952.1:8492415-8507670 GCA_037577455.1 Pangasius macronema | reverse complement strand
CAGGGCTTAAAAATGAAGTTACAGCTTTACCTCTGACTGTTACAAAGTGTTTACACTGGAGACTACTTCCATAAAGTTAGTTTCTTTCTTTCTTTCTTTCTTTCTTTCTTTCGAGCAACTGTAACATGGCAAAGCAAAAGGGGGACCCTAATTATTTCAAGAAACTTATTTACGATTTACAGCGGTGTGACTTTTGAAGTGGTATAGTTGTTAAACACACATTTGTGTGTTGTTACTATAAAAAAAAAAAAAAATATTAGAATGAGCACATGAATATTAACCTTGAGGCTGGAACTACTTTACGATCCGATTTATTATAGATATCAATCAGAATTGAGCATTCATCAGCACTATGGTACAAGTACACCATTTACTATTTTCTACTGTATTTAGTATAGTTTCATACTATAGATATAATAATGTATTAGAATGAGCGCATTAATGTAAACCTTGCAGTCTGGACTACCATGAGAGCTGTTAAAAGAAATAAGTCGACCACACCAATACTGCCTCTGTTGGTTTCAGTGGTTTCATTAGTGGGTCTTTACTTAATTATTAATTTTGCTGACCTCCATCTTAACTTGCACAAGAAACCTACACTATATGGCCATATGGTGTATTACTCATAAAAATCATGGGCATTAACATGGAGCTGGTCCCCACCTTCGCTGTTATAACAGCCTCCGCTCTTTTGGGAAGGCTTTCCACTAGACCTTGGAGTGTGAATGAGAAGATTCATGATCATTCAGCTACAAGAGCATTAGTGAGGTCAAATGCTGATGTCAAGTGAGAAGACCTGGTGTGTAGTCTATGTTCCAGTTCATCTCAAAGGTGTTCCAAGGGGTTGAGCTCAGGGCCCGGACCACTCAAATTCTTCTACATCAACCTTGGCAAACCATGTCTTTATGGACCTCACTTTGTCCAAAGGAGCAATTTCAAGATAAAAGAGATTTGGGCCCCTTAGTTCCAGTGAAGGGAAATCTTAATGCTATAGCATACAAAGTCATTCAAGACAATTGTGTGCTTGCAACTTTGTGGCAACATTTTGGGGGAAGGCCAGTATATAGGTGTGAAGGTCATGTGTCCACAGACTTTTGGCCATTTTCTCATGGACCCACAAGTATCACATTCTTATTTTTAATATTTTATGTGACGCCTCTATTCCAATATTTCATATTAATATAGAGAGAACATTAGCACTTCGACTAACCTGTTTCTACATCTACAATTAACCCTGAGATTAGATAAGTTATGTAGTACATTCCTCAAAGGGTCTTTGGCTAGCTTCCTAAATGGGTTCTACCTGAAACCTTCACTGATAGGGAAAGGCTCCCAGAGGAACAAACAGAAAAATCCCGAAGAGTTCTAGAGTTAACCTATATTTTTAAAGGGTGTAATATTAATACTTATGTATTATATCTACTTATTTGTAGTTGAGCTAAGAAGTGATACTGATCTGCATGAAATATTTTGTTTGTTTTATTTGGGGCAGTTATGAGGGGAGGAATTCCAGCTTGGCGAGCAAACCGTGCACCTCTGGCACTCCTCCACTCCATTTCCTGTAGCATTACTCAGCCCTTTTTTCTGGAAGTGTTCTCATTTTTCTGATAAAAGTGACCAAACAGAAACCCCATAAGGTGGGTTCAAAATAGTTGTTATTGTGGTTTTCTCTGACATGGTCCTTAATGAGAGCCAACTGAAGCTTCTGAATGACTTTAAAGTGCCATTCAGGAGAAAAGGAAGACGCTCTGCTTTCAGAATGCAGCCGCAATGATGTTCCATAATGTGTTCATTCTGTCTCTCTTGTTGTCTCTGTCGCACTCATATCTGGTTTGTCCTGTCTAGTTTGTAAAGCTCCAACTCACTGCTATTGTAGCTGGGATTGCAGCCAGCCTAATGACGTCTTTTAAATTTCTCAGGTACAGTTATCCTCCTTTTTGTGTGTCTGCTGCTCTATTCTTTGTCTAAGATAAGAGAAAATTACATACAAGCATAGTGGCTATAGTGCTATCATAACATAAAGTTGTTGTGTTGATTTTTACTTATGGAATCAAATGGAATGAAGTAGCTTCAGGCACTCTGATCATAGGTATATCAGATTAAGTTCCCAGATTAATTTCATTTAGAAGAAAAGGCTGAATCAACAGGAAGCTGAATGAACAGCAGGTGTTGAAATGTAAATGAGGAAGAAGGGCTTCTCGTCCAGAGTGCAGCTCAATTCCATACTGCCTGCATGCTTGGGAAAAGATACTAGTGAGAGACAGTAGTGTGTATGTGTGTGTGTGTGTGTATGTGTGTGCATTTATGGGCATGTTTTTACAACTTGGCAGGGACCAAATGGCCCCACAAGTTCAAAACTGGCAGATATTCCTATCCTTATTGGGACACTTGGTCCCCACCAAGATATAAAAACATGCCATTTTTTATTTGCCAAAACATCTGTCTGGTCCCCATGAGGAAAACTGCCTGTTGTAAAGCTGGACCTTTTATTTAAAATGAAATGAACGAATCCATAGGTTTTCTACTGGTTTCTGAGGTTAAGTATTAGGTTTAAGTGCAGACAAAGCATTAATCAGATACATTAATAATTATGTCAATGGAAGATCCTCACAAGGATAGTAATACCAATATGTGTTTGTACATGAACATATACAGTATATGCTTGCGTGTGTATATCAGAGCAAAATACATGACAGAGTATTAACAGTATGTGTGAGTAATAAGCTCACTAGGAGGTTCATGCTGTTTAGGAATGTCGGTTTTGTGTGTGTGTGAGTGCGTGTGTGTGTGTGTGTGTGTGAGTCAGGGCACTCCCTGAACCACGCGGTAATGACGTGAGCAGGACAGGTCTGAACAGACCAGGATAAATACTGAAGGGTTGGGACCTGGCACCGGAACTCTTAAATAAGGAGCGAATGCACTTATCTCACTGGAGCTTCATTTTAGGGTTGTGTGAATGAGGCATGTGCACAACCTGATGCACAGCCACAAGTTTTAATTCCTGGTATCTCTCACTTTCTTTCTCTCTCTCTCTCTCTGTCTCAGGACAAAATGATTTTCCCTTCTGTACACCGGACATCATTCAAGATTTCCATTAGTTCATTGCACTAATGTAAACCCAGAACATAATAAAACTGTGAAATCAAAACAAGCAGCTTATGTTTGACAGCAGGCAATTGCATTTCCTGTACTATTACTCATCACTTTTAATGTCATCTGTCAAACTCTATGTTCTGTGCTTTGCACACCACGCACCTCTCTCTCTCTCTCTCTCTCTCTGTCTCTCTCTCTCTCTCTCTCTCTCTTCCAAGTCACACAAATGAACAGTCCAATAACATCAATAACATCAATCTGCTATGTTGAAAAAGGTTTACTTATGTGCTATGCTTTATCCAGTGAGACTCAGGTCACAAAGTTCCCATTAAGAACATACATTTTCCTATAATTGTAAACATTTTATGTTCCCATAATTGTAAACATCTAATGATTTAGGATCATTAGATTATATTCGGTATACTGCGGAAATGGAAATCAATTCTGTTTGTATTTCTCAAATCTCTTTCCGCCAACTAGTCCCAAATGAATTTGCATATGTTACTGACATAATATCACTAATCATCCGCTTAAATAGTTAAATATCCCTGTTGATTAAGCAAACTTGTTTTCTGTTATACCTCAAGGTTAAACTATTAACTCCTAGCTAATGTAGCCTGTTGATTTCCACTCCAACATTTAATTTGTTTTTGTTGTTGTTGTTGTTTGTTTGGCTGTTATTGTCTAATATCAAATACCATGTTGTGCTAAATATACAATTTTCAGTTGGAACAATGACTGAATTAAGACACAAAATACTTGTCCATGAAAAGCTAAAGGTGAAATTGTCGAAATTTTGATAAAAGCTGCTGCAGGGCAAAGTGTGTTAGCTTTTACTGTGGTCAGATAGGGCTAATAGATATGTGTGCATGTGCATGTGTACTTATGTGTGTAGATATGTGTGTGAGTGGGTGTCACTTTGGTCTGTCACACAGCCACAGATCGTATTATGAGAATCTAAGTCTGTCCCATCCCCCAGTGCCTTAGGTTATTCATTAATCTGGAATTTCCAAACTTTCACGAGGACACCATAATCTGAATTTATTTTTTAACAATCTGTCTCTCTCGCTTTCTCGTCCCCCCACAGGCTCTTGACAGCGGGTCTGCTTTCATTATCATTCTCCTTTTCCACATTTCACCCTCATGCCCCCTCCTCCCTCTCACCCTCATTTCATCTGGAAGACTTCCTGGGAAGGAATGATTGTGGAAACTCCTGGAAAACGAAACCCGCTGCAATACAGGGAGCATTGCTGTCTCAGCTTATACACACACACACACACACACACACACACACACACACACAAACACAAACACATGACTCACTATTTTCCTCTGAGACAAGAGACATTTGCAGTCATGCAGCTCTCAGCAACAGGACATATTTTAACAACGTCCAGTGCAATGGAAAATTCCCAGAGGAATTTTGAAGTCTTCATTAAAACTTTTATAAGTCAATGTCTCTTAACTTAAATATTGTGATGGGGTTTATAGGCTACTTCAGGGTGTTTTTGGTGAGTATGTTTGTGTGTCTTTCTATAGGTTGGGTATTTGGAGCATTGTATGATCTGAATCAGTGGACCCAGAGCATATCCCAACAACACTGGGTGCAAGGTGGGAATCCATGCTGGATGGGACTCCAGTCTATTACTGGGCACCATGCACATACACACATTCACACCTAGGGCCAATATGTCTACTGGCATGTTTCTGGGAGGCATAAGGAAACAAGAGAACCCAGAGGAACCCTAAACAGACACAAGGAGATCATGCAAAACTCAACACAGACAGTAACCCAGTAAGCTTTTTAAAAAAGCAAAATGTAAATACGATCATAAGGACTGTATGTAATACAATACTGCTGTTGCTTGTACATTTCTAATGACCCATTGTTGTGTAAAACTCCAACCTCGATCTGACATATATTTAACAACATAAACAGATGGAACAGACATGTGGTAAGTTCATGCTGTTTTGAGGGTGCCCTCTAACTACAGCTCAATATTTTTGAGACGTGCATCCATAGTGCATCCAATACACCTACTGGCATGTTTCTGGGAGGCATAAGGAAACCAGAGAACCCAGAGGAACCCTAAACAGACACAAGGAGCTCATGCAAATCTCAACACAGACAGTAACCCAGTAAGCTTTTTAAAAAAGATTTTACTCAAGCAAAATGTAAATACAATCATAAGGACTGTATGTAATACAATACTGCTGTTGCTTGTACATTTCTAATGACCCATTGTTGTGCAAGACTCCAACCTCGATCTGACATATATTTAACAACATAAACAGATGGAACAGACATGAGGTAAGTTCATGCTGTTTTGAGGGTGCCCTCTAACCACATCTCAATATTTTTGAGACGTGCATCCATAGTGACAGGATATGTCTTCCGTCACACGCTCATAACTAGCCTCTTTGGCCTTCGTCACTGAAATGTAATTGGTTACAAGCTGAGAGCGGTGCTTCCCCTGCAGCCGACATAACACTTCCTTCCTTCTCTCGTTGACGTGTTTTGTGTGAGCTCGTGCGAGTGTGTGAATGTGTTTGTGTTGGTTTATGATTGTAAACAAAATGTGCTACCATAGTTTGCTTTGCTGACACAAGCGACCACCACAATAATTATAATGAGCTCTTAACCAGTTCTAACCAGTTAGAGTGGATTAGTTGGATAGTACATCTTGTTTTCTTTTGTCAGTTTGAACTCTTTACCTAATGTTTGTGGTTGCATTTCACTCTAACACTGCATTCAAATTTAATATGCATGCTTTCAGATTTTGTATGATTTTTACCATTGCTTCGAATGCAGAGAAGTGTATGGAAGATTTTCATCTTTTCATCCAGAAACTGAAACACATTTAAAACAGCCATACTGTCACAGAAATATGATACTATTGCTAGATAGGGATAACAGTTATGTGTGTGTGTGTGTGTGTGTGTGTGCGCACATCACCTCAGCATGCCACTGAGCCAATTACAAAAATATCATCGAGTTCTTAATGATTTTAGAACAAACTGTTGTCATTTGCAGTAAAAATTTTAAGACGGCCTGCTCTTTAAAATACAGTACTTCGGAGCAATAATTACAAACATCTAATTAACTCTAGTGACTTTAATGTTTGCAAGGCAAAGTAATACAAACACAAATGTATACACTTGGCTTTTCCTGTCTGTTGCTGACACATCAAGTCCATCTACATTTCACATTTTGAAAGGCAAACATTTGAATGCTAGCCTTTTATATGCCTATCAAATGTTCAAAGGTTTTATGAAAGGGCCGCATTTGAGGAATAAGAACCATAGAAACCCTAACAGGGCAGCAGTAACTCAGTGGTAAAGATGTTGGACTACTGCCTGGTAGTACTACAAGGTCAGGAGTTCAAACCCCAGTGCTACCAACCTGTCATTACTGGGCCCTTAAGCACAGCCCTCAACTGCTCAGATGTGTAAATGAGATAAATGTAAGTTGCTCTGGATAAGGGTGTCAAAAAAAAAAAGGCAAATGTGTTTTCCTGTTATTAAAATACACTAGGTTTCTTTAGTATGAGCCCAGCGTCCCAGACACCTCATAAATAGAGATTCAGACATGTGGACACCCATGCCTAGATAGCAGTTAGCATATTTGCTGATTAAGGTATCAGTAGAAAACTATAAAAAAGGTAGAACAGAGGCTTGTGAAGATTACTCAGAGTATCTTAGTCTTGTTCTATGTGTTTGTATATACTTTATATATACTTTAATACTTTATAGCTTCAGAAGGCTCATACCTATGTATGTATCTATCTATCTATCTATCTATCTATCTATCTATCTATCTATCTATCTATCTATCTATCTATCTACTCCTCAGGGAATTTGAGCTATCATTTAGGCATGCAGCTGAAGTCACAACTGTTACTATTAAGCTTACGTGTTTTGGACCNCTATCTATCTATCTATCTATCTATCTATCTATCTATCTATCTATCTATCTATCTATCTATCTATCTATCTATCTACTCAGGGAATTTGAGCTATCATTTAGGCATGCAGCTGAAGTCACAACTGTTACTATTAAGCTTACGTGTTTTGGACCTTGGGGTTTTTGTCCATTTTAGGCAATGGATGGAATGAATTAAATGTGCTAGACTACATTACTCTGGTGGCTATTTAACTTGCACTTTCTGAGAAACCATTTGTGTGGGAGAAACCACAATAAATCTCAGGTAAACTATGTAAAGAAGCACAGTGCATATGGGCAGGTGAGGAATGTAGGAAGGTGTGGGTGTGTAACAAGTCCTTTCAAAGCGTCACACCCACACCACACAGTCAACTTCCTGTTGGTTCTACCACAGTGTACCTACTGTCTGTGTTAGTATGTGCATGAAGTCACGTAAATGTGTGTGTATCTGTGTGTATCTGTGGCTACAAAAAAATGTACTGAAAGATACATACAACTACTCAGATATCCACTGGCCCCTTGACATTACTGCCAGACTGGGCGGATCGAGGGCCCTTTAAGTACCAAACTGGAATTGTGAATTTGTATTCTGTATTTCAGATTTGTTCTTTAACCATTTATCTCTGTGATCTGCTGGAGGTTGACCTATGCCTTAATTCTCAATCAGATGACCATGACTCAGTTGATAGTCTTCCTTAGGTGTGGCAAGAAGGAAGAAGCCAGAAAAGGCAGAGCAGCACAAGCAAAAGACTTCTTCTTCCTTTTCTGAAGTGGACCTGAATTACGGGAGATCTTTCTCAGATTGCATCAGTCTGGCTGACATTAAATGTAGAGGGTGCAGGCATCTCAACTGCAGCTCACAGCAACACTGAATGAGACATATCACAAATCCAAACTCAATGAGTTTTATAGCTCTGGTATGGGTAGGAGCAATTTTAAAAGTGAGCTAAACAGACCTTTGTCCTGTTTATTAATTACTATTGTTAAATATAAACTGCTTCAGTCATGCTACTGAAAGAAGTCACAAAAATGACCTCAATGATTAACCTCTTAAACTCTAAGCTAGACATGTAAAGGGATATAGTTAAAGTTGGGTCATTTGTAATTACAACATAGTAAACTTTAAAAAAAATGTGACGTGAGACAGTGATAATTTATACATTCATGGTGCTTAATTGTGTACACTAATTATGTCATTCATTCATTCATTTATCTTCAGTAACCACTTTATCTTGGTCAGGGTTTTGGTGGTCCTTCTGGGCAGAAATACACTCTGGATGGGACGCCAATCCATTGTAGGGCACCATGCATACATTCACTCATTCATTCATACCTAGGGGCAATTTAGCATAACCAGGTCACCAACTAGCAGTTTGTGGAAAGCTGAGACTTGGAGAAAACCCACACAGACACAAGGAGAACATGCAAAAATGCACACAGACAGTAACCTGCTTTCAGAATCGAGCTGGGGATCCTGGAACTGTGAAGTGGCAACCTATCCACTGTGGCACTACACTGCCCTTATGTTATGTTGTGTTATGATATGTTATGTTATGTTATGTTATTTGTGTAAATGTAAGGGATTTCTATATTTCTATATATGCTTCATTCAGACATGAGAAAACAACGCAAAAGGGCGGATGAAGTTGCGTGTTGATGGACATGAGTCACAGGCTTTGCAGAGCTGATGTGAAATCTTGGTTAAAAGAGAAGTGTATCTGTTCTGTGGGATGGATAACTAAAATGCTCCAGCTGCACCTCCAGTGTGAATTGGCTTTAAGGCTTATAATCCAGTAACTACATACAGTAAAACAAAACAAAATGATTAAGCTACTATGATAAGAGTGAGGAGTGATAGACCAGGAAGTTAAGCCTTAAAATGCAAGTGTATATCAATAGGAATTTTTCTTGAATGGAAAAGTTTCAAGCTTTTCATGTGAATAGACAACATGTGATTTGTTTAAAACAGCAAATCTACTGAAAGCAGCTCAGTAATCACATTTTAAAATTTGGCTTTTATGATGTGAAAGGAGAACCTTTAATAAAGATGTCAGAGCTGTGCCAGAGTTCACTTCCTTAGCAGGCCCAGCACCCAAAAGGAAGCTAAACCAATAGGCTGAAGTCTGGTAATCATGGAATTTTTTAAATAGTAAATGCAGAATGCACAGATGCGCAGGTTCAGGTTTTCTAAAGGGAATTAATACTGAAAGTACTTTTGAACTCTTAAATTCCAATTTGTGTATAGTTTCCATTTGGGTCCAGATACCTGGGTTTGCCAGTGTAACATGCACTATATGAGCAAATGTTTGTGGATACCTGACCATCATACCCCTACATGGGTCTCCCCCAAACAGGTGCCACAAAAGTGGAAGTACACAATTGTCTAGGATGTCTTTCTAGGCCCGTGAAGACATGGTTTGCCAAGGGTGATGTGGAAAAAGTGGCCTGCACAGAGCCCTGACCTCAACCCTACCGAACACCTTTAGGATGAACTGGAATTGCACATCAGGCCTCCTTGCCCAATATCAGCACCTGACCTCCCTAATGCTCTTATTCCTGAATGAGCAAAATACCTACAGTAATTCTCCAAAAGCTAGGGGAAAGCCTTGCCAGAAGAGTGTTTTATTACCTTTATTACCTTATTATAACAACGAAGGAGGTGGGTGGTACTAAATCTGGAATGGGATGTTCAAAAAAGCACATATAATGGTCAGGTGTCCATAAACTTTTGGTCATAAAGTGCAACTCCTTATTTAGAAACCTATTCAAATATCTGAGTTCAGATCACCAAAATTCCTTAATGTCCTTATATTTTTAGCATTTACATATTTTGAAGTAAACAAAATATGTTCACTTCAAAACAAGTTGGGCCTTGGCCTATTATTGGGTTATATTGCTCTCTTTGGATAGTTTTAAAAAATCTGAGATTTTGCATTTGTGAAAGCTTCTTTTTTTTTCATCTGTACCTAGTTACATATACAGCTGTAGTCTTATGAACCCCAAATAATTACCAGTGTTGGTTAGAATCACCTGGAAACCTACTTGTGTGCTGCTAGAGAGAGGCTGAAGTGTAGGAATTGGAATGCCTGTCCTTGTAAGGCATGTCTTAAAATCATCTGTGTTCTGGGGTGATGGGAATGTCAAAATATGTGTTGTACAGATGCACCTACATGACCCAGTCCGGTGGTTACATCTGACAACCAGCGGGAGAATGAGAGGTGAGTGCCGCTGCTGAACAAACAAACCAGGGCTAAGTTAAGTTAGCAGTGCTAATAAGGGCAACCACCTCAATCCTAGGGGGTACCATAGAAGTCCTGAAATGCCTAGAGTGTAAGAAAAAGTACACTCACCACATTTAAATTGACATTTATGGCATTTGGCAGACACCCTTATCCAGAGCGACTTACATTTATCTCATTCATACACCTGAGCAGTTGAGGGTTAAGGGCCTTGCTCAAGGGCCCAGCAGTGGCAGCTTGGCGGTGCTGGGGATGAGAAGACGGATAATTAGAGTCAGCTTTGGAGGACAGTTTAACCGTAGCTCCATAGTCACAGGTTGTTAAGCAGATAGCTTCTTATGGACTACATGAAGAACAAGGAAATGATTGCTGTATGACAGTGCATCACTTTGTGTTTTTGTTGGAAGCTCTTGACATGCATGCACATGTACACCTTAAGATATCCTGATAATTCTCACTGCTTATGGCTGTTAGGTGCCGTCAAATAGAACCTACTGGCAAAAATGCTTTAGAGATCTTTCACGTAACCTAAAACTTTGTATGCCAATTTTCCTTTAGAGTTTCTTTCTTTCTGAAGAAGAAACGACAGACATAAAGAGAAAGTGATAAATCCTAGCTTTTCAGCATACCACTTTTAAGATATACACTATACAGAAAACCCATGTCTTTTGCTTTAGAAACTCCAGATACTAATTCCAGGAAATGTCTGTGATTTCAAAAGTCAGATTTATCTAAATCAAACCATTGCACCTGTTGAAAAGGGGACCTATCAAAATGGTTATGACTCATTTGATCAGGTTTGTGTTGCAATACAAAGCCCTTTCTTTCTTACTGTTTATTTCTTCCTCCCATTTGCATTATCTACACAGGAAGGAAGAGATCCAATATCACATTGTGGGCAGACGGTTGAGATTCCACCACGTGAGTTTTTGAGACGTGCTTTTTTTTTTTCATACCCACATGCATTCTTATACACAAAGCCAATATCAGCCTGATCTGATTGTGAAAGTGGCCTATTTTGAGCGACCTGCACTGTTTTCCTATCTCTCATAGTGTGAGGGGCGATGAAATCAGACACAACCTTTGCGTTAGTGCTGTGGCAAGAACGGCGTAGCTCTGAGCCAGAAACACAGATCAGGGTTGCAAATGCATGGGTGCCCCAAACTAATGGAACACTTTGAGGTACCACTCATGTGCCTCAGCTAACAGTTGAGGTGCCTGTTTGAAGTATACAGCTTAAAGCAGATTTGAAAGTTTTCTGAATGGTAAGAATTACTTCCTTGGTTGCTTTCTGCCAAAATCATAGTCCCTGGAACTATGACAGAATACAGGTGTAGGTGTTGTTCATTGTTTGTTCATTGTCTTTCAGATGATTCATAGTCATTGCTAAAAGGCTTGTGTGATTCTTCACATACTGTTTACAGTTCATGTCAGATTATTCTGAAATATGAATCACTTAATCTCCTGTCACAGCTGTCAAGACGTACATCTTCCTGTCTGAGGTACGTCTTAACAATGTACGTCACTTACTCAATTTGCCCTAAGCCTGATAACTATTTCAAAATGACAGTAACACTCACTATTGTGGGTTTATTCTAGCTACTGATACACACTGCATGTCATACTTGGACTTAGACAACTTCAGCTGTCAATCACAGAGCAAGCACATGAACACTCTGCACTTTTTTTGCGAACACACATGCATGTTTTGATAGACTTCAAAACACTATTCTAAGTCGCTCTGATTAAGGGTGTCTGCCAAATGCCATAAATGTAAATGTAAATCTACAGCAGGGGTCTCCAGTCTTGTCCACAAAGGGCTGGTGTGGCTGTAGGCTTTTAATTCAACCAGGAAGGAATCACACCTGCTTCCATTTGTTTAATCAGTTCTCTTTGGCTCCAATCAACTATCAAGTGTGCCTTCTATTTGGCTGGAATGAAAGCCTGTAGCCACACCGGCCCTTTGGGGATACAATTGAAGACCCCTAATCTACAGAAATGACACACTCTGTCAGTGCTCCTCAGGGTTGCATCTCTGCTCCCCAGTGTTGTAAGAACAGGAAAGCATGCTGTTGCTCAACCCTGGGCCTTATGATGTGAACCTTGCGGCCTCACGACACGTCAAGAGGACGCTGGCGCTACGTGGCCACGATGGCCAGAATAAGAGAAGTACAGTGTGTGTTGAAATCTGGGCCTGCATGAGGGAGGGTCAGAGCTCCTCCTCTTACGGACAGTGCGGACGCCTGAGTTCCCGACAATGGTACCGCCAAAAACCGGACTTCCGCCTGTCGGACGTGCTGCGGTTTTTCTTAAAATCATCTGAACAAGCTTACTCGAAGGTCCATGGATCACTTAGTTCTGCTTGATAGGACCACACAGGACAAAAGTTAGAAAGAAACAGGGAAGAATATTGCTAGAGATCACTTTCTAGGCAAATCTTCCCTAATGCATTGCGCTGTCAGATCTGACTTCTGACCTAACTGAATTTTGACATATAGACCAAAAATTATGGTAATGTATAATGTAGTAATAGCTACACCTTTATTTAATATTGCAGCTTTCTAGGCACTCCATCCACTCCATGATATCTTCTTATGTATGTATGAAGATTGCTAAAACCCAATAATTGATAAGAATTGCTCTGCACAGAGCACAGAAATATGGAATACACTGCCCCTGGTTTACTCCTTCTATGTTCTGATAGTGCTTCTCTTTCAACTTAGGAGTCAGTTGGTGAAATATCTGTATAATGATCTCCATTTTGCATGGCATGACTGCTGCGTATTTGGCAACACTGCCATTATCTCTTCACTGCATGATTAAGACTTTTTAACACTTTCAGGAATTAAACCATGCAATGTTATTGTAATACAAGTGCATGGCAAATGAGTTTGCACCCATTTTAATAATGTTCACTGGTGTTTTGACAGAAGCCATTCTCATGTTAATTTCATGCAGATTACCTGTATAAAAACTTTGGCTGTAAATGTTCATAAATTGAAATACACTCAAATTCAAAACCATTCAAACCCTTCATGAAACTGAGCAAAGATGAATATAAAACTAATAATACATGGAGGGGGCTGTATAATTTTATTACTAAAAATAATTAAATTTTACATTGCGCTTCAAAGCAACACCACTGAGCCTCTGCCTGTAATGTCTTACAAAGTTCCATGCAGAGAATTTTAAGATATACAGTATGTTTGGTTTGTTCCTGAAAATATTCCTGTTCCATACTATTGAAGCACTTTTACTGTGATCCTGAATGTGCTTAATGTTTTGTTTAACTGCTTATCCACTTCTTTTGTGTTCAAAGGTTTTTTTTCTTTTCCTTCTGGTGATGGATGACAAGCGTATTTGACATATGGCCAACAGTTGAGCTTCTGGAGGCTGAGAAATATTTTCAAATATGACAATTTCTTTATGGGTGTCAATAATTTTGCCATATATATTGCTGAGAGAAAATACTATTAAAGGAAGATCATATAAGAATGATTTTTGTCACAGAAAAGATAAAAAGTTGCTCTAGCTGTTTTAGGTGAATATTTTAACCGTTTTATTCAATATTTATTTTACACAATCATTTCTGCACATTCTCTTGAAGGGTGCTAATAATTTTGAGTTGACTGTTGACTGTTTATAGCAACCCGTTGGCTATGTTCCTGGCCTTTAACAAACTTTTTGGCAGAATTTTATTTTTCTGTCAGTTTGGGTTTCCTCCTTTTTATTGTTGCCATTTTGTCTCTTGTATCGAAGGGAAATGTGAATAGATGATCGAATGGTAAATATGAATCATAGCTGAAGACCTCATGAGACGTGATGCAGAAAGCTGACTCGGTCTGTCATGAGTTCTGTAATGATTTAGGATTTCACTGGGACTAAGTAGAGCATGTTTGACTGCATAAGATAATGAATACCAGCTATTTATATCTCATTGAAACATGCTCTCTCTTCCCAAATTTCTATGGTGTGTTTGAACAGAACATTCACTTACGTAGACACACAGCCTATATCTATAGAAATTCAGCTTTTGTTTTGCACCACAGGTGTGTTTGTGTGTGGATATTCCTGCATAAAGCAGAAACCGTTTGTTATTTGGAATTCATCATCCATAGATACTTTTTCTTAAACACATTTTAGTGCTCATGTCATTTTGTTGATGCATACCTACTCAGAAGGTGCAAATAAATGTAAATCACGTTTTTGTTAGTAAAATAAATGGCATGGTGCCAGAATATATGAGACACGACCCACTGTTTTCTAGTAAACATTTGGCAATTTGATTGTGTGTGTGTTTGTGTGTGTGTGTGTGTATGTGTGTGTGTGTGTGTGTGAGAGAGAGAGAGAGAGAGAGAGAGAGAGAGGTGCTTAAATATGACAGCTGCTAGCTGTGATTTAGTGCATACATTACATTATAAAAGCTAGTGTCAGATCATAGTTTACTAAATCACACACGTGGGTTATATTATTCAGTTTGGACCCCTGTACAATCAGAGAGGGGAGAAGCTGACCTAAATATAATCTATCATTTACAATCTGATTAAAGTGTTCAAGGATACAAACCTGCCTATTCTGATAATACTGACAATCTGATAATCTGACCAGGCTGATAATATTGACAATCTGACCAATGTGATAATACTGACAATCTGATAATCTGACAATTGTGATAATACTGATAAACAGACCAAGCTAATAATACTGACAATCTGATAACACTGACAATCTGATAATCTGACCAGTGTGATAATACTGATATTATAATCTGACCAGTGTGATAATACTGATATTATAATCTGACCAGTGTGGTAATGCTGATAATCTGACCAGTGTGATAATACTGATATAATCTGACCAGTGTGATAATACTGATAATCTGACCAGTGTGATAATACTGATATTATAATCTGACCAGTGTGATAATACTGATAATCTGACCAGTGTGATAATGCTGATAATCTGACCAGTGTGATAATA
>CM074952.1:8472748-8492389 GCA_037577455.1 Pangasius macronema | reverse complement strand
TAAAGCATTCAGCATGTTCACAGTGCACAGCATCTATCAAAACGTCATCATTCCACTGTCTAGCAAGTTGCTTTCTAAAAGGTTGTATTATAGCTTTTCTGCAGGGGGGAAAGGGGAAATAAACGCGGCTTTCAATAGTGAAAGATCTCAAGAACATAAAAATGTCTTAAAATAGAGAAGCGAGTCTAACCACCCACTAAAATTCTGTTACTGAAGGAGCTGTGGGGGAACTGTTCTGCGGTGTTCTCTTAAAATGTTTGAATTTCACCCAGATTAATCACTCCTAACTCAACCCCGCCATTCCTAGAGAGATAACTTCCTGGAATAGCGCTCACGCAAGTCAGGAGCTGGAGATGGAATGCGTTTCTCCTAAAAATAAAAAAATAAAAAAATAAAAATAATAAATAAATAAATAAATAACATGGCAGTGTAACGGATCTGGAGCTCGTTTCAGCGCGTGGGATGCAGGAGAGCTTGGTTTGTTTTGCAGGAGGAATTACGCAACAGCCATTTACGACCACACTGCCGGTAAATTCCGGTCGGGAACAAAAGTGGGCGTGGCGTTCCCTCCAGGACGAGACGCTCAAGTAGGAATGATCATGTGGGAAAACCCAGTGCGCGCGACCCGGAGACACAGACACGAGCATGACTCCAGGGGGCGGGGTTTAATCCACCGCTTCCGGTGATTGACCCACAGTGTGCCAGAGGGTCGGAAAGTCCAAAATGTCGTGTACACCGTGTACCCATATGTTCACAGGATACAAAGGTCTTATTAAGACTTGTAGTGTAAAAAATCAGCATTTTTGCATGGTGGAAGAGAAGTTAGAAATGTAATTAAAAGTGGAAAAAAAAGTTATGCTCAGTTCTCTGTGAGAATGAGTCGCTGATTCAGAAGACAAGTTTCCCAGCTTCCCATTTTTTTTTTTTTTTTAAAAAAGCGAAAATAGAGTTAACTACAGTACAGCTCTGGGATAGATTATTCATTTATTTATTTAAAAAGAGAGATCTAGCTTTATTGAATTAAAAGGAGATTAGTTGTTGACCTCAAATAGCATGGCTGATCACATTCAGTCAGACACATGTAATTGGCCTACTAGTATATCTTAAAGAAAGACACTGATCACAAGCCTACTGTTAATTAACCAAAAAGGCATTTTACAAAAGTCTACACTATAATAATAAAAAAAAAGCATTATTTCATTCGCAGCTGGTTTTACTACTCTCTTTCAGTACTCTGAAAGACCTCTGCAGTGTTTTTGGATTTGCAGCCTATAGAGCTATAGAGAATAAAGATAGAGAAGAGGTGGAAATTGACTTTCTATGATCTTATCACTAGGCTCATATCACTGATGCTTTTGGGTATCGTCTCTGAGTCCTATGTTCACGCTCATGATATATCTTCGAAAACACAAAATACACAAGTGGATCAGACAATACCTCAAATCTGATCCAATACGTATCCAGAATTTTAGGCCAGCATTCACCTCAATGCTGATACACAGTGCTACATCAATATTTCCCTAGTGGTTTTTGCAGCTGGGTAAACCAGGAAACCAACAATGAAAAGTGATAACTTTCTATCAAAGCCTGACGTACACGAGAAAACATGTCAAATCTGATCCAATACCTACCCAGCATTTTAGGCCACTATCAGTCTCAGTAACAATACCCAGTATCAGATTGGGACATACCTAGTAGTTTTACCTTTTTCAGCTGGTTAAATAAGAAACCAACAATGAAAAAATATATAAAATTTTATAAGAAGCTGATATACACAAATGGCAACATCCCTGTGCGAATTAAAACTCCAGAGCATGGTGTGAAGACATCACTGTGAAGACATAAAGTATTTTGCACATGCAACCAATTCAGTCTTATAACCTCGACTATCTCAACAACATTTTTTGTTCCTGATGAATATTGCTTCTGCCACTTCATTTGTAGATGTAGAAATGAAAATAATGACACTAATAACTTTAATAGTCCTATAAGCACTATGTGTGGCTTGAACAATACTAATGTAACCATTTCACATGTGAGATAATTTTGTGGCACAAAATTTTATATGGGTTTTTTGTGTGTCTTTTACATGTTTGAAAACATACTACACTAGAAAGCATTGATATTTAGGCAAAATGGTTCTTAACACTGTTAGGAAACATTCTTAATTTTTTTGAAAAATCATGAAACTATACAAATAGCATCTCAAATGGGGTTTGTTAAAATGTGCATTCACATTTATTGTTTGGAAAACTGTAACATATCTGTCTCAAACTATTGTTCTTTTGGTCTATATCTAATTTTTGCAACAGCGTAGTAGCTGTACTCTAATAGTGCTTGTGATGGTTGGGAAACAGAAAAAGTCACTTTGAAGGAGAAGGAAGTGACATTGAGCAACACACAGCTACCACGCTTTTCTCCTCCAGAATGGGAAGTGTTGTGAAATGTCCCTCATGCAAAACAATGACAGGTCACCAGGCCTTTTAGTTTTCTTGCACCAAATTTTTGTCAAACAAAAATCAATGGTAGGACATCATCAGCTAAATATACAAAGGAGCTAAACATAGGCCTAGCTGGTACAGAACTGTAACCCTGAAAATCATCTCATCTTCAGCAACCACTGTATCATCTCGGTTGGACACCGAGAATGAGGCAGGAATACACCCTGAATGGGTGGCAGTCCATTGCAGGGCACCATGCACACAAATACTCACACCTAAGTGCAATTTACATTTGTTAATCCACCTACTGGTTTTTGGGAGGTAGGAGGAAAACAGCACAAACACACATTGACAACATGCAAAACTCCACACTGACATTAACCAGGATCGAACCAGGGACCCTGGAGCTGTGAGGCAGCAATGTCACCACTGAGCTGCCTCCTGAAGCTCATCAGATTAAAAAAAAAAAAATTCTCAAAAGTTTGACTTAATAAACCTAAAGAATTAAAAAAAAAATCTGCATTTCCTTTTGTAGCATAATGTTGAATTGCACTGACTTTTTAAAAGCTATTTAAAACCTTTATTTTTTTAAGCCATTACAGCCTGATGCCTTGTGTCTAAATGTAGTACAGTGACGAAATATCCATTATCAATTATATATAAACTTCTATTATTAATATTCTGTATAATGTTAGCTATGTTTTAGAAGCGGTTATCCTCCTTTGCTCCGGGCGTGAGGAGAATGTTTAGACAAAAAAAAATGACGTTAGTTGATATAAGATTTAGAAGATAAGATTGGAGTTTACGTTATATTTAATAAAATGGCTATAAGTGTCACAGATACCTTTGATTCACCTCCTCCCTTCCCTACCTCTCTCACTCTCCCACCCTTTATTATCATGGTGATGACCCCTGATGAAGGGGTGGGGATGGGGGGGCAGGGGAGGGGGATTTCTCGTCTTCATCTGCACATAACACTGAGCACCTGCCTGTCTGGGCCTCACTCTCACACAGCAGCCCTGACAAGTCCCTTACCTGCAGGGTCAGAAACGCCACACACCACTGGCAACCCCATAAAATAAACAGGTTTAACTACCTTTCTATCCAAAAAACACAATCAACAATATTATCTCAAGGCCAAGTTTCCCATGTAAGCTGTCTTTTGTGCTGTGATGCAACACCTTTTAAGATTTGATCATGCTGTTATAATATTAGTGCTTCTGAAAAGCTCAATTCAGGTTTGTTTATCTGATTCTGTGGATGGAAATATGTGACCAGCATAACACTTTAAGCAATGAAGTGCCAGAGAATAGGTTTACTGGGCCATAATGGAGAAGATTATTAAGGCCCAGAGCACTGGCTCAAGCAGTGTGGTTAATTACAGCCTAGGTCCGTTTTAATTCTGGGCATAAAGCTCTTGTATTACTGTTTTTTTTTTTCATATGTCAGTAATATGATGAAAGCATTAATTTGGATGATGCAATATTATGATGTTTATTTCTGGACTCCTGAGATATTTTAAATTACCCAAATAAGCCTTAAATCTTTGACACCTAGTAAAAGTTTTAATGCCCATATTATGACCATTAAGACCTTTATTTTTTCTCTTGTGGGTCTTAATCTTTATACTGGAATACAAGCTCAGCTTTCCATCTTTTTTTCCTTATGTTTTCTAGAATTAGGCTGGTTTAGACTTTTAGGCTTGCAATAGTATTATATCCATATTAACATTGCGTGTGTGTGCGTGTGTGCGTGTGTGTGTGAATTTAGAGAAGAACCAGCTACAGCCTGGTCGTTTTGGGGCGTTGCTGGTCTAGCCTTGACCCCAACTCTGAGAGATCACTGAACCTGGTAGACTATTGACAATGCGTGTGTGTTTTAGATAATTCTGCTTTACTGCTGGCCGACCTGGACAAAGGACAAACCTGTAAAAAAGGTTTCTTCCAATTCCTCTTGTATGCATCTTATGAAAATGTCTTAACAAATATTATGGTATTATTAACATATATTTACATTATATATAGCTACAGTAGATTTTACATCACAGTAAAGTGTAATGGATATCGCAGTGCTTAACAATGATGAACTATTTACACACTGTGTGACACAAAGTGACTCAAGACTATGGAGGACTTTGCATTGTCTTCCTTTCTACATTATTGTGTGTGTGTGGTTTGATCCTAAAACAGTGATTAAATTAAAAAGGAGAAAATATATTTCAAACTACATTCCTGCAACTCAACAACTGAATGATTTGATTTTGTATGGAATGTTTTTTTTTCATTGTCTAACTGAAGTGCCAAAATATGACAAGTCTTTCTACGCAGAAAAGGTGAGTGTGACTTGAGCCAGGGCAATTAGACAAAAATAGGCAGACAACCAAGCTCAAAAAGAAATAAAAATCATTTAATTCAATAAAATATTATATACCAATACAAGATATCTACCGTTATTCTGTTTTAGCAGACTACTTCATTGCATGGCCAATACTGTTACAATGCGTTGCATCATACCTCTGCAGTACAACTCTTCCCTCGACAGCCACTGCCCCAGATTATGGGGGGAAAAGGTATTTAAATAACAGAGTATTATTAAAACAGTAGACATTTCACCCGTACAAAAATACTGTACAGACCAAAGTACATGAGCGGGCTTCCACAACACCACCAGAGTGACAAAGTCATCGAGCATGGGAGTGTTGCGCAATCCAGGCGCCAGTCCCCTTTTCACGCTCTTGTAAACATTTTTTTAAAGCATTGTTCGTCATTTTCACGCAAAATTGACTCATATGCAAAAACAAACAAACAAACAAAACAAACAAAAAAATGCATACTCTTTGGAACCGATGCTTTACAGTCTTATGGAGAAAGGTTGCTGAAGTGAGCGTTAGCACTGGCCGGTGGCGGAGAGCAGGTTGCGCAGGGTGGCCAGCTCTCGAGACAGCTGCTCTACACGTTTCTGCAGACGCTCGTTTTCAGCCGCCAGCTCCAGCACTTTGTGCTGCGTCTCCATATTGCGCATTTTCGCTTTGTCCCTGCTCTTGCGCACGGCCAGGTTGTTGCGCTCACGCCGCAGCCGGTACTCGTCGCTGTCCTTGTCCAGCCGCTTCTTGCCTTTACCTGTAGACGGGATTTTACCGCCAGGTTGAGGCGATCTGGCTTTGCTGGGCGGAGCGGGCGTGCCAGGCGGGCTAGAGCACGACGAGGAAGCGTTGGAGATGTTTCCCAGGCTTCCACTGGGTGCCGACTGGTACTGCAGGTAGGAGCGCATGTCGAAGCCCCCCGATCCGTCCATCCGCGGGTCTTCGTTCACGTCGCCTCGCCACTGACTTTTGCCGTAGGCGCCCAGGAAGTCCGGGCTGAAAACGGTGTCGAGGCGCGTCTCCTGAAGCTCTGGGTAGCCGAGCTGGCTCCGGTTGGCGTCGCGCTCAGTCAGCGGCGCGTAGCTCTTGTACCCGGGCGCCTCCGCGGCGGCTCGCTTGCTTTTGGCGTCCTCGCTGATAGAGTAGTCCGCGGTGAAGACCTCCTCGCCGTGGATTGCCGGCTGCTGGTAGTGGAGAGCAGAGTCCAAGTAGATGCTGAAGTCGATCGCCTTCTCGTGCTCGGAGATGCCGAGTTTCGTCATCGAGCCGTCAGTGGAGGGTTTGTACACGCCGCCGTGGACGGGACCCAGACTGTGGCCGCTGTGGAATGCAAGGCAGTCCCTTTCGTAAATACCGACCACTTCCATGGATCTTAACACCCGCCGGATTGCGGCAGGACGCTAAAGCAGGGGCTGACTACCCTGACAAAGTTTACACCCAACTCGCAAAAAAAAAAAAAAAACCCAAAACACAAACAGCAACAAGCACTATTAACGTTTCAGTACGAATCTTCCTGAAACACCAGTTAGGAAAGTTGACAGATCTGTCTGATCTGGTCTAATCTAGATATTCGCCGTGTGCTCGTGTGTGAACGCGCTGTCAAATCCCATGTTTGCTGGTGGATTTATACAGGCTTGAGGAAGTGGGCGTTCCCTTCACTGTCGTAAGAAGCAGAAAAAAAAACAAAAAAACTGCTCCTAGTGCAAACCGGCCTAAACCTGCTAGTCTGTGCTAACGGAGGTGGGATGTCATTTTCCCCTTACTACAAAGTACACCAAACAAACATATCAACTTTAAATCAACTTGATACGACCCTCTAGAGCCTAAAATAGCCCACTGAGTAATCAAGAACTGGAAAAATTCAAGCTATTCTGAAACAAACACAATATGGTTCAAACCAGAAAATGTGATCAGCTCCTTTGGCAGATAATAGGTCTACACATTTCAGGCTGTTAAACAAAACAGAACATAACACCAGATCCATAGATATGGTTTAAATCTGGATTGTAAAACTGCTTTGCTAACTTTAGCTGTCCTTCATTATACATCAGAAACAGATTTGTTGGATCATATTTGTCAAAACGTCAATCGAGGCACTTTGGGCTGTAGACAGGTAGATAGGTAGGCTGGAGATAGGTGGCTAGGTAGGCTATAGTGCTCTACACCTACTCTGCTGGAAAAATTTAATTGGCCTGACAGAATTTTTCATGAACCATTAAAATAATCAGATACAATGCAAAAATAGTGGGCAACCATTATGCCAGTTATCATTAGAACATGTTTTTGTTTAAACACAGTACATACAGGGACAGTGTAAATACGCTCCAAAGACAGAAACAGCCAGCTTAAGCCCTCTGCACATTGTACAATAAAAGCAGGCTTATCATATCACACTATATGAGATGCCGGCAATAAAATCTTGGCCAAAATCTTCTGTCACAGACTTTGCGATATCATGCATACCAAATTATACAATAAAGATTGTCTGATGATAAGACTATGACACAAGAAAATGCTTTAAAACAAATGTAGATTTTTTGATAATGACCTTGCATATGGAGGCAGGGGGAGGGGGGGGGGATCAATCAATAAAAACAGTCATTGATGTTTGATTTGTGATTTGTGTTCGAGTCTGAATCTGTTAGCTTTGGGACACCCACTTTTCAAAGTCATATAAAATCCTGATGGAATTCCACTCTATTTCTACTGAAGATCCTGCTTCAATAGAAAATGTGTCACATTATAGAAAAGTAACTTCAGAACCACAAGGAAAAGAAGGACAACAGGGTGTTCCCATTCTCCATGTGAACTTGAGAATATGCTCATATTCCTGTCCATTATATTACCAGTGACATTTCAGGCACGCCACACTAGATCAGACACGTCACACTACAGTCCTGGAGGGCCACAGCATGGCATTTTACCACTGCAACTGCATAGCTGATCCATAGTGTGGATTTACTGATCAATCATGGCTAGGGCATGGGTAGAAATCCTGAACCTCTTGAGAAAAGCTGACACTGGACAGCCCACCACCCCAACCTTACAACAGTCTCTGGCTTATGGCACTAATTCCAATGTCCATGTCTTGCTCTGGCCACGATTTATGGCTTCCCCAACTTACAGTGCCCCTGGTACAAGCTTTTCCTAACTTACTGAAATAGGTTGACCCTGCTGAAAGACTCATCTTAGTCCGAGTGGTTACGATGTTGGCCTAATGATCGTAAGGTCATGAGTTCAATCCCCAGCTCTGCCAAGCTGCCACTACTGGGCCCTTGAGCCCTTAACACTCAGTTGTACAAGTGTGATAAATGCAAGTCGCTCGGGATAAGGGCCTCTGCCAAAGTGCTGTAAATGTAAGCTGGTAAGTGCTGAGTAAGTTTCTGAATTACTGCTACTAATGCTACCTTGTAGACAAGTTATTTTTTGGAGAATAACACAACAGTTGATCAGTTTATTCAAGAAATAAGGAAGATGGCTGGCAAAGATGGTCCACCAGCTTGACCAGGTCTAGCCTGTGTTTTGGTAGCTGTGTAAGAGACTTCAGTACGGAAGTCTCTGTTTAAATGTCTACTTAACATTAATGATCCTAGGCAGTGAATGTAGCCTATAGAGATATACTGTAGTTGATGTTAAATATGGACTTGCATCATAATCTGAATAAATCTGATACACTACACATTTCCAAAAACATACAATGCCTACAGCTGGACACAAACAGACACTTTAAGGGTTGATTCAACATCGTAAAAATATAAAAATCATTCAACACTGGGGACTTTGCTGTTTACATAGTCAGTAAATCCGAAAGTGTCCGTGAACTCCAAAGAGCTGAAGGTGGGCGGTATTTGTCATTATCTAAAAGACAGCTGCTACACTGACACCTGGCGGAGACTTTGCGTTACTGCAGGAAAGCATCTAAATTCCTTGCAGAAATATCTAGCTTGTACCATCACGTTGCAAATTATATGCAAACTCTTTGCAAATTTAACTTTTAGCTGCTCTTATTTGTTATGATGTATTGTGTATATGTATTTGCTCTATTGGATGTGACAATAAACAACACAATTTATTTTGAAATGGCATTCTTTGTATACTATTCCTATGCTACTAAACTTGTAGCAATGCAGTATCTAATACATAGTATGTAAACACCTTGGATGTCTTACTCAGACAAATTTTTCAGGTATTCTTCCCTGCTGAAATGTGGGCAAACTGGTGGAGCATCCTTAGCAGAAGGCAAATGCTGGTACTGATCAAGTCAAGTCAACTCAAGTGACTTTATTGTCATTTCAACCATATATAGCTAGTTAGTACTCAGTGAAATGAAACAACATTCCTCCAGGACCATGGTGCTACATAAAACAACACAGAGCTACAAGAGACTGCACATTTTACATAAAGTGCACATGCAAACATGTGTAAACAGCACAAGACAGTACAGTGACTACAAAAACAAGGGACTAAAAGAGTCAGTTGATTTTGTTTTTTAACTGGGCCCTTGGCTGCTGGAAAGAACCCCTGCATTAGAGAACTAGATATTCTCACTAAGCTCTGAGTGAGACTAAGAAATGTCAAAAATACAAAAAATAGTACATTAGTGAATAGGGTGCAGTTTCAGACATACCCGTATGTACAAGTGTATTATGGTTATTCTGTATTGCCTAACGCACACTGGACACTAACTAATTACAGTGCATTATGGGAGCCATGGATAGCCTCCAAAATAGTGTACTGTAGTGAACATTTTAATGCTGGCTCACTTGTAGCCTGTAGTGCACACTGCACNTGGTATATCCTGTATGCTAATAATGCTACAAGGAGTTGTTTTTAAGAAAATAACACAACTGTGAGCCAATTAGAAAATCTCCAGTACTTACCGATCACTCTAGTCAAGAAATAATGACGCTCAAAAATAACTTGGCATTTGGTAAACATGGTCTACCAGCTCGGCCTGTGTTTGGCAGCTGGACAGACTAAGCTGGATTTCTCCACAAAGGTTATAATGGCTTATTTGCTACAGAACAGAAAATGTGATTTATTATAGTCATGCTGTCATTTGCATTACACTCCTGTTCCAAAAGGTCAAATGGTTTTGCCTGCCTTAAAGCCTTTCTCTGCTGCCTCATTTTATTATTTTGTATTGTATTCTGTATATTATTTTGCACTTTTATACTGACAGTCACATGGAGTACACTGTGATGCATATTGCATAGTGTACTGCATAGTGTACACTGTATAGTGTGTTGGATACAGGATGTACCGNAAAATGTTCACTACAGTACACTATTTTGGAGGCTATCCATGGCTCCCATAATGCACTGTAATTAGTTAGTGTCCAGTATACATTAGGCAATACAGAATAACCATAATACACTTGTACAAATGGGTATGTCCGAAACTGCACCCTATTCACTAATGTACTACACACACACACACACACACACACACATATATATATATATATATATATATATATATATATATATATATATATATATNCACACACACACACACACACACACACACACACACACACACACACACACACACACACACACACACACACACTCTATTATTTAAATATTGGTCATATTATCATATTATTTAAATGTGTACAGTAATATTTTGACTACTTATTAGAGACATAGTGATTTTTATTTTTTGAATCTTCCACTCACAGCACACGTTTTTATCAAAATTATCATTACATTCAAGTTGAAGATTTATTGGCCTACTCATTTTGGAGTTATTGAGGTTTGGATTCGAATATAAGTGACCTGTCAATTGTGTTAATATCTATAAGACCTCAATAATAAATATAATAACTTTGAGAATAAGTTGCTGTGCGTCACGCGCCCCAGTTTGAGAACCATGGCACTAATGAGCTAACACACGATACACTGACTAGTTAATAGGGTGTGGTTTTTGGAGCGTCTTTTAACCGAAAGCTGCGTTCTGATTGGTGGAATTCGGGTGGAGTCATGAAATACGTCTAGAGCTCGGTGTAAGCTCATTGGACAAGATTACTAACGGGAATTACACCGATTGATGATTGGATGACGCGACACGTGACCGTCAGGACTAGGGCGTGGTTTGTAGTTTGAGGAACTGATCCAGCTGGGTTGACTTCCTCACCGGGGGAGAGTGAACTAAACCCGGAGCCAACATGACCAGCAACCCGAGCGAACATGGGGCTGCGGAGTCAGGAAGTCAGGAAGGCGAGCTGAGCTCTCCGTCCCGGGCTTCAGCCAGATGGGGTCCTCAACATGCAGGCGCTCGGGAGCTCGCAAATTTATACTCTCCAGGTGAGCGCGCAGGGTTGTGCTTAGCTCGATAGCCTAGCCTGTGACAGTTTTTCTGCTAACGAGGCTACTCGAGTATTGGTGCTACAGAATGAGGACGAGTCACGAGTTTCACGTGCTCTGAAATGTGCAGAACTTTCTGCTTCATGCTCAGACTCACAGTGTGTGTAGATGTGTGGTGTTTTAAGTTAGTAGCTACTCGGTAAATGATTAGCAAATGTGAAGTGACGATGCGATGTGAAGTGACTTCATGAATTGTAGATAAGTTAATAATATTGTGAGATGCTGTTGTGTTTGTGTATAATATTATAGTGAGTGATCCGTAGCCATAACCCAGTTAACTGCTCCACTTCCATGTCACTTCCATATGATCCTGCTGGGAGGGGCGCGCTCGTGTGTGTGACTGTGTGTGTGTGTGTGTGTGTGTGTGTGTTTGCTCAGCATCTCCATTACTCAGTCAATGGAGAGAATGTGTCGCTTCCAGATTTTTTTCGAAGGCGTAAATATCTTTCAGTTTTGTGCTCTCTTGCAGTGCTCAGCTTGTGTTTTCTTAAAATCAGTTGTATGCAAATTGTTAGATAGAAGGTTAGACAGAAACTTGATAGATCCAGAGGGAAATTGCAGCGTTACAGTAGCGGTAAAAACAAACATTTACAGGTAAGCATTAATAAAATAAAGAAGCACAGTAAAAAACAAAACAAAAAAACAACGAAATTTATTAATGCCCAGAGGGAGGTTATCTTTGTACAAAAAAGAGTGTATACGATCTCTGTAAACAGTGTACTTAGATGTTGTGTAAATGTGCAAGAATACGTAGGTGCCAGTTATGTGCCTTGAGCTAGTTTTCGTGCTACTGCTACTAATAATGATTACTATACCTACTACTGCTACTAATAATGATTACTATACCTACTACTGCTACTTCTCCTACTAATAATGATTACTACTGCTACTACTGCTACTATTAATGATTACTATACCTACTACTCCTACTAATAATGATTACTATACCTACTACTGCTACTACTCCTACTAATAATGATTACTATACCTACTACTCCTACTACTCCTACTATTAATGATTACTATACCTACTACTCCTATTAATAATGATTACTACTCCTACTACTAATGATTACTACTCCTACTACTCCTACCAATAATGATTACTACTCCTACTAATAATGATTACTGCTCCTGCTACTGCTACTAATCCTACTACTAATAATTACTACTCCTACTCTTACTCCAGCTACTTCTACTGATAATAATTACTACTTCTACTCTTACTCCTCCTCCTACTACTACAGCTGCTACTACTACTAATAATAATTACTACTTCTACTCCAGCTACTACTACTGATAATAATTACTACTTGTACTCCTCCTCCTACGACTATAGCTACTACTACTACTAATAATTACTACTCCTACTACTAGTGCTTCTGCTAATAACATTTACATTTACATTTATGCCACACTTATCCAGAGCGACTATGTTATCACGAAACTTCAGATAGTTTTTATGTAAGACTATAACCGAGTGATCCAGTGAAACTAGGAATACCATCAACCTAAAACTCTATTGGGAGTTTTTTTTATTATTTAAGTGTGTGTGTGTGTGTGTGTGTGTGTGTGTGTGTGTGTGTGTGTGTGTTCTAAGTGCTAATTTAAGTACTTTGTGAAGAGACAAGTCTATAATAAGAATTCCTCCGCTTCCTCCTACTACTAATAATATTAATTACTACTCCTACTCCTCCAACTACTCCTGCTACTGCAACTACTACTGCTGCTACTACTACTAGTAATTACATTTGCATTTTTGTGATATTTCTGCTATAATTCTTAAGAATCTTAAGAATTTATAGCATTCTTGAGAGTGGGAGGGTCATAACAGAACATCTTTTGAAAATAGATTGGCTTGTTGTCTTGTCGCAGAATATACTTGCATTTCTTTTTTCTTGGAATTTAAATTTTTTATCAGGAGATTGTAAATTATAGGCGCATTTCCTTTTCTTTCATTCAAATGCATAACGTGGGCAATACTTACTTTTGCCTTCAGCTGTTCATGGGCCTGTTTTGTTATAAACAGTGTAGTGCACACAGCAGTTCGGCTTTCTGGTAGCATGTGATGGAAAGTGAGACTCTGATTCAACTAAAAAAAAACAAAAAAAAAACAACAACAACAAAGGCCGAGAGAGAGAGAGAGAAATAACATGGAACCCAGTGGAATGCTGTGTGTGCTTTCCATGACAGAGCACAGTACACATGCAAATGCTGAAATGGCTTTTTTTTTTTTCCAACCAAAGTTCAGCCACACACATGACACATTGATGATGTCCGCAACCCTGAGGTTGTAGAGGTTCAGAACCTGGATTTTCATATGTTTAATAGCTCTGTGTGTGTGTGTGTNGGCTTCACAAACATATATGCTCTGAAATGCAATATACAGAGAAGTGACCTGTATTGTGATTAGTGGTCACCACCAACATTGTACTCTTCAGCATTCAGCCATGTTTGTGTGGAACAAAAAACTTGTCTGACCAGCGTGTGTATTTTTATTGTGCTCGCTTGTTGGCGCTCATCCCAGGTCCTTTTCCCCTGCAGCCATTTCACACATGATGAAGAAAATGATTTAAAACAAATGTGCCGAGTGAATGCACATAGATGTCTCTGTTCTAACCATGTGACAAATGGAAACCAGCAACAGAGCGTAGGGAAATAAAGCCTAGTTTTTGCTTCAAAAGGAACATTTCTAAGAACCATTTTGAGATAAGACTCTAAACATTGATTTTTCAGAATAGTAGCTTTTTGCAGGTTATTCGTCAAAAAAAGGTAGTAAACAGGTGAAAGTGTGTTTTGCTATGTTTTGCTTAAATTTGAAGCAAAATGCCTGACACCCTCTGGAGCAGGGGTCTTCAGTCCTGTCCACAAAGGGCCAGTGTGGCTGCAGGCCTTCATTCCAGCCCAACAGGGGGCACTAGTCACAACCCACCCCAACCGTGCACACGCACACACACACACACACACAAGCTAATGAAATACTAGCTGAACGAACATGTCATTTCACAGTTGTTTTTTAACCCCAGCAATTGTGTTCAAAGTGCAAAGATTTACCCATACAGCAATATCCCTCCCCCCTTTTTTAAACCAATTTATGTGTTTATTGGAAATAATTGAATGATGTTTATTAGTGCACGGTTAAAAAGCTGGAATGATAAGCCATGCTGACAGTCACGTATCGGTAACGCGCAGGCACATCCTGTCACCTGAGCATGTATTTCCAGCTATTATCATAGTCTGTCATTGTCTGTCTCAAAGCAAAGCTCTCTTTGCTGTACAGGCATTTGTCACTCACTTGTCTAAGTGAGTGACATAAAATTTCATAAAATTATGAGAATAAAATGTCAATTTAGGGTATGCTTGTCCTTTAAAAAAAACTTTTAGTATCAGGCACTGTGAATGCCCGTGGAATGTAGAGCAGGCATGTCCATATACAAATATGTGGGTCTGCATCACATACCACTACCCATGAAAGCAGGAGCGAAAGTTCTTCTGGAGGTTATGGGGTGCTGATTTAGTAAAATTCTATATGAAATGTTTAAAAAAAAGTAATGATTTGGAAATTAAAGGAGGCATATCTCACAGGATAAACTATTTCGCATGATGCAAAAGTAATGTTTTAATAGAAGCTCACATCTCAACAAAGCAGAATGTGCCTCCGAAATCAGAAATCACTTTTATGTGTCTTAATACTCACCGTTATTATATGTCGTCTTTGTCTTCAGCTCGTACAGGTTCTACATTAGGATGTGTTATCCTATTATATTATACTCTGTATATTAAAGGCTCTCAAACCTTTTAACAGTCAGGGACCGCTTTAACTTCACGGATCCCCCGAGTACAAATTTGGTTTTCAAACAAACTATTAAAAAAGTTAGGCACGTTATTTGCATAATATTTTGGTTAGGTATTGTATCAAGAGAGTATATTTTATTTATTGGAACCAGATCAGTAGCTTGCAGTTGACATGTTTTTATAATCAAAATAACTGATAATAGTGGGTTATAATTTCCACACTGTTTAATAAATAAATAAATAAATAAATAAATAGACGTCCTGGGCATGCCTCATAGGCTATGTAGGGCTTACACCCTAAACGGGATTAAATTACGTTTAAGGTCGATTAATTACTACTATTACTAACACCCATTTCTTCTTTTTTTTGGAACATTTAATTTCTGTTTACAACAGTGGTATTGCTCTTAAATGCACCAGAAACTTAGCCACCACTGCTGATTTGCGTGTTAGCAGAGAACCGTCTCCCGCTAGTAAGATTCTGAGACCAGTGGTTTAAACAAATCAATGATCTGAACTAATTCTAGCTCAATCTGTACGTCCAGGGACACGTGTAGTCTTACACCCTAGTACACGTTAATTAGCTCGACTCGGCATGGTTTGGGCCGAGGAACTCTCCTGCACAACCTGACGATTGTCTCTTGGATCTTTTAAGCTGCTGAGAAGGAAATAGATAGTGTGAGCTAACTTGTAGAAATCCTCTAAAGGATTAGATCTTTCTGTTTTGTTGTTGTGCAGCAGGTTGCCAGGTGTCCTGATGCTGAAGAGCTGAATTACATGCAGGAGTGTAGGATTGAAAGGAGCGAGGAGCAGCACTCACTGAAAATGAGCTGTAGTAGAGTGACAGATTTGACCCATACAAAGAGCACCAGTGGGAGACACACAGTGACCTCGTAGTGTTTTTCCTTCATGGGCATGAATGGCCCTTTATATGGTGATTGTAGTCAAACAATTCTCTTGCTCAGTGATCTGAGTGAGAAAGAGGAAAGGGGATGCAGAAATTGAGTTACAGGGAAAAGGGCAGAGATATTAACCCATTAGAAGCTCACATACACACTCGCACACACCCATATACAACTGGTTATTGAAATACAGGGTGTGTTTCTGTGTAACCATATTAGAGAAACATGCTGACACAGAAAGGGAGGACATTTGAGGTATATTGTGTGTGTGAGTCACTGTCTGTCTCTCNTCTCTCTCTTTCTCTCTCTCTCTAATTAGGTAAGAGGTGTCAGGAATGGATCAGTGTTCTTCTCTGCTTCACGCTCATGGCCTTTAATTTCTTATACCTCCTCGCCCACTTCCACCTGGGCCACGTCTGGTACATCCTTCTGGGAATTGGTGAGTTACACACACACCCACACACGGACACACACATGCAAGATCACACGATGGACTAACAAACATGCCTGTGCTGTACTAATCACCCAGTATGACTCAGCACACACAATTGTGTCCATGTAAGCAGCTAGACTCAAACTCTAGACTTGAATTGGGTAGGCATGTATATTTAGAACATTGTCAGAGTCTCTAGTGTCCTCATACAGTGACAGATTTTTTGCAGGAGGAGACAGGTTGTATTTTTGACATAATATCAAAATGTAGTTTCCATGATGCAACGTGTAACACAGTTACATGAAGTGTAAAACGTAATGTGTGTCCTAGGGTTGCACATTACTAGCTAAAATAATAATTATGATATTTATAGTTATTTATCAGAAATGCTCAGCTAATTTAAGAACAGAAAGTTTGTCATTTATCATTTCATCATTCAAAATGAAAATAAAATAGCCTTTTCTTTTATATTATACGTTATAAGCTGTTAAAAACCTTGCTTAAAGTGTACAAATCTGTAAACAAGACTGGACCTATAAACATAGTTAGACCCCAATGTACACAGTCAAACAGCCAGTTAAAAATATTCTAACTGGAACCTCATTAAGTAAAAAAAAAATATATATAGCTACTGTATTTGTCTAAATTCAGATGAGATTAGCCAAACATATCATTTTCACTCTGATTCTCATTGTGATGCATACACTGTAAAAAAAAATTGCTGTAGATTTTACAGTAATTTACTGGCAATTTGGGTTGCCAGTAAAGTATTATGAAATTTACAGTAAACAACTATAAGACATATTTACAGTAAAGTACTATAATGACTTACTGTTGTATAAAATGACACATAACCCTGCGCACTTGCTCATTTGGCTGATGCAGGATACAGCGGAGTTGAAGGTTATGAGTCTTGCACAACCATGACAGCACTGGGATTTGAACACACAACCTTCTGAGCCGTGACTCAAAGCTTTAACCACTGAGCCACCACAACTACACTGTAACACCGCTGCACCTAGCTTGCATTGATCAACTACTTCTTCCACTGAATTAACACCACTAAAAGATTGCAATGAATCAGTGCAAGCTAGTTGTGTTTACCGTACTTTACTGTAAATATGTTTTACAATTGTTTACTGTAAATTTTACAGTACTTTATTGGCAACCCAGGTTGCCAGTAAATACCGTAAAATCTACAGTACATTTTACAGTGTAAAGTATTCCCATTAGGGCTGACAGAGCAAATGTCTTTCTGTTTTTCAAAATATGCATTGTCCTACAAAATAGGCTCTGAATAACTGCATGTGGAGTCAACGCATACATTAATGCAGTCTAGAGATCAGTACCTTTTTACATAATTAATTTATATTTTAATATTTTGGGATGATAAGCTACATGTATTATGAGCCACACTGAATCTCAAATGACGTGTCACTGCATAATTTCCAGCGTGCCTCCTTCCGTTTAAAAGTCCGAATAGGACATTGCGGAAAGGTTCAGGAGAGAATCTGTGCTACAGAATCCTGCATCTTTCCCACCTACCCTTTTCAAATATACTTGATAATGTTTGATTATGTCTAATTAAATCAATTGTAATCCCATTAATATGCATTTAACTGTGCAGCCCATGTTCAGCAACATTTGGACAAAGACACAGTAGGACTAAAATGACTAAATTCACAATGGCAGTAACAGTGACAGAATCTGATTTATCTTGTACTATTTCTAGTTACTTTAAAGATAGGGCCTGTTGTCATGGAGATACTGGGTTATCATATCTGGCATATCATATCAGACCTTTACCATAGAGACTCTTATTATACTTGTGTGCGACACACGCACACACGCACCCACACACACATATGTCACCGTCCTTAGGAATGACGTCTGAAACGGAGACCTGACCAGGACTGGGGGGCTGACACGTGGGGGTCTGTGGATCTGCCCATCATTGGAAAGGTATGGAGATGGACAGCCAGGACTTCACTTTTCTACTCTACTATAAACGTACTTAAAAATAAATCTACGTTAACAGGAACAGAAAAGTGCCAAGAGCTATGAACTGGCCATTTGAAAGGAACACAGTTCTCATTAATATACTTAATGTTCTGTGTAGCGGCAGAGAACAACAACAAGTTGTTCCCTGCTTCTCTGTCTTTTAAATCATTCAGGTGTTGAGGGGACATTAATTTTTTAACACTGTCAAAAAGATACAGTTGATCTTTGATGAGCTCTGTTTTCATCTCAGGAGAGTGCAGAGTGAGAATTTTGTGTGTATGAGCAGTGTGCTGTGTTCTGTCTCGGTGGAGCAGGTTACCAGGATTCACAGTTTCTTGCTCTCTCCTCCCGCAGGCATTCATCCGTCCGTTTCGGGAACATCATATTGATCCCACAGCCATCACACGGCATGATTTCATAGAGACGAACGGTGATAACTGCATGCTGACAATCATTCCCCTGGCTAATATGGCCTACAACTTCCACACTCTGACACCAGGTAAGGCAGATAACGGGATTCCTCCTTCCCACACAGACAGCATACATTGAGAACACTTGCACATTTTCACACATTTTGCACATAGTGACCAATTTTAATGAACTTATGTTATGTTAATGATTATGTTAATTATATGATGTTCCATAAGTAATGATATACAGTACTTTGCGAAAGTATTCCCCCCTCTTGGTGTTTTTCCTGTTTTGTTGCATTACACATTCCTACCACTTTGAAGGTGCAATTTTTTTTTTTTTATTGTGAAACCAACAATAATTAAGACAAAAAAATATATAAATCTTGAGTGTGCATATGTATTCAAAGTCAATACTTTCTGGAGCCTCTTTTTGCTGCAATTACATCTGCAAGTCTCTTAGGGTGTGTTTCTATAAGTTTAGCACGTCTAGCCACTGGGATTTTTTGCCCATTCTTCAAGGCAAAACTGCTCCAGCTCCTTTAAGTTAGATGGGTTGTGTTGGTGTACAGCAATCTTCAAGTCATGCCACAGATTCTCAGTTGGTTTGAGGCCTTGGCTTTGGCTAGGCCATTCCCAGAAATTTAAATGTTTCTCTTTAAACCACTCCACTGTTTAGCAGTATGTTAAGCAGTATTGTCCTGCTAAAAGGTGAACCCCTGTCCCAATCTCAGATCTCTGGCAGACTGAAACAGGTTTTCCTCAAGAATTGCCCTGTATTTAATGCCATCCATCTTTCCTTCAATCCTGACCAGTTTTCCAGTCCCTGCTGATGAAAAGCATCCCTACAGCATGATGCTGCCACCAGCATGCTTCACTGTGGGATTGGTGTTCTCAGGGTGATGGGAAGTGGTGGGTTTGCAGCACAT
>CM074952.1:8462050-8472648 GCA_037577455.1 Pangasius macronema | reverse complement strand
GCTTTCAGAACAGGTGTATTTATACTGACATCATTATGTGACTTCTGAAGTTAATTGTTTGGACAAGATCTTATTTAGGGGTTTCATAGCAAAGGGTGTGAATACATATGCACTCACAACTTTTCAGTTTTTAATTTTTCTTTTCTTTTTTTTTTTTTAAACAAGGTATTTTTTCATTTTACTTCAAATTTGGGCTATTTTTTTAGGTCCATTAGATGATATCCAAATAAAAATCCATTTAAATTCCAGGTTGTAATGCAACAAAACAGGAAAAACACCAAGGGGGTGAATACTTTTGCAAGGCACTGTATGAGTAATGATATTTTTTTAATTAAAGCATGTTACCAAGAAACCTCAAAGTGCCACATCCTCTCTCTTAAAGACTTTCCCATTGCGGTAAACTTAAAGGAACAGCTTTACCTCTGACTGTTCCAAAGCACTGACACTGGAGACTCCTTACAAAATTCTAGGTCTACTTACACGAAACATCACCATATCAGCAATTGTTTTCTTTGTTAAATAACACCACCTTTTATTATTTATTTATTATTATTAGATTTAGATTATCTGGAGCATCCGCCATACAAGTCCGTGTGAACAAGCACAATTTTGGACCAAAGTGGGTTTGAAAATATCACTGTGCTGGCAGATTTAGAAAGTCACACTCCCTATTGCATGTCTCTACCCACTTTAGCACATTCAAAAATAGCAGCTGGGCAAGTGGGGGAAATGGCTCAGGCCCAAACAAATAAGCAAAATGTCAGCCTTACACCATTAAAGTTATAGGTGCACCAGCCCAAAAATAAAACCCACAGACTCCATGAATTTATTCTGCCATACAAGCACCACAGCCATAATATCTCAGATCCTTTCTCACTTTCTCTCTCTCTCTTTTTTTTCTTTTCAGTGGAGATTTATCATATCTTCCCCTGGTACTGCTACCTGTATTCTTTGGCCATCTTTGTGACACTGACCAATCAGATCCATAAGTGGTCTCACACCTATTTTGGGCTGCCACGCTGGGTCACTTTCTTGCAGGACTCCCACATCATCCTCCCTCGGAAACACCACAGAGTTCATCATGTAGCGCCTCACGAGACCTATTTCTGCATTACTACAGGTACACACACACACACACACACACACACACACACACACTATATTTTAACTCTAAAATGATATAATTACATTCCTTTAAACAATGAACCTATTGTACTGTTTATTTCCTGTATAAAATGTGAATGATTTTTTGCACATGGTTAACATGCATACTATGTGATGTACTATAACACTATAACTTATTGAGTTGTGTGTGTGTGTGTGTGTGTGTGTGTATAGGCTGGTTGAACTACCCACTGGAGAAGATTGGCTTCTGGAGGAATCTGGAAGACATCATCCAGAGCCTGACAGGAGAGAAGCCCAGATCAGATGACTTGAAATGGGCCCAGAAAACCCAGTAATGTTCCTCTGGTGCCAGCGTTCCTCTCCTACCTCATACCTCTGCACAGAGGTCCAGCCTCCATCTCCTCCTCATTCAGCTCCACTGCATTGGCCCAGCCAATGGTTATGATAAGAACTGAATGATGCTGATAATGCAAAAGCTTCCAGCCCACAGAGAGAAGAAAGGAGGAGAGAAGTGGAGAGTGTGTTTGCAAGCAATACTTCTCTGCACTTCTCATCCAGCAACAGCTCTCAAATCTGTTTTTATACTCACTGGTTTTCTCCATTTTTCCTGCACAAAGAAGCCATTTTACCTCCGTCATAGGGGAACTAAGCATCCAAAAATGCCCTTTTGAAAAACTTGAAACCCGAAGCAAAATGAAAAATCCACATTTGTTTTTTAAATACTTGAACAGTGAGCTGCAGTTCAAACAGATGCCTTTAAAAAAAACAAACAACAGCAACAAAAAAACCTGCTCACAGATTTCTGCAGACTGACTAGTCTGATTTACTCTAGGACTGCTCCTCTCTCAACATTTCAGTCTGCAAGTGAGGAAACCACCTCTTTCCTGGCCCATCTCTTTTTACTGACATCATGGCTCGTTATAATGGAGGGCTGGAACTGGTGTCTTCACCCGTTGCTGATGTCTGAACAGACAAAGCCGTTGAATATGCAGTCTTTCCTCAGTCTGCCTTACTTATGCAGTACATGCAGCAGAGACAGTTCACTCTGGACTCACACACACACACACACACACACACACACACACACACACACACACACACACACATTAACACACACGCTCCATAATTTACACTTACCACTCCTCAATTTACACTTTGCACTCCACATGTACTCCATGCAAAACCTTTGGCTTGTGAATCATACAAGCTTTTGTTACAGTATGTTTCTCCATATTGTTACACATCCATAATGAACGGTGTGGGTTGTTTTTTTTTTTTTTGTTTTTTTTTTGCACAACCACATCCTCTCCAGTTAATGTTCTGGCTCTACCTGTGGCTCTCCAAACACACAAACAACCTATTTGTAATGGTTACTTGTGCTCTAAACTGAATCGTCATTGGGAGTTAAACAGATCCTAAATCTAATTACAATGTAGATGCATAGGAAAGACTTGTGTAGAATGATTTCTATATTTATTTTATTTTTCTTGTCTTAAACGATCCGTTAAACATTGATACTGATACTGTGTCTTTACACAGTCGTTACGTACCCATCGCTCGTGTGAGAGACAGAAGGTTTTAGGTCAGTTTGAGCATGTTAATCTGCCCTCGAGAATATTATAACACTTCCAACAGCTAGTTATAAAGCCATTTATAATGGCTCTCTAACTGCAGAATGTGTACAAATTGACCAAAAGAATATTAACCATTATCATATTGTAGTTTTTGAATAACGTCAACATCAAGTAACGCTTAACACTGAGTTACTAACCTAGTCACTCGCCTTATTCCACTGGTTTGTTCTCAGTATGTATTGAGACTGTAAGCTATGTGTATATTCTCTGCACAAAATTATGTTTTCTAATAGTTTACTACTTGCCATGAACAGACTACACAGCTTTGCTTGATTTAGGGAAAAAATAGGATAAATATAGTTGTTTTATTTTTTTCTGGAGTAGTGCGTGTTATATATATTAGCTAGTGCTAGTCAGAATTCCTCCTTACAACCATGCTCTTTAAGATTATTACTTGAAATTATATGAATTTATAATGATATAATGAGTGATGTCTCTAGAAGGAATAGCTTTCTTGTATAAACAAGGTATTATATTAAAAAACAACACTTGCTTTTGTTTTCCAAAGGTGTTTTATTTGAGCCATTTTTTTTATTTTTTGTCTTTGTCAGCTCTTGATTTTTGTCCTGTACTTTAACAGATTGTGAGATATTGAGTGTAATCCTCCATTCCGATCTTTTCTGATCTCTGTCCTTGAGAGTCAAATATTAAACCTTGTCTGGTTAAATGGAAAAAAAAATCAAACAAACAAACATGTAATATGGTAATAGGGTGCTTCCTATGTATGAAATATTCAATCATATGCCAGTATGCCAAATTTTTAAAGCTCTAGTCTTTGAATAATGTTTTTTTTTTTTTTTTTTTTGTTATGGGTCAGTATAGAGAAGTATTTAATGAGTACTGTTGGATATGTGATGGGTCAACATTTTAAAAGGTCATTAAGTATAAAGGTGTCAAATTATATGGAGCATAAGAACAACTGCCAGGATGTTTTTATTTTAAATTATTTTTTATTTTTTTATTTTCAGAAACGATTTGTGAAATGTGCACATTTTCAGGCATTTTTTACGTTGTTTTTCTGTAGTATTTCTTTTCAAGTATGGGTTTGTAAATTTAAGTGTGGTGTTTTCATCATTTGATACTGATTTGAGATGATTTAACTTGATTGGCATGTTATAGTGTGGTTAGGTTGGTGTTAATTTAAGCCATGGAGAACTGAATGGGGTAAATGCACAAATTTTCTGAGTAAAGCACTTCTAGCTACGGCAGTAGAAAGGAATATTCGCACAGAAATTCCCTGAACTGGGGCTGTGTTTTTATTTAGTGAGTGATCTAATCATACATTCATGTTGGTTCCTGTGTAAAAATCCACATGAATTTGATATCACTGGCACCTCTATTTTATTCTCCATGCTTACAGGAAGATGAAATAGATCCACTTATTTTTGCTTTTGCAACGTGTTTATAAGATATTAAAGGTCAGTTCCATCAGCGCTGGACTATTTATTCACTATTTTACCGATGGTGAGGTTCCAATCATGTACAATTCTTTGGGTCATAATCTCCCAATAGGTCAACAATATGAAAATGTAGAAAAAAATTCTTTAAATGCATTGGTTGGAACAGTCTGTCAGTCGTAATGGTGTGTAAGTGACTTGTGACTGTGCGTGTTACAGTCTTTGAGGTTCCATGTTATGACTGTATAGCTGTTGCATTGGCTTTATAACCTGCAGGAATTTTATTAACTTGCCCATGAAGTGTCAAAACGTTTTCCTGTTGTTATCTGAAGTTGTTATTATTATGTTAATATTATTATTGAGGTGTACTAAACTGGCTATTTTTATCACTTTAGGTGTGTTGGACGATCTTATGATGGTGCTCAGACAAACACTAAAATGCACAAAAGCAAAATTGTGATCTGTGTCCATTTATTCACTTTCACAAGCATAGGGGTAAAAATAATTGGATGTCATTTAATTTAAAAAAAAAAAAAAATTTATTTGATTGTACATGTCCCGTCTTGATGTATTTGGCTTGAAGATTATGTAACAGAAGGCAACAGTTTAAAGTAGGTAACTAGTATGTCTGTAGCACTTTCTTATTTGATGTCACACGCCTCAAGGTCTCAGATTAGTTAACACGATTCAAGTTTTGTTCTGCGTGGAGCGTTTCATGTGGATTTGGTTGAAGTGGGTTTTGTGGCGGTCAACTTAAATATCAAAAATAATGCCTTGATGCCTTTCTGTTGTCTCCCGATAGGAAGACTTTAATGTTACATGTATATATTATATTTATAATGAAATTAATAAACTATCAGATATAATCATTGTAGTGTTTTTTTTATGTTGATTTTTGAGATTGGTGATTGGTGGTTGGTAGTACATGAATAAAAAAACAATCAGCTGACTAGATCTGCGCAAGTTAAAGGCGGGGTGTCCACGTTTTAGCAAAACGTGAGGTTGGTGGCGTTCAACTAAGTATATACTTCATTTGCAGAATATATTACTTGTTTCCTTGTGCAAAATGAACAGTCACATAATTCCACTGATGTATAGCCTTCATAGTTGCTCTAATGCTCTCATTACTGAAGGGATTTAGTCAAAATACATATAGTACAATGATTATTAACATCTACATGAGCTGCGCACACAGAAAAAGTGGTTCCTCAGGGTTCTTTGGTTAGTTGAGGGTTCTTGGGTACCTATAAAGATTCTACTTCTCTGAAAGGGAAAGCTTCTTTCCTATGTAGAACTGTATACATATTCCCCAGAAAGACATGGAAGAAAGCTTTAGGATAGAACCTTTTCTTTTTCCTAAGAGTGCTGAGTAAGCACTTTATCCTGTCAGGGTTGGAGTAGATCTGAAACCTTTCTATGGAACACTGGGCACAACTGGGAGAATTCACCCTGGATGGGATGCCAGTCCATCGCAGGACACCAGGCATGTTCACACACTCACGCTTCGAGGCAGTTTAGCGTGGCTAATCGACTTGCATGTATTTGGGGGTGGGAGGAAACTGCAGAACCTGGAGGAAACCCTCGTGAACACATGGAAAACATGTACGAACAGAGGGAAAACGTGCCAAGAGAGGGAGAAGGAGAAGTGGTAGCTCGGTGGTTAAGGTGTTGGACTTCTGATCAGAAGGTTGAGAGTTCAAATCCCAGTATGGCCATACTGCCACTGTTGGGTCTTTGAGCAAGGCCCTTCTTGCCACAAGTGTGTGTGTGTATAGTTGTATAAATTAGATACTTGTAAGTTACTCTGGATAAGAGCATCTGCCAAATGCTGTAAATGTGAAACTCCCCATAGGCAGTAAGCCAGAGTACCCTGCAGCTGTGAAAGTGCAACATCACCCAATGTAATAAAAGTATTAGAGAAGTGATTCAAGGTCATACAACATTATGGTGATGCTTTCCATCTACATAAGCAGCCTCTATGGATAGTTAAGGGTTCCTTTATTTCATTGAGTTTTTACTTTTAACCCTTTCTGGAAGGGAAACCTGCTTCTGTATGGTTCTCTAAACACATCCTCTCCAGAGGCAACAACTCAAACACCAGAGAGTATCAGAAAGTAGCTTTTCTTTTTCCTAAGAATGTATTTAATTAAGTTGAATGACCTGCAGAGGAGTAACAGACCTATTAGATAGCCAAATATGTAGCCTCGCCTTTGGAAAAAAAAATTCAGATATTTAAAAAATCAGTTATGCATTTACTCTTTCACTGAAAAAGTGCATTTTGAGCGTGCACGCGCATTTCGCACGTTTTGAGCGCGCCCACGTGTGCGCGCGCGCACTCGTTAACTGTTTATTTCCAAAATGGCGGTCGCCGCCGGATCAGGTAAATCATTTCCCTCATTTTTCAGGTCTGCGTTAATTCGTAGCATGGCACTGTTAAAGAGCTACTAATAACCCGGAGATTAAAGCCGTGTATTAGTGTGGGCATGTTTACAATAAATACATTCATAGAAGTGTAAATGCGCGTCAGTTCCGCTGAGCAGTAGCGCACTTGGCTGGGGTTAGCAAGGCTACCGGCTAACAAGCGGATAAATTCATGTTAGCTTTCTTATTTCTGAGCTTCTTCAGCTGGCGTCTTGTAGAGACAGGTTTTTAATAGTTTTAAATGTGAGTTGACCTCAACTCTAACACTGCTTGACAGTTAATTAGAGGAATGGCTTTGTAAATTAAGCGTCAGCTCATTGTCAGGTATATGTTGTGCTAGGTTTATTTATTCAGCTGCTTTGTCCCTTAAGCTTTGTTGATGCTCAGATGAAAATCTTGACCAGTTACTCAGTGAATAATACTGGGCGTTGGATTTGATACTTTCTTCATTATCGTTTGCTCTTAAGCTTGTAAATGAGCATTTATTAAAAAAAACAACAACAGCATATCAGATTAATTGCAACAGCACTGCAGCACCATTCATACAGTGAATGATGTAAGCCTCAGTGAAGTGCAGGGTTTTTTATCCTATTAACCTAAATTTGATCTTTTACCAGAGTCATGCATTACAAGCATTTGTTCTTTAAGCCGAATAGTCAGTGCCAGTGGTTTGACAGCATTCACACAGCTGATTCACATGTGAGTGTCATTTACTGCAAAGGCACTACCCAAAAGCCTCATCTGAAATCATCTGATATCTTAGATCTAATTAAGGGTTTCGCTGTATAACACTGCTCTAAAGCATTCATCATAATAATGCTCCATTTAAAAAAAAAAAAAAAAAAAAAAAAAAAAAAGTTAGTATGATTCAGCAATATCTTACAGGCCCATGCATCTTATGCAGCATTTCTGGCCATGTCCTTGTTTCCTTGTTTGTCTTATCTTGTTTTTTTTTTTGTCTTGTCTTGTCTTGGATTTCCTGGATTTTAGAAATCTTTGATACATGCTATAATGCAGCTTGCTCATTACATATTTCATCACTGGAATAAAAATGAATATGGAGCAGAAACCAAAGTCAGCAGCTGCATGTGCCACTGAAATTTGTGGAGTGACTCGGTGAAAAAGTTCTTGCCAGCCTAGGTGTGAGCTGAATTACTCAGGAGAAACTTTGCATTGAAGGTTTTTTTTTTTAACTTTGGCTGCATTTGCATGAAACAGTACTGTGGTGCACTGAAGTGTATATAAGTGAAATGTACATACCCTCACGTTGTAGCTTCGACTGTGGGGTGCACAATTTAAAATGGACGTGTACGCTGCTGGCTTGACAAACTCAAGGGACTGCAGTGGAATTGTGTGTGTGAAAGACAGATGAGGTAATGCAGATGGCATCCGAGCTTTCCAGTGATGCTTGTGCAAACTTGCAGTGGGAGAAAGAGATGAATGAAGTGCACCATGACAAATGCATCTGGCTAATGTTGAAACAGGAATTTCACAGGTTTAGGCCTCCTGGGACAGATGTCCTTGAAAGAAATAGTGAAGGTCCCTCAAGCCTGCAACAACAGAGAGCTAAGAATGAAAACACTGCCGCTGAGCTGTGTCTGCTACAACTTAACCTTGCCTGGCTGCATTCTGCTTTCAGCTAGAACATGGTCATCAGCAGTGTTTGGCTGATGAACATGTGAACCATGTTGCATTGCAGGAGCAGTTGGATTTTTCAGAGAAATGCAGTGATATTGGCTGCATTTAGACATGCACTTGACTGGAATTAATAACGTTAATTTAAACGTTAAAGTCTGTATTTGTTATTAGATAGCTGTGGCATTTCTAGCTACTGTTTTAAGCTTGTGTTTCCAAAATGTTGTGACGTGTGTTTCTGTGCTCAGGCGTGAAGGTGCCACGCAACTTCCGTCTGCTGGAGGAGCTGGAGGAAGGTCAGAAAGGAGTGGGGGACGGAACTGTGAGCTGGGGGCTGGAGGATGACGATGACATGACCCTCACACGCTGGAGAGGCATGATCATCGGCCCACCACGGGTAACACGCTGGTGTCATAATCAGCCTCCTATGGGTTACATACTTTATATATACATACACAGTTATGTTGGCTAATGCACACACACACTCACACACAAAACAGCCACCAATAAGTCAGTATCAGCTCACAGCAAACATCGAAGTGATCAGGTCACAGTAGGAAACATGCATGTATAATTCCTCTTCTGCCTCTCTTTGACTTCTCTTTTTTTCCCCTCTGTATTATTGTAAATAGTTGTAGTTTGGCTTTGCTGCACTTATATGAATTAGTGTGCTTTACTTAAATGTTCACAGCAATAGAACCCATTATACACCACGTTCTCACAGCAGCAGTGTCATCCCAGGCCTGCCTATGCTAAATACAATTTACTGGTATACAGGTGGAATTTCCCTTGACCATAAGGTTGAGGCAGGATTTATAGGATTATTTATGAAATAGAACAGTTAAATGATAAATTATATCTCTCCTTCACTAGCTTTGGTCTGATTAGTTCTGTACTATATGACTTATAGGCTGACAGTGTCAGATGGGTTCAGTTCTGCAGTGCTGAATGTGCTTATAAAGCTGTAGGAAGTGACATGTCCTGGTGAACGTGAACATATTGTTTCTCTGGAAACTTTATGTATTATGCTGTAGTTGCTACTAAAGCAGAAGTTCTCTACATTTGCTACTAAAATGCCCTGCAGTTACTTTGTAAACTTTTCTGTGCAAAAGGGATATCTGCTTTTTCTGACAACCCATTCAGAACGGCCGGGTTAATATGGATGAATAGATATCCTAATAAACTAAGTAGCCCCCACTTTCATTTGCACTTAATCAACTACACGGGGGTTATTTTGAAATCTGCATAGTTGCATTAATGTCATTTTTCTTTCACTTAAATGTGTTTCATGACATGATTACTGATAGTGCGGATGCTGCAGTACCAGCAACATCTTAACGTTTCACGTTAGCTAGTATTTCAGTTTGGTGGAATTAGTCTGGCTTCTTTTCGGGCAATCTATGTACATATCTAACCACAAAGAAAGGTTTCCTGCTTCTGGGTTTAATACAAAATGCATATTCTCAAGAAGCATTCTCATACTCTCTCATACTCTGAAGTTATTCAGGGCTTGACATTGTCATTACAGGTACTTGTGAGATCTTCCCACTGCTCTGTTTGTAAACTAGGAATTCACTTTTCGTAGCTCTTCCATTGCTCTCCCAGACCCTCGACTTCTCATCCTGATCTGTCAGTCATGTGGAACACTCGTCGCTTGCTTTATAAAGAATGATGAGTCACATTCTCTGTGTCAGTCTGACATTTCTGCTATGTACCAAGACTTGGGAGTAGGCAAATCTAGCATATCTTTTTGTTAAGGCTGAAAATAGATTACTAACTTGTAGCATATGAACACTCCATTTTTTTTGGTTTGATGATTGTGACCTTTACTGTTTGCATACAACAAAAAATTGCTTGGTGTCAAACATCACAATGGCCTTTTCTTGTATGGCTCTCTGGTTCAAGCGCTAACCTTTTTTTTTTTCTTTTTTTTTTTCTTTCTTTTTTCCCTACTTTTTTTCTTAGACTATCTATGAGAACAGGATGTACAGTCTGCGAGTGGAGTGTGGACCCAGATATCCAGAAACACCTCCGTTTGTGCGATTTGTGACAAAGATCAACTTAAACGGAGTACACAACTCCAGTGGTGTGGTGAGTTTTGTTCTGTTTTGCTGTTAGGAACAAGCTGAATTATTTGTACATTTCCATGGTTCCAGAATTTGTTCCACTGGCTACTGATTGAGCTTTTAAAGTTTATATATATACCGTCAGGTCCATAAATATTGGAACATCGACACAATTCTAACATTTTTGGCTCTATACACCACCACAATGGATTTCAATGAAATGAAACGAACAAGATGTGCTTGAACTGCAGACTGTCAGCTTTAATTTGAGGTTATTTACATCCAAATCAGGTGAACGGTGTAGGAATTACAACAGTTTG
>CM074952.1:8444953-8460075 GCA_037577455.1 Pangasius macronema | reverse complement strand
CCAAGATCAACTTGTACCAGAGTGATGGGAAGAGAAGAGTATGCAGAAGGAAAGGAACTGCTAATGATCCTAAGCATTCCACCTCATCAGTGAAGCATGGTGCTAGTGGGCATGTATGGCTGCATAATATTTATGGACCTGACTGTATGTATATATATATATATATTTCTAAACATATATAAAGTACCCATGAAATTGGTGTGTGGTTCCCTTTGTGTCATCATCACATATCGAACAAATAACTACAGTTATTGTACATAGCATTTTAATTGTAAAATGGAAAAATAGCAAAAGAATATTGAGTTATGGTAAGAAGTAATTAGGTTTTTGCAGCAAATTAGCTATTTGCAGTATTCTCTTGGCAAATCATCTTCTATTAGTTTATGAGGGCCCCTCTGATGGCCTGGCAATTTCAAACTCCTCCATAAATTTTCAGTGGGATTCAATGTCCAGAGATTGGCTAGGCCATGCAAGGCATTCTTGAGTTCTTTAGGTTGTATGTTTGGGGTCATTGTCTTGTTGAAACATCCATCTTCCTTTTTTTCAGCAGAGGTGATTTATGTGAGGTGTAGATCGGAGATGATTGCGGTGCAGTTCATTACTTATTGTTCTCTGTGCAGCTGTTGATCCTGCTTTCAGGCCATCCCGCAACTCTCGCCGAGTGACTGCTGGCTTCTCTCTTATTCTCCTTATCTTTAGGCAGAGAGCTGGTTGTGATATCACGAGTGGTGCATCTGTCCGGGGATGATTAGATGTGGTTCCACTGACACATTTTAGAATTTTATATTCTGTTGTAGATCTTAAGATTTCGCCATTTGTTACACATTGTAGAATTTCACACACTAGTGCACATTTTAGAATTTCACACACTAGTGCACATTTTAGAATTTCACACACTATGTTGCAAAAAAAGAAAAGAATCGATTTGAGAATTTCACTCTAATGAAGATTTAGAATTTTGATCTCTATTGCAGATTTTAGAATTTCGCCCTCTTTATGGCAGATTGTGCAATTTATTTTATTACAGATGTTAGAATTTCATGCATCATTTAAGAATTTTATTTTTCTTTTAGATTTTAGAATTTCTCCCTCTTTGTAGATTTTAGAATTTCTCCCTCTTTGTAGATTTTAGAATTTCTCCCTCTTTGTAGATTTTAGAATTTCTCCCTCTTTGTAGATTTTAGAATTACACTTCGAAAGTGTTGCAGCAGTACAATAAACAACAAATAACAAGGACATGGACACTGTACAGAGAACACAGATTGCAGTACCCATACGGCAGTAAACTAAATAATTAAGAATAAAATAAGATAAAAATAAAATTTTGAGTAGCAACAAAAGTAAGTAAAGTGGTTGTAGTGTAGTGCAGGTGAAGACCATAATGTGAATGTCAACAAGAAATAATAATAAAAAATAGAGTGCAGTACCCTTAGTAGATTTACAATTTTACCATTACAATGCAGATTGTGGAATTTCAGTCTTTATTTTGGATTTTCGAATTTTACTCTCTCGCAAATTTTAGAATTTTTCACCGTCTCTGTGAATTAGAATTTTTTCCATTTCTTTAGCAAGTTACTTGCTGAAGAAGATTTTAATAATGTGTCTTGTGCTCTTCCTCCACTGCACGCATCTTACAGCTGCGAGTACATGCGTTTAGATCATTTAAGGCCATGTCCCAAACCACACAATGCCCACTCACAGTGGTGTAGTGACTATAGTGTTATGAGAACAAAATGACTTTATTGTGCATACCTGTCACAGTTACTGAGTACCAGATAAAAGATCAAATCCTCCTAATGAGAGCTTGTCTTTACTGCTGCCATAACATCCTGTGAACACATCACACGGACACTGTGGTGACGCTGTTTAGCGGACTGCACATCTTCCCACATAGTTGTGCAGTCAATTCTGTGATTGCAGTATGTGTAAAGTAAGTAAAGTGAGTAAAAGTCATGTTTACGTGTGTTTAGGTGGAGCCGAGGGCAGTGTCATCTTTGGCAAAGTGGCAGGACTCCTACAGTATCCGAGTGGTGCTGCAGGAGCTTAGACGACTCATGATGTGCAAAGAGAACATGAAGCTCCCACAACCGCCTGAGGGACAGATTTACACCAACTGAGACTGTACTATACTGCAAATACACACACACAGTCTGCCTTTAGCATTTTGTTTTCTTCTCATTTGTATTCATTTTCATTCCTCTTTCCAATGAGTCATCCTTGAATTCATAAATGTGCAAACTCCTTCTTGCTCTGTCTGTCTCTTAGACTTGTTCTGTCTATCATGCACATATACAAACCTCATCTGGAAAGAATTCATGCCTCAATTCTCACACATCCCCCTATGGTCCCTCCCTTTTCTCATTTTTCTGAAAGAAAGATGAGTGATCAGTTCTTTGGTTGTCTTGGGACAAATCATTTGAATACTGTGCATCTTACTAATCTTTGTTTTTGTTATTGTTTGTTATAAATTCAGATTGTATAATATCATAAATAATCTTATTGAGTGTGACTTGTGGTTGTATTTTTGTCATTTTCATATCGAAAATTTTGCTTGAGTGCAATTCAGCTCAGCTTTATGCATTGTAATGTCGTTGTAGATGTTCAGTAGTAAATTCTTGGTATTTGCATTGTGCAGTTGTCAAATGATATTTAAAACTGGGTAAATATAAAATATGTTCTCTCAACCTCGGAAGTCCATACACGTTATGGCTAGTCTTAATGTCATTTGCGAATGTGCACATATTGCAGGCAGAAGAAACCTGATAAAGAATTAAATAAAAAAAAGTTTAATAAAAAGTGCCTAAGAAACAAAACATGATTGCGAAAACCATTGAAAATCATTATTTTTAGAAGGTGTATCGTAGGCCTGTTTGCACTCACATTTCAAATGGGTCTGCTGTATGGATTGCCATCATGACATCAGAGCAGTATCTGCACAGGTTTTCTCCAGGTTCTCTGGTTTTCCCACAAACATGCTGGTATGTTAACCTGGGAGTCTAAACAGCCCCTAGATGTGAATGTGTGTGTATGCACGGTGCCCTGTGACAGTGTCCAATACAGGGTGTATTCCTGTCTCATGCCCATGGTTTCTAAGCTCTGGATGCACCACAACCCTGACCGTGATAAAGGCTTTACTGAAGATGAATGAATAAATCATGACACGCTGAAAAAGTATTTAAAACAGTTTACTGGTAGTATGGTTTATACTCTTAGACCAAGTGCTGAGCTTAATGATGACATCATAACTCAGTTAACATTTTCTGGCAGCCCTATTTTATGGTAGAGCTGTGCTCCTAGGACTTTGTTCACTGAACTATAACTGTCAGGCTTATTTAATAGTTAGTGAAATATGTTCAGCGAGGACTGACAAAATACAACCCAGTCAAACATGAAACAAGTTAGTTAAGCAGCTTTCCAGTTTGTGCTTGTCCTAAATCCACTGATAAGCAAAAAAATTGTTGTAACACAGCTCAGGTGTGTTACAACAATTTCAAAAATGTCCACTAGGGGACAGATCTGATGCACTGAAGCAATGTTCCAGGCCACTTGTCTCATTAATTCTAAAAGTAAACCCTCTATGGTAGGCCCTTTACAGAACCTTCTTCTTTCTGAAGAATGCTAATTGGAATTGAGCATATGTTCATACATATGTCTTCCCTTGCTAAATGAAAAATGACCTGTAAAGAAATTATACAGTGTATACAGGACAAAACACAATGTCCTTTATACATAAGGTCAATTAGATTTTTTTCCTGAAACATCTCAATACTCACACTCCATACTCAACTTTTCAATATGAGTTTTGTTCAGAAGTTTCGCTGCACAGCAAAAAAAAAAAAAAAAAAAAGCATTTGGACAGAACTACATGCACAGCTTTCAAAATCTTTGGAACTAAACTACTGGGCCTCTCATAAACATGCATACCAGTATGTAGAAGATGTGTCTAGCATTTGTAAAGGATCTTCCTTCTATTATAAATAGAACACAAAAGTAAAGAAAATTGTGAAAGAAAACAAAAAACAGCCTGGATTGGCATATTTACTGTAGTCATTGGTGTAAAACGCATCTTATCGTCTAATCTTATAAGCACAAAAAAAAGTAACACTGCTATAAATGTAGTCATAAAAAGACGGTTAATATTGAATTGAATGCTACACTAGTAGTAAAGTAAGAAGCAGTCACTTACACTCCTCCTGCAGTGCTCCAGAATCTTAACTGAATATGTGAGGGCAGGATGGTGGTGCTACGCTGTTGTGGTCCTGAAGGTGTGTTGGAGAATTTCCTCACTTTTGCTGCTGTTAAAAGTCAACAATGCTGTGAATTTTTGTGACCACACACAGGACCTCTGGACTTGGTTCCTTCCACTATCTCAAACTGTGAGTAATAAATGTATGAGCTAAGCGTGGTGAAGTGAAAAAGGTGGGGAAAATAGGAATTGTATAGTAGATTATTGAAATTTTATTGATAGTTTAATATTGAAAAATATTTTATACATGTCTACGTCACAAGAAGAATGTATGGCTTGTAATCAGTATGTGCACAGGCCAGATATATTGTTGTATTTGAGTTTGGGTTCCTTGCAAACATTTACTTTCAGTACTTTTATCTCCATCCACATATCCTTATTTCTGTTACACACTTTATACAAATGAATCTGAGTGGAGGCCAAGTTACTAGGAACCAAATTTCCATCAAGCTGAACATATAAACAATATAAACAATATAAAGGCTTTTATATATTACTTTGAAAGTAAGATGATGCTGTTGTTGGAGATAATACAAGTGAAATTGTTCCTGTTTAACTTAGCATAGACCACATTTATAGCCAGCAAATTATTAGCAAGTAATTTCATATGTTCACCTGGTTGATTTATATAATTTGGTCCCCTGAATGAATGAATCTAGCCAAGACAGTGCTTGTACAGTTTGACACTGATATGAGATCTAGCGCTCTTAGCTGGGTTACAAAAAAGTAACAGTGGGAGACAAATTTAAGGGGAAAAAATTAAGTGTGTAAGGAAGGTGTTGGGTCACCTTGATCCACCAGAACAACTTCAATGCACCTATGATTCTCTGCAACTGTACTGTGGGACAATTGGCATTTCTCCAAAAGATATATCCTTGAAGGACATTGTATTGATTTGCTGTGACACTTTACGCTTAGGGGACACAAAACCATGCCAGCTAAACATGGCTCAAAACAAAATCTGCTACTGCGTAACAGAGCCACTGGTTTCTGCTTTAATTTGTCACTTGTTTGTGAATGCTAAATATATAGTATAGTGGGGCAGTGGGTAGCATTGGTGCCTCAGGTTACTGTCTAAAGATAACACATGCATATTTGAAAATAATTATTTATCATCTCATTTTACTCTTATTACTCATGCCCCCTTATTGCAGAATGTGCTTACTCAGCAATGAGAAGACTAACTTCAGGGAAACTGATAAACTTTATCTTCGTATTTAATGGGGTCTATGAGATTAGCTTCTCTGGAGATAGGGGAGAAAAAGCATGACAGCGTCACGCACAAGCCCTTATTGCAGAATGTGGTTAATAAGTAATGAGAATTAGAAAGGAGACTTTAACTACCACTAACCTGTGTTAAAGTCATAAACACTGCTGATGCCCTTTCACCTACTTTTGAGGCAGTGATTCAGAGGCTAAATTGACCTTCTATATACACTTTCTATATACACTTAAATCAATAATGTTCACTTCAAGCATCAGAATGGTGAAAAACGTGATCTCAGTGACTTTGACTGTGGCATGGTTGTTGTTTTGAGTATTTCAGAAACTGCTCATCTGCTGGGATTTTCACGCACAATAAGCTATAGAGTTTAAACAGAATGGTGTGAATGGAGAATGGGCAGAATAGTTTGAGCAGACAGGAAGGCTACAGTAACTCAAATAACCACTCTTTGCAACTGTGGTGAGCAGAAAAGCGTCTCAGAAGGCACAACATGTCGAACCTTGAGGTGGAGTTACAACAGCAGAAGATCACATCTGTTTCCAACAACAGGAATCTGAGGTTACAGTGGGCACAGGCTCACTGAAAATGGACAGTTGAAGATTAGAAAAAAAGGTGATGTTTTTCTAGAGACTGTGGTGTGTGCAAGTCCTAGAAAATCAGCAGTTACTGAAATATTTAACCCAGCCCACCTTGCACCAACAAGCGTGCCACGGTCAAAGTCACTCAGAACACATTTTTTCCCCATTCTGATGTTTGATGTGAATATTAACTGAGTCTCTTGACCTGTATCTGCATGATTTTATGCATTGCACTGCTGCCACATTCAATTATTTGAGCAGGATTACAGCTGTTTATATTAAGGTGACCAGTGACTGTATATTAACACTATGTAAATTACAGCAACAGGAGGATTTTTGAAACTTTTTCTGAATTTAATTAAAAAAAAAAAAAAAGCTTATTATTAATGCCAATGGGCAACAGGCCATTGGAATTAATAATAGGTCATTTTTTTTCAAACGTCAAAAGGATCAAATGAACATTTAGTGGATTATGAGTTAAATGGCACACTTTATTGTAGTCTATTAAAGTGAATGGTTATTAAATAATAGAAATTATGTTAATTTTCTATTTGCATATATCATGTAAATATTCCTGTGAGAATAATAAAGTTGTTCTGGAAGGAGCTGAAATTGTTCAAATTTATTTTTATATGTACTTTCTTAGGAAACACGGAGAAACAGCATGGGATTGATTTGATTAGCTACAAAAGGGTATGCTTCATTACTTGTCTTTTTTTCTTTCCATATTTGCATTCACAATTAGTTTTTATTTAACCGTTTTTGCACTTCTTTTTCTAATTATAATATTCATGTGAACATTGAGTTCAGTATTTATTTTGTTAGTCTGATCCTACAAGTATGGATCATGTAGGTTTCTGAGAGAGGGAAATTTAGTTCCAACAAGTTTAAAGGTTTGGTCCAACTGCTTTTCCTTCTGAACAGTGGAACTGTTGAAAAAAAAAAAACTGATATTGAAAAGGTATAGAGTAGGTCTACTGACACCCTGAACTTCTTGTGATGCTTCAGAAGGAAAAATCTAGTAGACCATATTTATAAAGAAATATATAATATATAAGAAATACATGCACCTGCTAGGTCTCAGCCTCCTGGTTATTTATGACCACTTTGTTCTAGTTGGCTCTCCTTGAACAGCAGTGTAAGCATCTATGTGATGTCCTCTGGGATCTTTCCCCCCTTTTACAATAGTTTCTATTCTTAGTAAAATTCTCAAGGGTTGCCTTAATATTTATTGTTCTGCTCTTCTCTCAGGAGGGGTGGACTGATATCTTCAGGAAGTAAAGAGACAGATACCTACCATTAAAAAAAAACATTCCTGAAATCTAGGATTCAACTTTCCCATGATGTCTCTATATATCCATGTGTTGGCCTGCGCCTTTGGCCTGGGCTCTTGGGTGGCTGTTAATGGAATGTGGGTGGAGCTGCCACTAATTGTCAACGTTCTACCAGAAGGATGGGACTTACCTTCATACCTTACAGTCATCATCCAGCTGGCCAATCTTGGCCCTATCCTAGTTACCCTTGTGCATAAGCTTTGTCCAGGTCGACTACGTGAGAATCCGGTAATCTATGCAGTGCTGACGATTGGTGTATTAGCATGCATCCTCCTGACAGTGTTCTGGAAGAAGACAACAGTATTTTTGGGTCAACCGAGAAGCACAGCATTCTTTATTATCACATTCTTTCTGTCTCTGGTGGACTGCACATCTTCTGTCACCTTCCTGCCTTTTATGATGCAGCTCCCAACCAAATACATCACCACCTACTTCATTGGTGAAGGATTAAGTGGGTTTTTGCCTGGGCTGGTAGCTCTCGCACAAGGGGTTGGTATGGCCAATTGTGTTGATGTCTCCCAACCATCAGGGAACCTCTCAAACCCTGGCCATGAGAACATCACACTGGAAGCTCAGTACCTTCCTCCTAACTTCTCCACAGAGATCTTCTTCTCTTTTCTGGTGGTTATGATGGTGATAAGTCTTGGTGCTTTTGGCTTGCTTAACCATGTCCCTCGGACTTTTACACTATCCACTGAAGATCTGGTGTCTGAACCGGGGACTGTGGTAACAGTCAGTGGATGTCTGGAAAACCAGGCAGCGAGCAATTCAGGGAACAATAGCCAAGAAGGTGTCACTGTAGACCAGCCAAAGCCTCTGATAGTGAAGCCGTACTATTCCTGTTATGAGCTAGCCTTCATCTATTGCATGGTGGTGTGGGTGAATTGTGCAACCAATGGACTACTGCCATCAGTACAGACATTCTCCTGCATGCCCTATGGGAATATGGTCTATCACCTCTCAGCTTCTCTGTCATCACTTGCTAACCCACTGGCCTGCTTTATCGCCATGTTCGCTCCCAAACGGTATGCTATGATACCATAATCATTTATCTTATGACGTTGATATTTCCATATTGACCATATTGATATTGTACACTCTTAGAAGATAGTTGCTCAAGGGTTCTTTGGAGGTTAATACAAACTTTTCTTAATGGGGAACATTGTAGAGTTCAACATAGTGGTCAGTGGTGGTTCAGTGGTTAGGATTTGAACTACTGATTGGAATATTGTGAGTACAAATTCACCGAGCTGTCACTATCGGATTCGAGGTTCATAACCCTTATCTGCTCAATCTGTCTGTCTGTTGGGAGCTGCTTCGGATGAAAGTGTCTGCCAAATGAATAAATGTAAGTCCAAAAGTGTTAATAATTCTTGCAGTTGGACAAAGCAAAGAACCCTCTTTTTTCCTCATAAGAATCTAATTCCATTCCACTGCAATTACACTATCAGATCTTCAGTAGTGTGACTTTTCTTCAGTGTGCCTATAATAATTAGCTAATAAACACTAGTAGGTGCAATGTTTTCATGTGTTGCATCTCATTGGTTTTCATAGCTCACTGGTGTTGCTGGGTATTCTGTCCTTGCTGGGTACTGGCTGTGGTGGATACAACATGGCTATGGCAGTCATGAGTCCCTGTCCATTGCTGCAAGACTCACCACTAGGAAAAACTCTAATTGTAAGTCACTTACACATTGACAATGGTGACCTCTGCAAAGTCCTATGATAGGATAATTCATTATAATTCTTTACATTTACTTCTTGTACACACATTAAAATTCAACAATCTCAAGCAATCTGCAGCATGTCATTCTTGTTATTCTAGCAAAATGACTAATTGTCCCTTGTCCCTTGCACCAGTCCCTTCTCCCTTGCTTCTGCTAAATAGTATGTCATTGGTAACTAATTATGTTGGAGGCACAAGGCAGCATCTGGTACTCACATCTCATTCAAAGTTATAATGCTATCTACATATTCTTACGTGTGTCCTAGGTCCTGTCATGGATTCTCTTTACTGGCCTGTTGTCCTATGTAAAAGTGATGGTGGGAGTCATTCTAAGGGACCAGAGCCACATCGCCCTGGTGTGGTGTGGAGCTGCAGTACAGGCCGGATCTCTAGTGGGATCATTCATTATGTTTCCCCTGGTCAGCATTTATCATCTGTTTAAGTCAGGGGATATCTGTAACAACAAGTGCCCATCATTCTGATCCTTTCCTGTGAGTTTGCATAATGTGAGCATGATGTGATATAGGAAATGGATGTTTATGAATAAATGATGAAGGATAATACAAATAAAATATAGAATAGACTGTGTACACTCAGTAATACATTACTGATACAGTATACAAATCCTGTACTTGGGTGGAGGTAGGATCATCCGTGGTGGTCTACTTAAATTTTGCACTTGCTTTTAAATATATATTAATTCATTTATCTTCAGTATCTGCTTAATCCTGGTGAGGATAATCCTGGGAACAATGGGCACAAGGCAGAAACACACCCTGGATGGAACTCCAGTCAGTGACAAGGCACCATGCATATGCACACAACAAAAACACATTAAATGTTAGATTTAAGATTTTTTTCTTTTGCTAAAATATTCCACTGGTTTGTAGTGATGTATTTACACTAATGTATTATACTGAATGAGACTTCACAGTCTTTGTTGAGAAAAGTCCCTTACATTGACCATTTTTATAATTTAAATTTAAGGCCCCTGTTTGAGGCTTTGAATCTGAATGAGATCTAATTCACAACAAAACCATAACTTTTAAAGTATCAGTTACATCAGTACATGGTAACTACAGAAATTTATGTTAAAGTCTCAGTTTATTATTCAGTTATTCATCTTAAAGCATATTTTCAATAACTACAGTGAAACTAAGATCTGAACCCACTGCCAACTCCTGGGAATGATATGTATGATAGGTTTGTTTCATATTGGTAGGATTGAGGAATACAACAGTACAAAACACTGCTCACACATCTTTCATTAACTTTCAACAATAATTGTAGAAAGTTTGAAAGGATTCATAAAGCCACAACATGTCTGATGTACAGACTTCAGAATTAGCATTTGATTAACTTTGCTGCTAAGGTAGCCATGTAAGTGCCTTATTTAATTTACCTGTGCAGGTACAGAAAATGGGTGGATGGATATTTAGTCACTAATTCTAAATTGCCAGATCATTGTGTTAAAAAAAATACAAGATATATCTACCACTAGGTGGCAACAAAGAATCACTTTGGTCTATTCATCTGACTTGTATTGACTTGTATTTTTACAGGAGAAGGTTATAACTAAAAAAGAAAAAAAAAGAAAAGAAAATCCCTGATATTTCAGGTACTATAGTTCAAATAGCTCTATTGGCTGATGTATTACCCTCACTGAATATCATCACACAAGCTGCAGATACCTTCTGAACCACTTGACAAGTGTGTTGAAGCTTGTGTGGTCCTCTCTCCAACTAAAGATGTTGCTGTGATCAAAAGTGCATGACATGCCAGATTTAAAAGCAGTGTGTTTTACAGATGTTCAGACAGGCTTTGTGCATGGGGGAGGTATGACTTTATATTTATTTTATAGCTATTTCCACAGGGCTTTTAGATTGTAGGCATAGCATTAATTAGCGGTTTTAATAATGATGTCATTTGAAGATCCTCAATAGGCTAGTAAGAAAAATGTGTGTGTCTGAATGTGTGTGTGTGTGTGTGTGTGTGTGTGCGTGTGTGAGAGAGAGAGAGAGAGAGAGAGAGACTGGGGGTCTAATCCCTAGCCTCTGTCACTTGTTGACCCCATTAAGCATTAAGATGATACAGCTCTTACTGCTGTTCCTGCTGAGAACGTCTAGATGGGAACTTGCCTCTCTGCTCATGACTGTCCGGTCCACAGCTGCTCTGCTTCCTCTTCCCATCCACATGGGCACATGGGACTCTACTGACTCAGGGGAGGTGGGGGAGAAGGTGGTGGTGTGACAGACACAGTGCAAGAAAGAATGTTGGCAGCATAGTGGCAGATTTGCAATTATGAAAAAGTAGTCAAGCAGTCAAATAGAGCAGTAGTGAAATCAGCCAAAGATTTAAAAAGCAATGATGCAGTCAAGAAAAAGGATGATTAATATGTATAAAAGCATTAACATGCTGCTATTGGACTTATAGGCTAGAAGCATTCATTGACATCAGAGCTTCCACCCATCCTGTACCTTCTGAAAAGTAAAATGTCCTCAATGTGTGTTCATCCACACCCGTTCATCTCAATAACAGGTGGATGGGACTCCCTGAGAGAGTGATGGGGGGAGTGATGTCAGCTGCTGACCCTGGCTTCTGGTCACTCGGAAATGCTTGACTAAGCCTAATACATGGCTTTAAATAAAGACCCCCAAAACCATGCTAATCTTAAAGGTGAAAAGGTCATGGAGATGCCACAATCTCACTGTAGCCAGGGTCCCATGAGACTTGCAGCTTCTCCTGGAATCACTGCTGCTAAGCAGCTAACAAGCTAAAAGAAAGCCAAGTCTGTCTGCCACGCCACAACACCCCCACTCCATCATAACGCAATCAGTCTGACTGCCATTGTACTGGACACCATAAACCAGATATCACTTAAATACATTTAATTAAGGAGAAATTTCATTACCAGTAATATTGTATAGTATGAACCTGTAAGTATTTTTTTAATGAATTGCTGCTTTTTTCTGTCTGCAGTACACAGGCCTTTGCTCTATATCTGTTTAGTGCAGATATTGTTCATTTACATTATGGGTCTGTTATCTCATTATCCTCTTGGCACTGTGCTCTGTCTCGAGTGCCCGATTGTGCTCCGATGAAAAACAGCTAAAAAAAAAGAGCAGACTGTCACGATAATTAGCTCCATTCCTTGATTGGCCTCCCTTTTTCTGTCTGTGCGTTTTATTGTGCCGTGGACGTATTGACATGCAAAGTGTGCGGTGTGGAAAGTGTATCATTTTCTCCCTGAATGTCAGATGGCCCATCACTCTCGCAGCTGGTCCGAGGGGCCAAGGCCACCTGGCTCCCCTCTTGCTACTCATGTGGGACTGCAGCGGCTCTATCGAGTGGTGAGGGGTCCCCCTGAAAAATGCTGCTGCGAGGCCCATCTGCTCCAATCATCCAACACCTACACAACACTAACACAACCTGACGCTTTCTAGACAATCTATGGCACTCAGTCAAGCTCGGAGTCAATATAAATGCAATTTTCCTGTTTTTATTCACTAACTCTGACTTAATAAGAGTTGAAAGTATACTGAAGAATATGGTTGCTGTTAATTAATTACAGAATGAACTGATCTGAACAAACTTTTTTTTGCACCTGCAATTTGTAATGCACCGTGCTCTGGACCATCACGTCCCAGAGACGTTTATTATGTTGCTATGATAATATACAGTGTGATATTTTGCACAGTTGAGTTTCTGCACATTTATTTTACTACTATTTATGAATTTATGACCTTATACATTTTGCAATTTTGCTCATGTCTTGCACAGAATGCTATCAGTATATCCTCCTGTGCTCCTGTCATATTCTGGGTTGCACCATGGTAGTGGAAAAAAAAAATTCCATCACCGCCCACCCCCCCCATGCAAAAAAAACAAACAAAAAACATCTTGATTTTAATCTTCATATAAAAGGAAAACAGAAGCTGCCAAAAAATCTGAGCCGTAGAATGATGGCATTTATTCTGCATGACTGATAATTGACATTTACAATACTGTATAAATTATAATATCATGTATCACAACCGCATCTGCACATTGCGGAGCTTGTTTGAGTGTGAGAAACAGTAATCCTTAGCTTTAATGGACAACACTGACAAATATATTGATGGTTTGATCATATAATGTCTCCATGTTACACTAAACATTCTTTACTACTTCAGCAATATATCATAAAAAAAAAAAGAAATATGTAAACATAAATACGTGTTCAATATATGTGGTAGTAAGGATTGTTGAGCTAGAAGAATGATGAGGCTGTAATATACTGTAGGCTGTAGTTACTCCTAATTTAACAGCTCATCCTATTGTTGGTATTGACAACACTGCTCATTGTTCTGTGTGTATAGTGCAGTTAGTTTAGTTTATATGTGTAAATGTTTCCCCCTTCTGTTGTGCTGCACAGGTTCAGCAAAGGTCAGCACTTTTCCCCTGGGAACCTTTATACTGTGAAGGTTTACAGTACCACATATGGGCTCTGCTTATGGTGCGACACAAAAGGGGAGGGAAAGAGAATGTTTAAAGTCTTTGTATTGAGCTCATTATTACTCCATCATGTTGTCAAGAGCCCAGATTGGTCCGACTGTGCTCGAGGATAGCCTTTCAGCAAGAACCCACTATTTTACAATTTTACTGCATAATTGTCTCTGGAGAAGCATAGTGAGGATAGAGTTCTGTTTAATGAGGTGTAGTATGATGCACATCATCTATACCTACATAACATTTGAATTAATAAGCCCAATACGCAAAAGTAAACACCATAATAAACACTTTTCTGTATAATTAAGTTTGATCCAGTATGGGTTTATATTGCTCTCAATTTATCATAGCGAGCTCAATGTACAACACTCACAATCTCATGAGTGTGAAGCTTGCAACTTTGAGGCATTTGTGTCTGTGAGGCCTGAATTTTTTCACAATACTGGTGATTAATAATTGTTTATACTACAGTGCTACTGAAATTTCAGACATAATTGGTCAGAAGGTGTTGATTATTTTTTAATAACTAATAGTAAATATTAATAATTAATAATTAAACAGCACGGCTCTTACAGTCGTCCTGGACGCAAGGCAAATCACAGCTTTATATTAATGCACTCATTCTAATACTTTATTGTTTCTATAGTAACTACTCATTCACAGGGACGTGTATTTTCCTATAAAAACATGCCTTTTGTTTTGTTTTATTCCTTACAAGGCTTACAGACGTATAGTCAACAGTGTACACGGAAGAGTGACCACAGAGTGCTCTTTATCCTATTGGGATTTAGCTCCAGGATAATGCCAATCAATGCTTCGATTGGGTCAATTCATTTTGGAAAAAACTGTCATCCTCAGATTGTTTAATATTTAAATGGCTCTTGAAACAGTTTGTCAAAATTCTTTATGATACACCTTGTCTCACAACACTATTACACAAATGCACAGAAATCTGGAAAACTCTTGCAACTACACATACATGATTGTATATCCACATAGTAAACGCAGTATTGCACAATTCACTGCAACTCTTGCATCTTTACCCTGTATTGCATTGTTATTCACACATATAATGATCTGTCTAAACAGCTGCCCTCTTATAAGCAAAATAAGATTATTTCAGTAATAAGTAATATTTCTTAAACCTGGATGTCAGGACACTCAACAGTCTCTTTGAAGGCATCCTTTTATAATTAATCCTTGTGTGCAATTCTAGGAAGCTGTCATAATCTCACATACAATCTTAGTGCAACTTTTTGTAGTGATCTAAACAGCCTGCCCTTCAATTTAACTATACCACCTTGTAACACAGTATTGCATCACACTACCTGACTGTATATGTACATATATAAAACATATATATTCAGCTTCAGCTTTATTTTAAGAGGTTCCACAAAAATATTGCATTTACGATTTATAAAATTACCTTCATTTTCAGGGGCTCAATTTATTTGGACAAAGTGACATAATTGTAAATATAACCATAATTTTAATACTTGGATGAAAATCCTTTGCAGTCAATGAC
>CM074952.1:8427278-8444853 GCA_037577455.1 Pangasius macronema | reverse complement strand
TGAAAATGGAAGTACTTTGCTTAAAATGGCTGTAATTCCTAAATGGTAAATGCCATATTTTTGTGGAACCTCTTAAATTAAAGCTGAAAGTCTACACTTCAATCACATATTGATTGTTTTGTTTCAAATCCATTGTGGTGGTGTATGAAAGCAAAATCACAAAAACTCATTTTTGTCATTATCCAAATACTTCTGGACCTAACTGTATATATATGCACACACACAGTCTGGTCCATAAGTATTTGGACAGTGACGCATATTTTATTTCCTCTGTACACAATGGATTTGAAATTAAACAATAAAGATGTGATTAAAGTATAGACTTTCAGCTTTAATTCAAGGGGTTTAACAATAATATTGCATTAACTGTTTAGGAATTAGAGCCACTTTTACAGAGTCCCTCCATTTTCACAGGCTCAAAAATAATTGGACAACTGACTGATAAGCAGTTTCCTCCCTGTTTCACAACAAATTAAGGAGATAAAAGGTGTGGAGTTTATTCCAAGTGTTGAATTTGAAGAGTCTGTCTTGGTGTCACTGATCAACAATTTGTGAGTGAAATAAAACACTAGGTGTACTTGCTGCTAAATATCCCAGCATGAAATGCATTTCCTAGTGATATACTCTAAACCCTCAGAATGTTATATATTTACCCACAATGCAAAGGGTTACATAGAAGAATACTATTACTGCTAAAAATGGCAATTACAGTGTAAATAACTAGGAATTTTATCTGCATGAAAGAACCATACACTTTAAAGACAAACTTGGTGAGATGCAGTGTTCTTAAAGCTTTAAAGATGCACTTCTGGACCACAATTCTCAATTAACAGAGATTAAAAAACGATATAAGTAATGACCTCATGTTTCAGCTTGTCAGAGGTGCAGTGAACTTTAACCTGCATCAGCAGGGAGTGCAGGACCTGTGGGGTCCAGTAAGAGCTTGTTTCCTACTGCTTGCACTGCAGTACTTAAATAAAACATACTACTTCCATTCCGGTTGTGTGGCTCATTCCATAATTAGTCCCTTAAGTAGCCAGCAGCCTGCTGACCTATGTCTGTGTGTTGGGTTCACGTCTGTGTGAGTATGTGTGTGTATGAGACAAATAGAAGAAACCATCAGTCTTCCGTAGGTGCTTGACTGCGTCCCCAGTGAGGGCGATTAGAGACAGGATGGCGGAATTGTGATGGGGAAACAGAGGAAGCGAGCAGCTGGGTGGTCATATTTCATAAATGCTTCCGAAAGTCTATAATATGCAACACTATAGAGGTGATGGCTGAATAAATCCTTGCAATTTAAAGTCAGACATTTTGTTTTGAGCTTGTGTTTTGAGAAGCAGATTTTTGGGAACAGTGCATGAACATCCAGCAACATACCTGACCTCCACAAAGAACAGAAGCACTTATGCTATGCGTTGTTGCAAGTCCAACATTTTTCCAAGTCTGTAATTACATCAATGCGCTTTTATAATCCGCACCCTAATTGTGCAAGCATGTTCCGTTAGCATAAAATATCCTCCTTAGCCATTATCCTGAAGCAGCCTGAATGCTAATCATGCTTTATTAGCAGGTAGCGACAACCTTGAGGACATACACATCTGGAGAATGCTACATTAGAGAAGCGTTAGAGAAGTGAATTAGTGTAGCATAACCCCATTCACTTTCTGCTGACCATCGTGCTTTTCTCATCAATTTCATCTCGCTTAGGCACATTTAGCAGGCCGGGGGTGTGTCTGACCTGAATAATGAGCAGGTTCTGAAGTTAGCTTGCATTGCCATCACTGTATAAATGGCTTCAGTTCACTTTTTCCTTCAGAGAAGCCTACTGCAAGTTCACTGTTACTGTGTGTCCCAAGGGCAGCAGATTTTTCTGCTGTTTGTTGTATTTGGGCTTACGGCTCTGCTTGTTGGTTACACAGTTTTCTTTAAAGACATCATGACAAGAAATTTTGGATTAGATAACTAAGCGTGAGGGAAAATAGGACAACCAGGGCAAATCAAAACAACTGTTTTGATACTATTTTGCTTCTCTTAATTCCTTAATTCAGTTTTTAGCTAATGTTATTAATATTTGCCTTCATTCAGCATATTTAATATGTGTGAAGTTCAGTAAGATTAGTTTTGCAACAGGATATGTTTTTTATTATTATGAGACTAGCTTGACAAGGTAGCTTGATCTTTAACTAACATTATGTTACTTGACCACTTTATGATGAATATGTTGTTGTAAAGATATTTTTACACAAAGCTTGTATATTGTGATTTTATGTAATCATTATTATCGATTTTGGTTATATTTACATTTAAACTTACATCACCTATATACAGAAATGCATGGTGCTTGTAACAGAGCAATTTTTAATAAACATTTGTTGAATATAAAGCAAGTTACAGCCAATTTCAGGATTCCCAAATGCTCCTAATCATGTACAGTGCAACCGTGACTGAAATCCCCCAAGCAAATCTTCTGAACATCTGAGTTGTTCAGCACAACATAACACTTTAGAGTGAGAATATTAAGATGTATTTTTAAACTCTCATCTGTGTGAGTGATTCATGCAGAGTAGTTTTAAAGTTTAGACATAACAGCACAATAATATTAAAGCAGGAATGCTCACTGTATTTGTCAATGTAACTATGTAGCACCTTGCTGGTTTTAGATTTAATTTATGTGCATAGATTTTATAACAAATGCAATGCAAGGTATGATGCTATTTTGTTAATTAGAAGGTAGAGTAAGATTTAGTTGAAAAATGTAAGAGATAGATAGGCAATTACCATCAACTTGGCAGTCAAAGAGCCATTTGGGAGTCAAAGAGTCGACTCTTACAGGTGAGCTGTATTGCCTACTCCGATTCATTATAAAGAACCAAAATTCCCATCACTTCTATTTAGAGTGGCTAACATGATCTGTAAATACAATACATTTGAGATTCGATGTTTTCTTTTTCTTCCTACTCATTTCAGATCTACTCAGATGTTTTCATTCTGCTGCCAATCTGCCCGTTATATATAAACTAACTTTGTGGAGCTCATTTGTTGCATTCCATAGTGACCATTGAGAACCATACATACTTTCTGACCTTTCCAGAAAACAATCCACTCAGCTCAAAAAGGTGACAGGAAGCCAAGATTGGCCTCCATTTCTCTATGAAACTTTTCATCCCTTTGTCCCTTCTCTTGTGTTTTCTGATTTATTCCCAGAGCCGAGCATCTGGAAAGGACACTGGGTGATTTTTAATAATCATTGAATGGGAGGGTCCATTTGGACCAGAACCAGATGAACACAGTGCATCATTATGATCGGCATGACTTTCAGAGGCAGCCTCACCTTACAGGTTTTAGATCATGCTCAGAGTCACCTTTCCTGTCTGATGTTTCTATATATAGAGTATATTTGATAAACTATATATTTGACCCATCAAAAACACTCTTGTCTCTTTTACTTCTACCTGCTTCAGGGTCAAATAAAAAATTTCACTAGTTTTAAAATGGATTTATCGTAGTGTCATTAATTATGTGATCATATTTTAGTGAGTGGGATTTGTGACAGTTGTTCTACAAATGAAAGAAAGAGAGCAGTTTTGGGTGCTATTGTGGGCAAACGTATTCATATGGGACAATATTGTTTCTCAGAGCACATTGGGGTTTGGATTAAAGCCATCCAGTGCTGGAGTGAGAGAAAGTGGTTGCGTGTTAAGTCTGGAAGCCTGGAAGTCTTTGGTCCTTTGGGTTGTATAAATAATGTAGTCTGTACCCCATTGAAACCAACTGATGCACAACAGCCACACAGCTGAAAAAATTGAAAAATGCTGGGAGCAAAAAGCTTCCTCTCAGAGACTGCATTACACACTTACATGCACAAACACACAATAGCAGGGCTATATGGATATCAATGATAGTTTTCAGGCTGGTTTGTTGTGCAGAGATATTGTTATGTGTGATGATTGCAAGTCTAGAGATGAAACATTAACAGTTGGAACAAATCGTGCTTCACAGTTCAGAAACACACAAACATTATAATGTCAGGTCAAATCTTATCAGTAATCAAACTCTCAGCTTCCAAACAATAATTGAACAAAGTTTAATTTTGGATTTCCCTCCATTTTTGGTGAACTACCAATTTGCAATCAATCACACAACTGGTACCAACCGGGGAGGGTGAAGGCCAACTTCTGCAGTTTTATGAACTGTTACTCATGTTGTGTCACAAGGTAGCATAACACACTTGGAAGAAAGTGCTTTCTGCCCTCTTCTGCATACATGAGCTTACAGACACCCACAATTGCCAGTAATGCCATCCCTCACACCCAGAGAGCACAGCCATTTTTGCTCTCTTGACCCCTGGCCACGGATGGCTGTGGCATTGCTGGGATTTGAACTTGATCTCTTGACAATAGGACAAATGCTATTTTTTCTGCCATTTGGGAGCCCAGCAACTGAAATTCTTAAAGCAATATTTGAACTTATTTTGTATCTTAGTTTTACAGAGTGTTTATATAACAAGGTCAGAAACCCATTAAGAGAAGTAGCTCATGGTTGCTAATGGTGACAAAAGAACATCCTGACTGGTGGGGGAAGTGAAGCGCCAGACACTGTTTCTCCACCATACTGGCCTTCTGCTTGAGTGCTCCGACAAGGCTGGCATAGACACGACTTCCTGTGAGGTCTAGATTAATAAACACCTGTTACACAGCCTGTCTGTGAAGCTGTGCAACCACATACTCTATATGACCAAGCAGGAGAGACAAACTGTATTATATACTGTAAATGTGTATGATACTGAGCTGAGTTTTTGAAGCTGTTTCTGTTTGTCAAGGTTCAACCGAACCAATATCATTTGTAATCAGATATTGACTGTCAAAATGGCCACGTTGTTCCTGCACCACAGTTGGAATTTAAATGCAATTTTTTCTGTTTTCACATTTGGGAGTAACCATGTTTAAAATGCTATAACACTGGTTATAATTGAGATGCATGCAAAATAGAAACATACATACATACAGCCCCATACGCAGCAAGCGGAGATGCACTGTGTGTACTGACAACTTTCTAGCATAATCAGCATTAAGTTTTTCAGCAATTTGTGCTACAGTAGCTCTTCTGTGGTTCCGGACCAGACGGCCTAGCCTTTGGTCCCCCGCCCATCAGTGATCCTTGGGCACCCATGACCCTGTCAGTTTACCACTAACCACTGCATACTGGGAACACCTCAGAATACCTGCCATTTTTGAGATGCTCTGACCCAGTCGTCTAGCCATCAGAATTTGGCCCTTGTCAAAGTCACTCAGATCCTTACACTTGCCCATATTTCTTGAATCAACTTTGAGAACTGATTGTTCACTTGCTGCCTAATATATCCCACCTCTAGACAGGTGCTGTTGTAATGAGTTAATCAATGTTATTCATTTCACCTGTCACCGGGTTTTAAGGTTATAACTGATCGTGTATTTTAGTTCAGGAAAGCCTGTAGTTTTCAGAATAGGTTTTCCCAGGTCACCACACAAATATGCTTAAGCCATCAAAGAGCAGCTTAGCACTCTCTCTCTCTCTCTCTCTCTCTCTCTCTCTCTCTACCTATTTTGCATCCTTGTCCTCTACACCATTGCATGTACTAAACAACACAGAATGGGCTACTTGCTTTGAGCAAAATCCAGTTGACATTTTTTACTGGATTAAATGCCACTACTACACACTACAGAGTGTTACTGAAGGCAGAACCAGGAATATATGGACTAGACATATGGACATATGTTGTTGTTGTTCCTCTTTCGGCTGATCCCGTTAGGGGTGACCACAGCGGATCATTGGTCCACGTATTTGATTTGGCACAGTTTTTATCCTGGATGCCCTCCACAGCCCTCCCCAATTTTATCCAGGCTTGGGACCGGTACTTAGCACAATGAGAACCCCAGTTGCTGGGGCTGGTTCCCTGGCCGGGAATCGAGCGAGGGCCGCAGCGGTCAGAGCTGCTACTACTATTTTAACTATGAGATGTATTTTTTGTCCATTTTATAAGCAATGGTGTCCAACACAGTCTGAAAGCATGTAAGTAAGCAAGTCTGTTTGAGATACTTAATAATTCACTGCAGTTTGAAATGAGAGAATGGACATATACTATAGTTAAAGAATCAGTTCAGACAAAATGAAGCTAATAAAAAACTCATGTGTGAGAGAAAGTCTATGTCTGATGCTCCACCTTCCTACTTAATTTTCTATAAATTCCCACCTCTTCCATTTGCGCCTCTTGAGTTTTCTACATTCACCACCTTAACACGTGAAATGAAATTTGCACAACTTTCCACTTATCACAAATGTACTTGTTTAGCTAAACCATTTCTGGTGTCCAAAGTTTGCTTCTTTAGATTTGCAGTGCGACTAATGTAGCAAACATTATGACAAACTTTTAAACTCCAGTTTAGCATATGCAAACTGCATAAATGAACACACACTCACTTCAAACTGTAGTGTGTTATTAAGTATCTCAAACAGACTTACGTACTTTCAGACTGAGTTGGACACCATTGTTTATAAAATGGACAAAAAATACATCTCATAGTTAAAATAGTAGTAGCAGCCCTTTTAAGGCTGGTTTTTGAGACTCAGTAGATTTCCAAAGTTTGATTTGTTGATTTAGATGATAATATATTTCCATTTTATGTATATTTTATTATATTAATGCAAGCCTTTTCAGTTTTTATGTGTAAAAGATATTACTGAGCCAAAATGTGTGATGATTTAGGTTGTCAGGTTGCACAATGCTAAGCTTCCCTTACTTCTTAGCAACATTAGCCTCACAGCTCTGAAGCAATTTTCAAATCTTAAACATGTCTCGGTTAATTGAATACATTTGGAGTGAGGGGAAAATTGTGTAAATTTCTTTTTTTGCCTGAACTATTTCTTTAATGTGTTTACATTTTGCTTTAATTTCCTTTTGTGAAAATCATTTAACAAGGAAGTCAGTTAGAAAATGAACCACTGAATAAACATGACTGAATATGCTAAACATTTTTACTCACAGCCACAGTGTGCATGTTCATTAAAATTTACAAAATGTCATATCAGAGAGAAGAAAAAAAAATCAGGATGCTTTAATTCATAAGGCTGCTACAAACTCAAATGTGAGAGTCTGTGAGGAAGTCCTTCACAGATGATCACCTGCTATAAGTAGGCATGGTGGCAGGAATCAGCAGCGACCAGGCATGGACCTTACACCAGTGACACACAAATTTACTTATGCCAGTGACAAACTTTTCATTTCATCCAGTTTGACATATGGGGTTACTGAAAAAAGCAACAAAAATGGCAATAAAAAGTGCTGATTCATTTTAAATGGTATGAATATTTAAGATTTAAAAATAGTTTCAGTACACATAATGTTTTGTTTGTATGTACACTATTGTGGACACCTGACCTTCACACCCATATGTGCTTTTTGAGCATCCCATTCCAGATTTATTCACCTCTTTGTTGTTGCAATAACCTCCAATCTTCTGGAAAGGCTTTCCACTAGATTTTGGAGTGTGGCTATAGGGATTTGCCCATGTAGCCACAAGAGCATTAGTGAGTTGGTCATGATGTCATGCGAGAACATCTGGGGTGCAGTCAGCATTCCAGTTCATTCCAAAGGTGTTCAGTGGGGTTGAGGTCAGAGCTTTGTGCAGGCCACTTGAGTTCTTCCACATCAACCTTGGTCAACCATGTCTTCATAGACCTTGCTTTGTGCACATCTGCATTGTTATGCTGGAACATGTTTGGGCACCCTAGTTCCGGTGAAGGGAAATCGTAATGCTACAGCATACAAGGACATCCTATACAATTGTGTGCTTCCAGCTTTGTGGCAACAGTTTGTGGAAGACATACATGTAGGTGTGATGGGCAGGTGTATACATACTTTTGGCCATATTATGTATGTGCAGCTCAAAATCCAGTTGAAGATTAGCGTTCCTGCTAGCAAATAATGTTATTAGTAAATCTAGTGTTGTATAGTTTCTATGAAGGTTAAGCTTCTGAAAACATGCGCTGTCACATATTGCTCCACAATGTTCTTAACCTGTTACTGAGAAAACATCACAGTTAGACCCAAACTAACATTATAGAATGTTAATTTGCTGCATCAATGTTGAAAATGATTCTAAACATCACTAAAAAGAGTTCTCAGAACACACAGAAAACTTTACAGATTGAACTGTATTGTTCAGAAATTGTTTGCTAACCTAAAATTAAAATGATTATCCAGCTGATCCAAATACATTTAAAGTAATCTTATTGTGTTCTTATTACGTTTGCTAATTCAGTTCACTCATANTAATAATATAGCACTTTTTTAAAGTATTTCCCCTTCTTGCTTTCCTTCAGCACAGTTTGGATAACTTCCACTAACTCCATCTGTAGATTAATGCTTCTCCATGGCAGAGATGGGCTTAATTGGGGCTGGATTTCTGTAAAAGCATGTCATCTCTTTTTCTCTGTCAGTGTGTCAGGCGGGGAAAGTGCTAATCTGTCAGTGGGAAATCAAACAGGTGTTCTGGTAGAAGGAGGGGTTGGGGGGGTGGCATGGACAGATTGGATGGATGGATGCAAATAATTGTGCAGAATAGAATTTTAGAACTGTACCATATGTCTGGTGTGTTGGTGTGTGTCTGGGAGTGTTTCCTGTTTGTCCTTGCTGTCTTGGACATTTCAGCATCTGCGTTTAAGGATCTCTGAATGGAATTGTCTCACTCATTTCCTTTTCTTTTACCTTTTTCTTCCATCCATCATTAAATCGGCTGCAGGGTTTTGATGGAAAGGTTTTGTGTCCGATGCCTGAAGACTGCATCCTCCATTACTTTCTTAACCATTTGCATTAATTGTATCATCATTACACAGTGAAGTTATTGATGGGTTGATGCTTAATATTTGCATTTTATTTTATTGTTATTCATCTAGAAATGTTTCGCTTGAGGCATTTGGTGGCTGAAAAGCATGTAGAAAAAAACTCACCGCTCCCATGTGGCTGTCTGACAAGTCAGTAGAATGCGTTTTTAAATAGTTTGAGTTCCAAATTAGAAAACATGAGCCATTGAATTAAACAGAGAAATTGTTTAGCGCCAATTTGCACAGTCAAGTAAGACAAATTAATACTTAGCTTATCTCAGGAAGCCTATTTTTGGCAATATTGTTGTTTGCTGAGAGCTTGTCATTGTGGACTATTTTAGGCTTTATAATAAGAGGCTCAGCAGCTGTCAGCTACAAGTTCACTGTTGCAGAAAATAATCCAACTGGGAATTAGCTTCATGATTTATTAAACAAGGATACATAATAACTGGCATTCAGAAAAAGGCCACTTTTAAAACTGTACTTGTATATAATTTTATATAATATTTAAAGATTAATACACACACCTGTATTGCTCTCATATTGATCTGCTTGTTCTCATATTGATTAATCACACACACCACTTCCTCTGACTTCTAATGAATCTCACCTTCATCCTATCATTTTTCTTCACTTTTTCCCAAACCATTCTTAGCTCGCAGTTACTGACTTTAACGATTTGGCAGCCTGAGCTACTTTCCGAAATCATTACAGTAATTCACACTTTGGCAAAGTGTTATAAAAATGGTGACTCTCCAAGGTGAAAACTGGTAAATGGGTGTGTTTGTGTTTGTGACTGGATGTCTGTGTGTTTTTTGCATCTGTCTGGCATTTTACTGCATGTTCAAACGATACTGTAATTATTCAGAAGCCAGTTTGATTGCTGTACTGTCACTATGGAAATCAGGATGAGTTATGCTCATATACTCATTTTGTATGTGTGGCTGAGTGTGTGAGAAGCAGTCGCATGAGTTACCATACCAGAATTAAATGTCACTCCATCGTTAGGCTACCTGGAGCTTTTTGTAGAAATAATTCCTTGTAAACATAGGATATTTAGGTCTGTTTGTGCATGCACTCAGGTGGGTGTCCTGGGATATTCACATGTGTGTGTGTGGGTGTGTGTGTGTGTGTGTATGGCAGGGTTATACCAGGATAGCCCGAGTCTCAAAGGACCAAGGCAGCCCATCTGGGCTTGAGTAATTGGTCTGCTATTCTTATTGCAGCAGTATAATGGCCTAAGGCTACACACACACACACACACACACACACACACACACACACACACACACACACACATGCAAGTGTGCTAGTTACAATGAAGACAACAGAGGCAGAGACTGACCTTAATGTCCTAAAACTGTGAGAGAAACAGAGCCTGAGCGAAAAAAAAAGGATAATTGTATGGGGCAGAATTGGGCAAGTCTCCTTAATGACTGGCCTTTTAGTCATATCTGCTGTGGATGGCATTCAAAAAACTCCTCTAAGTGAAAATATGGGTTGCCAGATCTTCTGTCCGTACAATTAGTTGAAGGTAGCCTAGTCAGTTTCTTTCAAATTCTTACACTTTGAGAAATTATTATAGACACTGAAAGTGGATATAAAGAAAAAATCAACAAATAAACAACAAAATGATTGTTACAATTTAAGGAATTATACACTTTTATTTTGCATCTTATTCCATGTTTCTCTCACCCACTGTCCTGGCAGAACCCCAAAGCATAAAATTATGCAGATACAGGTCAAGAGCTTCAGTTAATATTCATATCAAACATCATAATGGGGAAAACTGTAATCTGCAAAATCCTCTTGGATTTCATGCAAAACAGCCTCTAGAGTTTACACAGAATGGTGCGAAAAACAAAATGCATCATTGGGCGGCAGTTCTGCAGGCAGAAATGAGAGAATGGCCAAACTGGTTCCAGCTGACAGGAAGGCTAGAGTAACTCAAATAGCTACTCTTTGCAACTGTGATGAGCAGAAAAGAATCTCAGAATGCATAACATGCTGAAATGTAAAGCAGATGAGCTATAACAGCAAAAGACCACATCAGGTTCCACTACTGTCACCCAGAACAGGAGTCTGAGGCCAAAGCTGGACAGTTGAAGATTGCAGAAACATCACCTGGTCTGTTTTCCACTCTTCACCTGTCCAGATGTGGTCTGCCTCAAGGTTCGATATGTTTTGCATTTTGAGATGTTTTTTCTGCTGGTGCCCATCTGGCACCAACAATATACTTTTAAGAACTGAAAAGAATGAAAAAATGGAAAACAAACTTAGTATAGTACTTTATATAAACTTACAGATAAATAGAGCACAAAGTAGGAGCTGTGTGTAGAACAGCAATATTTTTTTCCAAAACTGGCTTCCAATTGACACCACTAAAAGTGATTATTGATTAAGTTCATATATTTATGAGTCATGAGTTAATGTTATTTGGATCTTGCATTTAGCAATTAAAGCAGTATTTAATAGCTAAACCTACAGGCTGGTATGCCACAAGTGGTCAAATCTCTGGTCTCTCTCTCGCTCTCTCTCTCTGCTAATCCCTCACTCATTTCTTACCACTGAATCTGGTGGTCAGTTCATTAACGGGCGCTGACTGTTAGGTTAGTCTGGAGTGGTATATTTATTACTGTCTGTGAGGGTGCATGTGTGTGTCTGAAGTGGTTTATTTTACATCAAGTGTGTGGGTGGTGGTACACACACTGATTATCCTAAGTGAGAGACAGAGACAGAGCAAGACAAAAGGAATGGGGGCTCCTGCCAGACCATTACCAGCTGCAAAAAAATCAGGAGAAATACTCTCCACACACACACACACACACACACACACACACACACACACACACACACACACACACACACACACACACACACATTCTCAGAAACTCTAATATTGTCTCTCAGACCTTCTCAGCTGTTTGTTGTTTAAGTACTTATGTGTACATTAAAGTCCACACAAAGCACAGATATGGTTAATGAGTGTCAGTCAGTGTCCCTTTTATTCTGCTTCTTATTTCATGTTTCTCTCTCTCACTGTCTAGGCAGCACCCTTCTGTGCTGAAAGCATCTTCTGTGCTTTCTCCCTCTCGGTTTGCTCTCTCCTCTTTGTCACGTCCCAGCAGATGGATTTTTGGAAACAAAGGGGGTGTGTGGGCCCCCCCTTAACACCCCCAACAATCCACACACACACACACACACACACACACACACACACACACACACACACACACACACACACACACACAGAGTGGAGGTATGTCTGCAGGGCCGACTGAGATCTCNACACACACACACACACACACACACACACACACACACACACACACACACACACACACACACACACACACACACCTACAACATGCACAGTATTACTGCCAAACTGACACACATTACATTCTGTTACACACACACACACACATACACACACACACACACAGAGATAGATAGATAGATAGATAGATAGATAGATAGATAGATAGATAGATAGATATTTGTAATAGTTGTACAAATTACATATTAAGAGAGAGAGGCAAGTAAAGAACAAAAGTTTTCTTTCTCATCTTGATGCATACACATATACGAGAGACAGAGTGAGTGTGTGTGTGTGTGTGTGTGTGTGTGTGTGTGTGTGTGTGTGTGCATGTGTATGTGTGTGTGTGAGAGAGAGAGAGAGAGAGAGATTCCTTATCACATTCTCTGCAGGCTTTATAAGTGCTGGCCAATCACCCAGATAAAATCATCACCCTTTTCCCACTCCCACACTAACCCTATCATTCTCTCTCACTTTCTCCCCCTTTCTCTCACTCTTTCTCATTTGGTTCTCTCTCCCTCTCTCTCTCTTTCGCTCACCCTTTTTCTCTCTCTCTGTGCACCATAATTGTTTCTTTTTTAAACAAGTGTTTGCTCTCTTGTGGGGGTGTGAAAGCAGTAATAGGGGTGTTGTCTGTTTGACAGCTGTTGTGCAAAGAGCATTCTGGTTTATCTGTGTGTGGAAGGTGGTGTGTGTGTGTGTGTGTGTGTGTGTGTGTGTGTGTGCACTGCCTGTTGGGCAGCTGGTGTGTAGTTCTCCAGGTTAGCAGGTCAGCAGTAATATAATGAAGAAGACAGAAGTTAATTTGCTCATCGACAAGCTGTACATCAACACCCTCGAGCTCTGATCTCCATACGCCCCTGTCACCTCCCAAAAAAATCCAGCCCACAGGACAAAGGGACTCATCCCATACAAAATTACAATCATTTTAATAATAATGCCTAATAATAATAATACATAGGGCTATATTATCCGTCATATTCAGTCAACTTTTTCTGTTGAATGTGCTGAATAAAAAATAAAAATGTAGATTACATGAAATAAATTCACAATCTAAAATATAGAAAATACAACAATATAGTTTTAATGTTTAGGATAATTAAAGAACATATTTTTGTTATTTATTTATTTATTTATTTATTTAAGCAATATTTTTGGTGTAAAACCTATCATAAATATTAAGTGACTTGTACATTTCTGCCAAAAAAAGATACATAAACCTTATAATTTCAAGGTGCTGATAACCTGGTGAATATACAGCATTAAGTTTTAGTGTGTGTGTGTGTGTGTGTGTGTGTGTGTAAAATATATCATTTAATTCCTAAATCCTATAAAGTATTCCTTATATATATTATATGTAATAAAACTGACTCCTTTTCCAGGTAAGTCTCTTTTCGAAGCATTTCTGATCTTTTTAGTGTGTGAGTTTAGGGGTTGAAATATCAGTATGCTTCACTGTAGCCTTTACATTTAGGCTAGACATTTTCCTCTTTTCCATAAAAGGAGTGTCACATGACCTCAAGGTAAACACATTGTGTTTAATAATGCTGTGAGAACCTAGTTCTACAAGCTCTTACAAATTATAAAAGATCTTGTCACCTATTAGCTCCTCTCCCTCTTACACCCTTTGATGTTCAGGGCTGACTTATTGATTGACATCGGGCTCTCTTGGGAATTCCGGCCTTTGATCCTTATTGTATGAAAAAGGTTAACCAAACCAAAGTAGCTAGCTAACATAAAAACACAGCACCATGTCTACTGTTTACATCCAAACACTCTACTTTCAGCTGTGGAATGTCTGAGGTGCAGGATATGATTCATTTATTATAACCAAAAAACAAAATAAAGACATAATAATGTAAGATAACATACTGCCTCTTGTTGATAGATGGTAAATCCTAAATTGGTAACATATTAATTTCAGATACAAGAAGCTTAATACCAGTGTTCATTTCTTGGACCCAGATATCTTCCCCTGACTCTTTTCCATGTTTGTTTCTCATCTCCAGAGGGATATCTGTGTTTCATCTTGATCTTCCCATGGAACATCTTTAAAGTTAGTACCTTTCAAGTTACATTCTTTGTTCTACACAGGCCTCAAGGCCTCCTTGACTATCAGAGCCATGAACTGAAATTTCTTTTTGCAAAAAAACAACCCCTACATATTTGTAGGACCCCTTAGCAGCTGTTTATATCACTTAGAGCAAGCAGAGGGCCTGCAAACACCTATAAATTTGTTTTATATGATGGTGTTCTATGTATTAGATTCTTCACAGAGAAAATAGTACTCGTACAGAAAATGAAAAAAAATAGCAGACACCTCTGACAAATATCCAAGCTCCACACTTCACCTTGACTATGACTGAAAGGAATTTAATTTGTCGTTGACGATTCAGTCTTTAAAAGAGCAGTGATTAACCAAGTGGCCCATCAGCTGCTTTATCCAGAGCTCTGTTCTACCTCTCTAGTCAAACACAAAGACACCTGCGTACTCACCCCCCCTCCATCAGTCCTCCTTCAGTACCCTGTTAAAATATTGAGCACGTACTTAAGTGCTATCGGCCCGAGAGCGGGTCACTCTGAAGGGTTCTCCAAGCTCTAAAGACGCTTCAAGAGACTCAATCAAGAAGGGAGTGAACTGGCTGGAATAAAACTGGCACTATCAATTATTTAACACAATCCTGAAACATTTATGCCATTTTATTGCCATCTTGAACATTTGTACTAACAACAGAAGAAGAAATGGAAGCTATAAAACTTTTGTTGGAAAGCTAAATGCATCAATAGAGTTTTGTTATTATTTTTTTTTAACCACTGATAACCTGATGAACTCTACAACCACAATGATACAACAACAACTTTACAACAATGTTTTTTGTTGCTAATAGAAATGCATAGATTATAATAAAGCCATACAATTGGTAAATAACTGACTTTGCCTGAGCATATAAAACAGGCTTTTGTTGTCACATACTGTATTACATGAAATACAAGAAGTAATAGAGAAGAGTGTGTGTTATTTGGCGTGAATTCAGGAGGTTTCCTGTCATTAGTGTATTCACATCCACCATCTCTCGTAACAACAGCCGAACTCAGACAGCTTTCACAGCTACAAGCACAAGGCCATTATGTTCTCACAGTGAAGAGGTCTCGTTATAGCAGGTGGGTGTGTGTTTGTGAGAGAGAGTGAGAGACGGGGGTAGACGAAGTGCATTAAGCACTATTTCTATTTTTTGACTTGTGATTCTTGCATATGCACTACCAGTCCAAGGTTTGGACTCACAAGGTCTTAGAGTCAGTTTGATAAAGGCTTATGGTTCAAATTTGTTTGAAAAGTTATTTCTGAATTAAAGTAGTTTTAAACTTAGAATTAGAAAAGTAGATTTTATTTGGAACTGAGGAGCTCGGACAATTTGGGAACTTTAAGAAAAGCTCGGTGACTCTCTCATGATGATGATGATGATGATGATGATGATGATGATGATTTATTTATTTATAATAAATAAATAAATAAATAAATAAATAAATATAAGATTTTATCATCTTTTGACGTCTTTACTTTTACTCATTTTTAGAAAGAAGACTCTTCTATGAGCAGGTGTGTTCAAACTTGACTGCTAGTGTATATTTGTGGCATATATTTGGCTTGTGATTGTGATTTTTGCAAACATTTAAAGGAATACTCCTGTGGTTTTCAACTTAATCTCTAATTACCAATCTGTAGCCTATGTGTGATTACAACAGACAAGAATTTTGGCACATTTTAGTTTACTGAGAAAAAAAAAACCCTTTGAAAACACCCTTATGAGGGAAGTCTTAGGGCAGTTGCTGGAGAGGTTACTAAATGTTTAAGCAAAACATATTTTTGTAAAATGTTTTTATGAGTTACAAATTTAGTTAATGTGTTAATTTATGTCTACACATGTACAGTATAATTCATCATTTTTGAGATGACACTACTTTTATACTTTCTTGTTCTATTTTACTCTTCCTAACCTAGATAACTCCTTGTATGACACAGATTTAAATACATAAATAAGCTTGTGATACAGCTATCTTTCCCTTTCTTCATTGCACCAGTGTTTGAAGGTTAGATAAGTCTACATAAGAACAGCTTTAGGGTGGCATAGTGGTGCAGTGGTTATCATTGTCACCTCACAGCTCCAGGGTCCTAGTTTCAATCCTGAGCTCTGGTTACTGCCTTTAGGTTTGCATGTTCTCTTCTGGTTTGTGTGGGTTTACTGTCAAAGTATGGTGATCTACCGATGAGAGTGAACGGGGATCCACTCTTACTCCGACACTTACACATACACGTACCACGAGACTTATCTTTGACCATCCTAGGTGAGTTCTCAAGCTTTGTGCTTGGGATAGGCTCCAACTCCACAATGACCCTGACCCGGATAAAGTGCTTACTGAAGATGGCAGCTTTGGTATGATTTTCTCTTGTCTGCCATCTTAAGACTTTTATTGTTGCAGCACTTACTCACTTAAACTAACAAGCACCTATAAACCTCCATTTAAAATAAAACATTTTTGTCTCACTACAGGGAAATGTTTTGAAATTCTTGTCCATGGTAATGGTGATAGAAATGAGTTAAAAAACAACAACCTAGTATTATTCCTTTAATGTTATCTAGTCATGAGAGTGGGGAATGTAAGTCCAGATCTGCAAATAGGACCTTGGTGTATAATGTGGTCTTATGTGGTTGGCCAGAAGAATGTGACTGAAGGTGCTAGTTCACATTTGTCTTTGATTACAACTGATGAACTGCGATGCTGTCTGTCTCTATGTGACCCTCACATTTGGATTTTTCCCAGCATTTGTGACATGGGGCCTCATGTTCCCCCAGACACCCCCACCACACACACACAAAGACAGAATGAGGGAGAGGGCACCCCTGATTGATGAGTGGGTGAATGAGACAGTGAGAAAGATGGAGAGAATCTCCTTATCAGGGTGGAAAATGAGTGGATTATAATGTAGTTGTATGCCCCCTCTGGATAAGGCAGGATGCAGGAGCACTATCAGCAGCAAGCAGACGCCTGGGGTGTCACCCCAACACACATGCACACACGCACAAAGCTGATAGAGGTGAAAACACCTGATTCACTGTTATAATCTCTGAAAATTCTGATTTATCCACAAAAAAAAAACAAAAACAATAAAAAAAAGTAAAAAACTGAGCACTACGTTATGTGTAGGGTGAAATGCATTTTAATTAACACTTTTTAAAACTAACACTTATATTCCAGTTAATATTTTCATATTTTCTAAATATTTGCTACTTTTGGTTTCTACAGCATATATATATATATATATATATATATATATATATATATATATATATATATATATATATATATATGTGTGATTATGAGACAGTATAAACAGAG
>CM074952.1:8395012-8425833 GCA_037577455.1 Pangasius macronema | reverse complement strand
TATATATATATATATATATATATATATATATATATATATATGCATACTGAATATTAACATATAGTTCATGTGCTTGATTTCTAGATTTCAGATGTAAAAATATGTGCACGTGAAAATGTGTGTGTATTTCAGCTGTTAAAGACAGTGTGATCCTTTGCCAGCACATGTTGAAAATGTCATGTTATTGATATGCAAACAGTATTAGGAACTCTGCCATTTCCTAAATATGTGAGGCCCAGTGAAGTGCCGACGCTGCAAAATTCAGCAGTCTATTCCAGTAAATAAACAGCACAGCACAGGGACTCACAAACTGAAAGGATGTGTGGGCTTATTCTCAGTGGAGCTCTGAGCAGCCGCACTTATTCAGGCCAGTGCGCACTCATTTATTCCTCCTCTCTCCTTTTCTTCTCTCAGTCATTTTTGGTCATGTGACATTTCACTTTTTGACATGTCCACCACCACTCCTTTATTTGTCTTGCACACATACACACACATAGTACTCCGCTACTGTCTTATGCTCCTTCGTCCATGAAGGACAGAACATGTATTCAGCAGACTGATAAACTGTTTCCTCCTCATGCTTCACAGGTCCACACCTGTTTACAGTCTGTGCTATACAAAAAATGCCTAGATAAGCAGGGAGAGTGTGAGTGTGAGACTGTGCACCCCTGATATGGGCCATCAGAGTGAGGATTGCCCTGTCCCAAGTGGCATGCTTGCAACACAGCAGTACCTGTTTATGCAGTAGAGCTAGGTCAGTGAGGTCACTGGGGGTCCCATTTCTCATTTTAGGCTTCAAAAAGGTGCCCATGAGCTCCCTCTATGCACATTTACTCTGCCTCTTTGTCAGCCCCTGCATGGAAGCATACTAATCAGCAGTCTCTTACATCTCTTACCCAAAACCCTTTATGGCTATTTAGATCAATCACAATCACTATAAATGGGTTTGCTGGGAGAAAGTTGCAGGCCTAAAGTATGTTTCATTAATTTAAGTTGTCATGAAATATTATGTGAAAGAGACTCAGTGAAAGAATTACTTAAGTGTGAGAAGTTAACTAATTTATGCTTGCCACAGCACATCATTTCGTACTATATACAGTATATTTGAATTTGTCAGTGTGATCTTATGCAATTTGTTTTTCTTTTTGGGGGATTCATAAAATGATTATGAATGTAATTTGAAAATGAAGTGTAAAATTTTATTTGTCGTCACATTGCAACCATTATCTCCATTTCTCTTATAAACAGCACAAGCAATTAAGTGAATAATGACTGTAATTTCTCTGCCAGTATCACAGAATTGCAAGCCATATAGAAAGCACTGCACTGAACACAACTGGAATGTAATGAGCCCTTAGGCTTGTCCCAAATGCTTCCCTTTACATCCTTGTACCTGGATAGCTATTGAGAAGGTTAAGGTTTTTTCATTTGTATATGTTCTTAGAAAAAAAAAATTCACCCACATCATCATTGTTTGTAGAAAGTTGTACAAATTTCACATCAGGGCACAAAGATCACTTCAGGGTTTACAGATTGCCAATCAGATTGTGGTATTGTGTGCAGTTACAGTTTGGCACTGCAACATGTAGAATTTTCAGTTTCAGTCCTGGCCCCTCAGCTGTCTGGTGTTTCCAGCTGGCCACACACCATCAGCTATCTACAGTTGTTCACTTTACCCCGCACCCTAGCTATCTGAATTTGAATACTTCGCCCAGCCCCTTCATCTCTCTGAAGTTGTTCACTTTACCCTGGAGGCTTAATTACACTTGCTTTTAACTTCCTGTGTGTTAATGTCTATGCAAGCTGTCTGCGTGTTTACGATATAATCGTAAATATTGGGGGCAGTATAGCAACATATGACCCTATATCCGCAACTGACTAAACAAACTAGCACTGTGTCTTAAATTGCATACTTATGTACTATTCTAGACCATTATTTAGTACTAACACTAACTGTCTTTTCTATTACAGATAGTATTTGAATTTTAGAAACCTCTTGTTGACCCTTCTGTTGAACCATTGAACCATTTATTTTGTGTACTGGTCTTCTGTATTTTCTAGATTAATACTTTTGTATGTAAAGTTTTATTGATTTGAGACGCAGCTCATGACAACAATCAGAACGATGGTAGAAAGTTTTAAAGAATGACAGAGTTCTTAACATGGAATCTCTGTGCATGGAATTGCTAAACATTGCAGTTTGACTTGAACCCTGACAGGGATGATTTGGCTCTGATGTGCCATATGGATGTCACGTTTAATCCACCACAGGTACATAAACTACACAGGCAAGTATGTGGACAGTGCTGCTCACAGTGTTACAAGTGCATGCAAAGTCATACGATAAGTATAAATGGGTCTTTAGCTATCTGGAGTCGGCAGTTTGCCCTGCCCCTCAGCTCTCTGAAATTGCTCACTTTACTCTGCCCCTTAGCTATCTGGCATTGTCTACTTTTCCCTGCCCCTCAGCTATCTGGAGTTGTTCACTTTACCCTGCCCTTTAGCTATCTGGAGTTGGATATCTGGCCCTGCCCGATGTAAGATAAGCTGTGAACTTTCTAAGATTTACAGTTGCAGATTTAGAGATCTGATTATAGATTTGCAATTTATAAAATTACAATTATATTGTTGCATTAGCATACATTTGACAGGAAAATAACTCCATAGTTACTGTTTCCATTGAATTCCAACTGTATATGTGCAAGTGCAACCCTAAAATTAATCCTTTTCATCACATCCTTGATGAACACTGAATCTGTCTGGACAAAAAAACCCTCTCAGAATAGGAACAAAAAGCCAGTCTGCTTCATTAGTATGGAAGTCTTGGTTTTGTAATTATCTCTCCAAAATTAGCTGACACACACACTCACACGCACACACACAAGGGAATGGAGGGTCTTCCAGGTTCCCCCCTTTCATCAGCATCACCCCCCTTCCCTTCTCAACCTTATCCCCTGAAGCTCTGCACCCCACCAACATCACCACCAGTGTGAGCAGCTACACTTATAATAAACCAAAAACGTATGTTCTCAATATATATGCAAATGGTGGCAGGTCCCAAGGTGAAGCCGCCTAGGCCCAGTGATCTCAGTGTCTACTTTATGAGTGTGAGTGTGTGTGTGTGTGTGTGTGTGAGAGAGAGAGTGTGTGTGTCTGTCTGTGTGCATGCATGCACATACACATACACATTTTATGTTCATTTTGTTTTGCTCATTTGCAATGATATGGAGGAGCGTCAGCAATGAGAAGGCAGGGGACTATTTGAGTATTGGAATAAGCTGTGTTTCCCCTCAGGAGCCTCATATTTCATAGCAATATCTCCTCACCTCCCAGAGAGGAGCTTTTAAGTCTGGAGGCAGAACACACCATTCCTCCTACGCTCTTTAGTGTGTTTACCTTAATTTACTTTTTTCCTTATATACGATTTGATAAATGACTAGGCAACACAAAATGCAGAATAGCCTTTTGTTTGCTTGGATACTTTATACTTTTGTATTGTGCCTTAGGAGTTTGGGAGTACTTAAGGGAATACTCCAGCATTTTTCAGTGAAATCTATACCATATCTGTGCAATTATCACAAGAATTTCACATTTTGTTGTGCTGAAAACTCATTTCCTTACAACTCACCTATTATCGATGGATGTGTAAGGGTGGCTGTTGCAGCAGTTAATAAACATATTATGTGAAATGTATTTTTGTAGAAAATGTTCATGCAGTCTTAAGACAAAGGTTTTTGTAAACGATTTCTAAATTTGCACAATTCATCCCTTCAGAGAGAAGGCTACTTTTTCAGAGAGGATTACCAACAGAGTTAGTTTTCTCCTGCACCACAAAACACCACAAAACGTTTTAAAGGAATTACTTTTTACTGCATTGCACCAGTGTTGGAAATTTAGATGAACTCTACTTTGGTAAGACTTTATCTCATGTCTGTCTCATTCTAACATGTTTATTGTTAGAGTGTAAAGGTTGTAGTTTTGAATTTGAGTTCTATTTTGATGTAGTTACAACTGTTTCATTTCATTCTGTACATTTTGTGTTGGTAGTCAAGGCTAAGGAAGAAAAATCTATTTTTTCTCAGTTCTCTGTTTCTCTTCCAATGTGCTGATGTAATCTTACACTCCGTTCCACGTCTCTGTTTCAGCGGTGGTGAGCCGTGCACATTTTGTTCCCGACACATTGTGCTCACCTGATATTATCTGTCAGAAACACTGTATTATATATAACTCCATATATACAGGTGACAAATTAAAGGAAGCACTGTTATTCGATCAACTGGTGTTTGATGATGCAAAATCTCTCATGAGTGTTGAGATCTGGTGACTGCGAAGGCAACAGCATGTTATTTACTTCATTTCCCTTTTCATCAAACTATTCAGTGAGCCTTCGTTCCTTGGTCATCCGGAAAGAGGATAAAGGTGATCAGTCAGAAGAAATTTGTATTGATTTGCAGTGACGCTTCCCTCTAAGTGGAAAAGTGGACTTGAACCATGCTAGCAAATTGTCCTCCACAGCATAACAGAGTCACCGGTTTTTCCTTTAATCTGTCACCTGTCTGTATGTGTGTGTGGGTGTATATGGATGTGTGGGTATGAGTGCATGTGTGTCGAACCATTGTAGCTGTTTCTCATCTTCTGCACCATGCACGATTACCATACAAAAAAACACACCAGCATTTACACTTTTACCCTCACAGTATGCATTATCAAATGACCTGCCTGCTCTTTTTGTTGGAACACGGCTCTTTTGATGATTAATTAACCCGATTAAAAAAGAATAAGACTTGTGACAGCATCGTTTCCAGATAACTAGAGACAAGGTAAAGAGATGACCAATGTAATTATCATGAAATTTGCATTTTAAGAAGGCCTGTCTAATGCATATCTCCAGATCGAGTTTTGAGGAGAGCGTTGTAGGGAAGTGGTTGGTGATTCGGACCATATTAAAATGCTAATCTGGAATGATGGATTTGTGTACTGGTTTGTCAGAGCAGGTATGTGGGTGCATCTGAGCCCTGTGGGCGAATATTAGGGTTAATTGGGTATGGCATAGCGAGGACTGTTGAATAATATAAAATCCATCAGTGTTTGATGTTGCACTGGTGTTTAGCTAAGGCAGAAAATCTGATATATCTACAGTCAGGTTCAAGCATTGCTGACGTGTGCTCCTGATTTCAGCACTTTTCCAATAACACCGTATAGAAATTCATGCAATTTCTACTAGCTTTCACGTGCCATCCTATACCTCCGCCTTCACTCACACAAACGCATAGATCCACTTTCAATTCCTCAAACCTTTTTTTTTCATACAAAATCAATACTCTTAGGAGCTGAAGTAATGGTCCTTAAAGTTGTGGACTGGTGGGAGTTTTCCTCTGTGTGTGGTGAGATCGAGCTCCAGACCCCTGCATGGCTGATGACAGTGGTGGTACATGCTTATTACTCTTAAACACAACCCTCCAGATGGCGTTATTTATGAGCAACACCATGACTACCCCTCTGCATGTCTGCCATGTAATCAAAGAATTTACCCTGCTGCTACAGCCTGTTGGCTTAGGGCATATTATGCATATTATGATGCATTATGCATGCACCATGTTGCAACCTACCCTGTCTGAGAGAGGCCAGGAGGAGCATAGACGAAAAGAGCAATGGATGGGTTAAGAGTTCTTTTAGGGAGGGTGCCAGTGAGAGTGATTTCAGGAAAGGTGCTGCGTTCTGAGAGATGAGGGGTTTTAGAGAAAATAATGTTATTTAAGGGGTAAGAGGAATGTTAGCGAGGGTGTTATTTGAAGGTGGGGGAGCGAGCTATAGAGGAGACCCTATTAGCATAAATTATCAGTACTCCAACATCAGCTCAGCAGCTTTTCACACTTAATTGGGCATCTCAGTGCCGGGCTGCCTGAGTGGGTAACAAAAGCTCCGCTTTCACTCACTAGGCACCAAGCTGTGCTCAGACAAATAGGGCATGAGTGATCTGACGCATGCTAACATGTTCACATGCAGCTGATCTAGCTATCGCAGCTTCGCTCACTTCCTGTAGCTCGCAACAGAGGAGTGAGAAAACGAAAGGGGGGAAGAAACATTTTATGGATGCCATTAGTGCTCAGTCTACCATGGAAATTCATTTAGAAGTTGATAAGAAATGATGATCATCAAACAGAAACAATGTTGGCTCTAAATGTTTTGTGGTTTTGAACAGCAAACCTTGGTGATCAGTGGAATAACAAGTCAAGATTGTTTGTAAATCCTGAAATCATAAGCATGTCTCAGTGGGCTTTACAGGCCCTTAAACTGTTAGCAGCTCCCAGCTGTGCTTACAGAATTTAATGCATGCACATAACTGAATCACACAGCATGCATGTAAAAATATGAAATAATATCCAGTGATCCCTGGTTCCTGAATGACTTTTTACAGTTGCAGAATATAGGCTGGATGCATAATAAGGCTGATTGTAAGATTCTTGGAGGCTGTAAGGAAATACAGTGTCTGCTGGAGAAGTGGGCTTTGATCTTGTGCGATCTCAGGTTCCTCTCTCCCACGCTGTAAGGCTGACAAGCTGTTACAGCAAAAGTTTCAATCATCATAGTCAATAAACCTGCCGACATCTGGCCTCACTTTCACACATCAGAAAGATTTAATCAAACCAGGTGAAACAGAGGGCCTTCCCACACCTCAGTTAATTATTTTTTAATAACAGCATGTCCAGAAATCTTTTATTTCTCTTATGCCTCAGCATGTTGCCAATAATCATATTTTTTTTATTAATTAAAGAATTACATCACACTTTTCTTTCTTTATGTTTAATATTGGGAAACACTCATGAAACAAGTTAATTCTTGTTATCACTTATGTAATAGCAGCTAGTTCCCTCACCAGCGTCTCTTTTTCTCTCTCTTGAGTTTAATTAAAAAAAAAAAAAAAACAGCTCGTTATTTTAGAGAGAAACCAAAAAGTGTCTGAAAACTTAAAGTTACAGCTTGACTGTAGACTCGTGACACTGGAGACTAATTCTGAAAATGCTAACTAAAGGTCTGCTCACAGAAAACTTCACCATATCAACAATTTTGTACGCCCTTTTTTGTGTGGAGTGTATGTCATAAATTGTTATTACACAGGGTGTCCCAAAAGTCTCCATACACAGGGGAAATTAACACTTTTTTTTATCAAAATATCTTCCAAAATCTTTCATACTTGGTTTATATAAATTTTTTCCCAGATAGCCTTTAAGAATGCCTTTGACAAAAGAAGATCATATTGAAATCATTCTCATGGCTGGATCGAGAAGCTGTCGCAAGGTCGCGATGGACTTTAAAAGGAAACATGGCAAGCACATCAGACACGACACTGTTGCCAAACTTATTAACAAATTCAAAAGGACTGGAAGTGTAATGTAAAACATCAAAAGGCTATCTGGCTATCTACAGTAGTCTAGATTACTCAGCTAGCTAATGGCTTACCTGTACTTGTTTTCGCAGTTTGGACGTTGACCTGTCACATGCCATCTCCATGGGTTTTGGTCCACATAATTAGCATTATCATGATGCTCATTTAAAGCATTTTAAACTGAAGATACCTGATAACTTGGACCAGGGATTCTCATCTGTCTCCACTGTCTCAGACATTGCTGCTGTTGAGTCCTTGGCTAATATTTGCCTCCTGAAGCATAAACTTTCAACAAGAAGTCACTTTATTCTGATTGTCTCCCAAAATAGAATTATTTAAAATTCGCAACTATACTGTCTTTTAATTGGACTACAGGGGTAAATGCATTTTTTTTTCTCTCTGTAATGGTGAATATTTTATTTAAAAAAAAAAATCAAGTAATTAGAGCTTTATGAGGCTTTATTAGAGTTTTTAAAATGCTTACATGGAATCATTACCAGCTTACAAAGAATTATATGCAGAGTTATAATGATTTATGAATATGGACTTCACAGAAAGTGTTAGCTAGTCTTGTGATTCTTTTGAAGTGAAGTTTTCCCCACTAGCACAGGTGATACAATCTCCCCTGTGTTGCTCCTTTATCTTTGACTCTCCCCCGCTGCAGAATCTTCTAGTTCCACCCTGTAACTGTGAGGATCTTGCTGTACAGCAGCAACCAAGTGACATAGTCAGCAAAAATACCGTGAATTATACATGCTCTTAATGGACAAAAATCTTTGCCGAGTGTGTGAGTGCAGACGTCCTGACTGATGGCTTCATGACAGATTTCATTATGAGATAAGGATACATATGGTATTGCTGACAGCTGTTAATTACGGTTCCAGTGTTTAGTGGGCCTTTGTCAGAGACTGAACTACTAGTGTGGTTTAAAACATACAGTTGGATATTTATTTGTGGTAGCTGCTTGAGGTGCTAGTTATTGCACCGCTTAAATTCATTTTGTCGTGCTTTTCTCATGACTTTCACCACATTCTTTGTCTGTTCTTTTAAAACAAGTAGGTGAGTATTTGTGGTTCTCAAAAAAGGTGAGAATTTGTGGTTCTGAATTTTTGTTCTGTTGCTTTCATGTATCAGGTTGATATGGGACTAATGATATTTCAAACTAATTATTATTAGTGTGTTTAGTTTTGTAAGGTGTGGTGAACCATGCCAGTCTTTGCTGCATATGAAAGTGGCATGAGCCACGACCTCACCTACTCCTGTGCACCTCGGCAACAGCGTATAAAGGCGAGGCTGCTGCAGAGCCAGTGCAGAAGAAACTAGGGCAGCTGAGGCTCTGTTTCATCAATATGGATGAAGAGAAGGAGCAACAAGCTAAGCCTAACCCTTATCTGCCCCATTCAGAGAGAGAGGGAGGGAGAGAACGTGAAAGATAGAAAAGAGGCACATTAATATTCTCAGATGGCAAGCTTTCTGTGGTTCAGGTTTTTTTTTTTTTTTTTTTGGAAATTCAGCATTAAATCTATCATCCAGTGTAACATTATTCAGACTGCCAATGCTGAATTGACACATGTAATCAGCTTTCTCCCAGATGTTCAGTGAAATGTGGAAGGTGCTGGAACCTGAGGTCTCTTAACCACAAAAAAAAGGAAAAAAAAAGAAAACAGAATAACTTGGAAGAAGCACTTGAAATAATTTGTTTGTTCTCCATTTCATTCGACTGGAACCCTTTTGACCTGTGGTAAGGATGGATCTAGCTTCTTATGCAAATGAAAATCAATTATGTCCCAGAGAAGAAGGAAGAAGTACATCTAATTAGAGATAGAAAGAGTAAGAGAGAGAAAGAAAGATAGAAATACAGAGAGCGAGTAAGAGAGAAAAGGCTTTAATGGAACTTCCTTTTAACAAACCTTTGATGGTTATGGGAACTAAAAGATAGAGCGAATGTTTACACTTTAAGTGGAGCTTATTAAATGTAAGTAGGAAAGTTCTGGTGTTCTTCACAGAACTCTGAATGCTTGCTAACAAGCAGGATAATTAAAGAATGCAGCATTTCCCAGACAATACAAAAAACCTTTCATCTCTTGCAGAGGCTCAGACACACAAATGCACATTCATGAGCAATAAGCAAAGCATTAAATCTCCGGATGCGTGCATTTCAGCCACATTAGACTATATTTAGATTTTAGTATGTTTATGCATGAAGATGTAAAAAATAACAACACTCAAAGCTTTTGCTTTCCATACGATGGACAACAAACACATCTCAAGAATGAATTACGGATGATAAAGAGTGGGCGAGAGTGAGGGAGAGTTAGTGAGAGAGGAAGAGTGTCTCCCGGGTGGGTTTTGAGTTTCCCCTCCGAGCCGGATGAAGCGAGTAATCCGGAAGAGTGAAACCACAGCAGCGGTAAAGTGAACCGGGTACCTGGAGAGATACAGAGATAGAGGGAAAGAGAGATGCAGAGGGGAAGAAGCATGACCCCTCCCCTCCCCTTCCTCTCATTATAAGTCCCATTCAAACAGTTAAAGTGAGATGAGCTGTAAGATGTAGAGATAGTGTTGATCATGCCCCTCCTTTCTCCCGCCACACCAATCTGTGTGCAACCCAAGCTCCTAAGACACAACAGCAGGCCCATCCATCGCCTGAGGAGGACAGAGGGGAGGGTAACCATGGTAACGCCTGTCCCGGGGCATTGACCAGATGCTTGAGTGAAAGACGAGGATTTATTTCCCCTTTATTTGTGAAAAGGGGGTCAGGGGGTGGGTGGAGATTACACACAACCTGTAACATTTCACTTGTTGATGACTGAGATTACAGACTTATTCATTTAGCCTTTTAATACTACAATCAGTGTAGAAATTTTACTATGTGATATATCTCACAACAGAACTTGTATTTTTTATTTTTATTTTTTTTTTGCATTATGCCCAACCAAACCGTAAAAAGCACTTAAGTGGGAATGACAGTCCTGAGTTATGCACTACAGTTACCAGAGTCTAAACCCTTGAAAGGATGTTAGAGTTTCAAGAGGCCCCCAGCAGGACTCTGTAAATTCTTCATGTTATCAGCAGGAGAACGTGTAGATGTGCTAATGCTAGTGTGCTGTCCGTTGTGCTCAATACGTAACTAGGTCATTTACACTGAGGTGAAATTCAGGTCACAAACACAACTTGACTTCACTCCAACAACATCTCAAAGTCACTTTTTGTAATGCTATAGAGAAGAGCTCATTTATCCATAGAGATTTTCATGAATATTTACAGTGTGATGTGTAGTAAATGTAGATCCAGGTTTCTGTAAAGGTGCTTTTTCCACATCTATTGATGAATAGTAAATTATAATGGCCAGGGTTGGCAAGTCAAAATATTAAAATAAACACTATGAACTGTGATTTTTTTCATTTGCTAAAATTTGACACTAAATGACAGTTTTCTCCTTTGTGACTTGACACTGTGCTACTTACTTTTACATTTAATACAGTTCAGTTGCATTGTATTTGTGTAGTGCTTTTAACAAGAGCACAAAGCAGCTTTACAGAGATCTGGTTTTAGATTTATATTTAGATCCCTAATGATCAAGCCAGAGGCAACAGTGGCAAAGAAAAACTCCCTGAGATGACATGAGGAAGAAACTTTGAGGGAAGCAGGCGTGAAAGGGAGCCCATACTCTTCAAGATGACATCCGATAGTGGGATTATAAAGCATTAAACCTCTACAACTATATATTATAAAGTCAAACAGTATTAAGCATGATGAAAGGACGTTCGATATGAGCATATTGTGAATAGGAGTCCTGGTATAAAGTCTTTGTGATTACAATTACCAAAGCAATTTACAGTTGAGACAAGATACAATGGAGCAGTTAAGGGCCTTGGTATGGACACAACAGTGGCAGGTTGGCAGTGGGATTTGTACTCATAACTTTCCCATTAGAAGCCCAAAATCACAACCACTGAGTCACCATTGCTACTTCTACAGCAACTGGTATGTTTGAAGAGCAACTGGTATGTTTAACAGAATGAGTTTTAAGGGGGTAGAGGCCAAGTGCATGTGAAAAGACAACATGAACATTCATGACACCAAGACAATATTTAGCAAGACTAATAAGACTGAGACTGAGACATGTCCTAGTACAAATGTCAATACATCTGAGACTAGTCTGAGACAAATCTAATACAGAAAATGTCTTGAGACTGAACTCTATTTTACAGGATGTGCAAAATTGTAGACTGCACAGTGCAGGCCAGAGCCTCAAAAGCTGTCCCACATTTGCAATTATTTTCCTTTCACTATTTGCTTCATCCATGAAATGCTTGAAATGCTCAGTATATTTCCTTTTTTCATTGCAACTAGAGCATGTGAAGCCTGGGATAATTATGATTACTTACCAACAGGTAGTAGTCATCATTTCACCCCTTAAAGTCCCAGATTATTATTTAGTTTTTTTTTAAAGCATATAATTCAGTAACTGCTATGCATTATTCAGTAAATACAGTGAAACTAATAAAAAAGTTAGTGAGCATTCAGTGAGTCTTAGGGGTTATAAGAAATTGAATCACAGCAAGTTAACACTCCCAATCTAAGATGTGTTATTTGCATCAAATATAAAGATATTATTAACACATTATATATTTCTTGCACAACATTCAGTCTAGTTCAACAATCTGTTTGGATCTGGTTTCCAAAAACTCTTTGATAGTAACACAAAATCAAGTCTCGGGTGATGCTGCATTCACCAAACTGCAATTTGATCAAGAGTTTGGGCTGAGTGTCAACTCTAAAGGAACCCAGAATCAATATTTGCTGTATCCATGTGGGATTCACATCTTCACTTCCTTGTCTTATATCACTTTCTACACTATCAGTGACATGACACAGTATTCTATAAAGTTGCTTTATAACAATGTCATGTTAAAAAACACTGTACAAATAAAGTAAGTAAATAGAATTGAAACAAGTGCTTTCAGGTTGTATGTGGTGACATAAAAGCACATTTTTGATCATCTTTATGGCACACACAACCTTAAAGAATGTGTTTAATTATACGGATATAGACCAGTGTTTTCTGATATATGAACTGTAACTAAATGTACTCACGAATAAGCCTCCAGCCACCATCTTTTCTCCTCTTACACTTCAATAACATTTTACTTCCAAATTCAATTCTGTATGTCTATTCTAAACACAGAGTCAAAAAGAGAGTACAGACAGAAAGAGAGTGAAAGAGGTGCTCAAACACTTAATTAAATGTAGAATTTACTGACAAGGGGTGAGTGAATTGAGAGGCCGTCTCTCATTGCTTTGTGTGCACAAAGAAGCAGCCGCCATAATGGCACAAAAGAGGCAATGATGGAGCAGATGCCGACATCATCCCATTAAATAGAGCCGACCATTCAGAGGGAGAATGAAGATCACACCCAACACCAGCAACCTGCTAAAAGAGGCTCTTACTCACACCTACACACACACACACACACACACACACACACACACACACACACACACACACACACACACACACACACACACACATATGCAAGACCCTCTTCATTATCCCTGTTATTCATGCAGAATTGTGGGAGAAGTTTGGCTCATAAAGTCTTTATTAATTACAGTTTAATTGTTTCAGATGTTTGGTAAGGTTACACTGTAAATCATCCATTGGTACTATGTTGTGTTTCGAATCATCAGCACTGTAGGAGGTTTGATGTCTTAAGGGGACAATTCTACAGCAAAGCTGCAGTATAGCAGTCCAATAGATGACAGTTGATGGAAAAACAGAGATGGAGTTGCCATAGCTTACTATTAGATATTGTCTTTGATGGATTACTGTTTATGCAAAGCTTAAGGCAATACCTTTATGTTTGCAGCTTGTAAGACTCACATAAAAAGAAATGCCAGAATCTAAAGATATTGTTGTGACAGTTTTATTGAGACTAGATGCCTATAACCACTGGTCCATTATAAAAAAAAAGTTACAATCACAATGTACAGCCAATGGTGAAACAGGTCCATTCGAGCTCAGCATTAAGTCTCATTCACCAGTGCCAGCATTTTCAGATTCAGAGTGGCATCTCGGCACCACTCGCACGCTGCAGTCGCAGTATCTTCATCATATCCGTCATGTTTGATTTGCAATAGTCTGTGGTTGGGATCTTTGCTCCTCTCTCAGTTCTAGATGAGCGATGCAGCTCTGTTTTCTTTTATATGCAAGTGGTGTACCGTTGCTGGGCATCGTTCTGCCAGTTGATTCTACAGATTGATGAGTTGCACCTGTCAGACCAAGAGTTTGGCAGATTGACGTCACTGGTGTCTGGTTGTTCTAAGAGCTGCATCAAGACATATTAGGGTTCATTAGGGGAAAACCAGATCATCGGATACTCACTTTTTGACTACAGTGTAGGTCAAAAGGATGGCAGCATAACACTTATTAGTTATGTTATTGAATATAGCACAGAGAATATGAGCAGCACAGATGTCTGGCAGACCAGAAGCCTCCTTCCAGCACATCACTTCTTGCTAATGAACCAAAGCGAGAACTTGATCTGATCACTGACCCTCATTTCTTTAAAATGTATGTATCTAAAGCAAGCTAGCTACACTACGAACTACACTACAGAAAAAGTAGCTAACTACATTGAAATCACATCAATTCTCTGTAAAATATTAAATAACGGATCCTGCATGCAATACCAACTTGCTAGTAGAAGATGTATTTTGCTAACTAGCTGGCTAATAACTTTGCTAGCTATGCTAAACTATCCCACTATGTTTGTACGTAGCTAGGCTAAATACGTACGTAGGCTAAGCAACCTACAGACAAGGAGCAACTACACAACATTATGGATTAAAAATATATCTTGTGTATCTTTAGAAAATGAAATATAGTGCATACTCAGCACTACTGTGTGGCTAAAATAGTAAATACCTGACCCTGCTAGTAAATGAGTAGCACCTTGCTACTAAAAATATGTGGTTAACTAGCTTGCGAATAACTTTGCTAATAACATGTATGGTCTACTATTGTCCCACTATGGCTAAAAGCCAAGATGTAATCAACATTTGTACAGAAGTAGCCTTTAACACTGACAGTTTTACATATAAGAAGTTGATCCGGGAGTTTTCTTACACCTGATTTCAAACATTTTTTTTAACATTTCATGTTAAAAGCTTACAGAATACATCTTTAGCTTATACCTAAAAAAGAGCACAATTTAAGCTCTTTTCTTAAAAACTGATTTAAAAAAATAAACAGATATATTTTTACATGTTGCCCCCCTGCACATAAATGTAAAGCAGTTAGGTTGTAGTGTAGTGTAGTATGTGCATTACCTCTGGTCTCTGTGAATAACACAACACTGCAGTGGCTGAGGACCTTTGGACAGGTGCTTTAAAGAATACTGGCATGGTACAGAGAGGCATCCTTACCATATGTCAGAGTAATCTGGGAGCTCCTTTACGGCTCTGCTGAGGGACACTAAGATCATTTCAAGACTTCTTCCCACTTTAAATGATTACTGTTACAAAGCTGCAGCCTCCAGGCTTCAGGCAGAGACCGATACTGTAATTTAAGGATAACTTGGGCGTTTAAGGGCCGGTACTTATAAGCCTTTAGAGAATGTTTGTCAGGTTATAACATGTATAGCAATCTCTGTAAAAGTCATTGTTTATGTACATATATATATATATCTATATATACAGTGTCAAAAGCTGCTCAATAGATCTCATACGTGCTGCCTCGGAAAAGTAATGAAATAGACTGTGGAGATTTTAATTATTGTTGTATTTGTCCTTTGGGTCCACTATCAGAAGCAATTCCTGTTAATCATATGCAAGATTTCCATGTGAATATAATCTGAGTTTGCATCCTACGCTAAATCCATCTCAAATTAGCATATGTATGCTCTAATTTTACATGGTGTAGGATGATGAAGATTAAAATTAATTAATTTTGTAATTAATTGGCTACATGTAGTAGGGCAGACATCTTGAGGGCACAGTAGAGAAGAGAGAAGAAGAAGGTAAGTGATGGGTTGTAGCTCTGCTATAAGCCTGTATGTATATAGTGTGGAAAATGGATAGGGATTAAATGGTTATATAGTTATTATGGTGTGTGTAGGTGTTTGTGCATGAACGGTGCATAGATGCATCAGTAGTCACAGGGTATTCTGAGGATACAGGGATGAGTGGGAGGAAGGAAAGTAGCGCGAGGATGCACGGCGTGCAAGAGTGCGCGACATAAACTGTGTCACTTCATTCGAAAACAATAGAGAACAGGACATGGAGCGCCCCCCAGCCACATGGCTTTATCGTCTGCCTCCTCCCTCTCCCTTTCTCTTACTCTCCTTCCAGGCAAGTGAATGAGTGGGGGTGAAAGTAGGGGAGGCGGCTTGTCAGAAGGGGGTCTGGTTGTGTTCCCCAGTCTGTGTGTGTATGTGTGTAAGAGAGAGAGAGAGAGAGAGAGAGAGAGAGAGAGAGAGCGTGTGTGAATGCACAGACGGTTCAGTAGTAATTTGATGTGTGTCCCGGGGGACATTTGATGGATTAAAGCTAAGCAGCTCCATTGCTGAGTACCACCTGATCTCTCTCCCACTGCCGCCCCATATAAGCCTGGCTGACTGCTGATCTCAGCTAGTCTCACAGTCTCTCTCTTTCTCCCTCTCTCTCTCTCTCTCTCTAGCTGTCCTTACTCTGTCTTTTCTCTCTCCTCTTCCACTGTCTTTCTGTCTTTTCTTTCTCTAAGCGGCCCCCACTGCAGCCCAGGAGCTATCCAGTGCTGAATGTGTTTTCATTTTTACCCCCCCCTGTTTTTTTTTTCCACGAATGGGAGAGAGAGGGAGTGTATGCATGTGCGTGTGGTCCATACAGTAGAGCGCACACACAGCATTGCATCGTCCATCGTCTCTCTTCTTGCCTGCTCTCCATTTTCTTTATCTCCATCCCTCATTCTTTTAGTCCCTTTCTTTTTCTTGGATCTTTTCTTTCTTTAAGTTGAACAAATACACGGATACACGATTCAGTCTTCGTCGCTGCACTGCTTTTTTGCTCCAGGAATCTTTTTTCCCCCAATTTTTTTTCCCCTCTTCGACGTCCATGCGTAGTGCTTCTTGTGTGTGTGAATCATGCCCCGCTCCTTTCTGGTGAAGAAGATCAAGCTGGATGATTTCTCCTCGTCTGCTGTGGTGGCATCTAACCATCATCATCATCACCATCACCTGGATGAGTCCTTCACTTTCACTCGCTCCATCACGGACTCTGTAACCAGTTTGGGCATCCGGCTCAGTGAGAATGGTGAGTGTGTGTGTATGCAAGTGTGGGATGTCTATCACTTTGGCCAAGCACATGCTCTATAGCTTTATCTTTCCAGCTACAAGTCACTGCCTTCAGTTGAACATAGCTGTAGCAGAGCAAAACCAGGATGAATTTCATGCTGATGATTTTATACTAAACCAGAGAAATACCGCCAGATGTTCGGTAATGCCTGGTGTTTTGTTGTTGTTTTAGGATCCTGTTTAATTCTTAAACCCTCTTTCACCTCATCCCCCTTTTCCCACCCTCTCTCTCCCGAGCTCCTGCTGTGGCTGTGGACTTTTGTGTGTTTTTTTTTTTTTGACTTGGGCGATATGCAGACACAATCCAGGTCACGGAGTAGCGATTGGCTTATGTAAATAAGGCCATATGACCAGGCTCTGGCATGCTGCTGATAACGGGCTTGTTTCGCTGCGACTGCTAATGCTAAGTGCTAAGTCCTTTTTCTTATGTGGACAGGCTCCTGTTGCTGCGAGAACAGAGATGCTGTTTGGACCAAAAGTGTCCCGGGGCATGATTGGATAATGCTTTTGTCCTTAGCTTGTGTTGCCCTTGAGTTTCTACCGCCGTCCAGTCCACCCCCTATGGCATGTATATTATCATTCTCTCTCCTCCCCCATCCTTCTTTCTAGCACATCTCTCTTCCTCTTTCTCACAGTCTGTCTCTCTCCATCCCCTCCTTTTGCAACATATGAAACCAAGTCGGGGGGGCAGGATTTCAGTCACTGACGCCACAAGAGACCTTCAAGTACAGTATAGAACAACCAGAAGGAGGGGGTTGGGGTAGTGGGGGGTAAAAACATATGAGCTTTATAAAGGGAAGGAGAAAAAGGAGAATGCACAAAGCAGTATTGATTATAATCACATGATTAACAGTATGCAATGTAAATGTACACACACCACACACAGAGAGACAGAGAGACAAAAGGACGAATAGCATCACAGCTGAGGAAGCTGGACTCTTAAATACAAACATGCTGGACAAGGCAAAGCTAAGCTGGGGACATTCTGTGCTCTCTCTCTCTCTCTCTCTCTCTCTCTCGCTCTCTCTCTCTTTGTCTCACTCTCTCTCTATCTTTGGGCAGATTTGGGCAGCAGATGTCCGCTCCCCTCTGTCATGCTATGATGTTTTTTCAGAGATAAGCTGACAGGAGATTTAGACTGAGCGGGAGAAAGGGTCATAGAGGAAGAAAGTGTTGCTTTCCCACCTGTTGCAAAACCAGCAAATTCAATCATATCAGAGTCAGAAGGTTTGATATCTCATTCTGTTTGATTTTATGATGGCTTACAAAGTAAAGTAGCTTTGCAAAATGCAGACATGTTTATTCTAACATTTGACTTAGTGATAACCTACAGGCTTTCACACTGTGGTTGGAAATTATGTAAAAGACTATGTAGCGAGGTAGTCTTTGAGAATCTTATTCTAGAAGAAACAACAACCAACTCATGTGTCAACATTATGATGTTTAGATGCGATAGTTTTTTACTGTGCAGTGGTACAGACACATTGGCCTGTATTGCTGTTCCCCTCAATCTTTAGTGATGCCCCTAAACTGCGCACTACTGCACTAAAAACTGGTTAATGTTAGAAACTAGAAAAACAGCTCTGCACTTGTGGGTGAGTGATTTTGCCATGCATCAGCACTACTCTTGAAGAGCAGCATGTCTACATCAAGAACAAAGACTTTAGCAGTAAAGCATTTAGAATAGCACTTTATTTAGCATTCAAAAATTCCCCAGTTTTGTAAGATGCTGTCTAATTGTTTCTTTTTTAAATTTTATTATTACAAATGGTAGACAGTGATTTTGTCAAAGAGAAACCACTTTACAGTCAATGTCAAAGTTAATCTGTTAAACTGGTGCCTGTTTGAGGTGCTTTGGATAAGAGCATTTGCTAAATGCCGTGATATAAATGCTATGAGCACAATAAGGGGGGTTGGGGGGGGGCACGCCTCTGGGGAGCAATATGAAGTTATATCACATTCTTTCTTTCTTTTGTTTCTTGGAATTATGTATTATTATTTTTAACATAAATTCATTTTCTGCTAGTTTATTATTTGCTGGTTTTGTAAGCCTATATAAACATGTAAATTTACAAAAGTCTCTCGTACACTAGAGTTAAAAAAAAGATAAAAAAAGATATTTTTTCTCAGATCCTCATAAACCATTATCTTAGGAAGATCTGATTTCTGAGGTCTCAGTATTGGCAAGTTTGTTAATGGCCTTCCATCTCCAGCCACAGCAGGAAGTAAAGGTGATGCTCTGATCGAAAGGGCAGAATAGTAGCCTATTACAGACATCTCGCAGAAGCTGAAGCCTTCAAACACGGGCTCTGCTTTGCATTGCACTATTGCCTGACACACAATTACACCTATTATGATCATCCCTCCAGGCCTCTTTTACGTTTTTAGGTTAAAAGGGGCCAGATTTCACAGTTTAGCAGAGCATCCAACCCAGGCCAACGTGGACCTGTTGCACTCTGAAAGGCTTCACATTCAGAACCTGCTGCTTAATCAGCTTTTATAAGAAATACTGGATATCAGATGCTTGTGTACATTTTTACATTTATTTTTCAATTTTGATTTGACGGAATTAACCGGCCAAGTTTTGGGTAAGAAGATACAAGTTTCTTGAGTGCTGACTTATTTTATACTGTTATTAAAAATAAAAAATGGGGTGGTAATCAATCCTCAATCAGGGGTACCTTTTACACCCTTACTTTGCATCTTTCTCCTGAAAATGTGGATATAATGTACCTTCAAATGCATTTAAGGTGCATAAATGAACCACAATTAGAGTAAAGCTATACGTTCAGAGTAAAGCTATAAAGGTACACTGCATGCACAGTTCTAAGTAAAGGATACATCCAAAAGATACAAAAGCTGTAGGTTACAGTTTAGTATCCATTTTTCCTGAGAGTGTAGCTAAGATATTATGATAGCAGCAGTAATGAATAGAAGCCAAGGCTTTTTCATTTATCAAATAACTCCAGGCAAGTCTACATATCAAAGCATTGTGGTATATATGAAGTAGTAAATTTATACAGGTAAAATCCATTCTTCATATTTCTGTGATTCTACTTGCCTGCTACTAATGCTGTATATCGGATCGTTATCATTTGCGCGGCTGTGCTGGGTTTTTATCATGCGTAAGCACCTTAAGCACCGTAAAGCTCGCTGAGCTTGCCTTCCTCTACAGCCACTGCTTCCGGAATTGCTGTGCAGTGAAAAGGCCGCTGGAGTGCAGGCCATTAAAAGCGCTCTAATTGCATGTCTAATAATGATCCCGGCCCTTCAAGGCACTTCAGCATGCTTACGGCAGCAAGGCAGGTGATGTTGTGACCCTCGACAGACAATAACAGCAATTTCCTCCTCCTCCTCCTGCCTTAATTCGTTTGCTCTTCTCTTTGACTGTAGCTCAGTTACTGAGGCCCGTCATGTGTCTCCTTATTCTCTGGCACCTTCGCTTTGCGTACTGCACGACCAGTTGCACTGCTTTTTACAGCAGATAGCCTATTGATCAGCATGGAAACGGTGAATTTCATTAACAGGCAGTCAATACTTCATTTCTCTCGGTTTGCTGCGTTCAGAGGGCTGGTGGAATGGCTTTTCCCCGACACTGTCTAGTTCTCATGTTAAATGTGATAGAGGATTTCTCACCCAGTGTGCGACGCGATAGCTATTACGTTAAAAACATCGAGACGAACGGCTGCCACTCCGGCGCGGATATAATGTGGCTGAAATGATTTAAAAGACCTAGCGGCTGCCAGGAAACCTTTTAGCAGCACCCGACTGTCTCTCTCTCTTTCTCTCTCGCTGTGTCTCTCTCTCTGTCTGTGTCTCTGAATGATGTGCCAGGGGTCAGTCATTTATCTAGCAGTGAACAAGTGCAAAAAAAAAGAAGGGGTTGCTTTGCGTTGAAAGAGCAGTCAATATGTCTGGCTTCAGAATTGCTTTATTAATATTACTCGGAGCACTGACTCTACTTGAATGTCTGACTGTATTTCAAACAGGACTAATGTGAGGCTCGAAGTGAGGAAAAGAATGATGTAGCCTGTGGCATAACACAAGCCCTACTGTAGCACTGGCTTTTTTTTAAATCATGGAATAATGGAGATGACAATTAAGCATGCAACCACTTACCTATAGAGGCCATTTGGTAATCTTATCAAAGAAAATGAGCAAATCGATAAGATTATTTCATCTAAGAGCAAAGGGAGAGAGAGAGAAATCGTGGCAGCAGGGGGTGTCTGTACTCCCAATACAGTTACACCACTTAATAAGTCATTATCTCGGTGTTACAACCCTCTGTAACATACACACATTCACTTTGACACACACTTAGACACACTGTAAAGGGATTCTTATGTGCTGTGAAGTAAGTGGACTGCAGATAGCAGGCTGGAATTACATAATAATAATAATAATAATAATAATAATAATAATAATAATCTATTAACTAATCGATAGTGGTGTCACTCTAGTAACACAATTTTAACTGTAGAAATGAACATTAATAGTGTTCTTATTATAATAACAGTATTTGACTGAAGAAATTAATATCATGTCAGTGTAATAATTATACAGTTGATTAATTTGTATAATTATACTTCTATTTATTCAATAGTGATCAGTAATTTATAAGTCAAAATACTTTCTGATATTCTGGTCTCTGTGGAACCCTGGATTCTGTAAATGAAAGAAAATGCTTATATGGACCATCAACATCCAGTTCAATCAGGACTAGGAAGAGTTTCTGCTTGCCTGTCAATCATATGGCCTAGCAATTATGAAAACTGGTGACTTGAACTAGCGTTAAGGCATTCTAGCATAGATGTGTTTTAGGGGCATGGCTTTGAAGGCAGGGGCAGGATTTGTCAACATTATGAGTTTTGAAACAACAAACTCAAGATGAGAATCGTTGATCGCATCTTTAAGCCTGAGTGCGTCTCCTCTCTTCTCTTCTCAGGCTACATCCAGGACTACATCAGTCCATCAGCGTATCAGGGTGAGAAGAAGCTTAGCTCGGCTGTGTCCGACCCACTCTACGCTCCGGTAAACAGTGGAGGAGAGGAGTACTGTGAGCCAGACTTGGAGCATCCAGACAGCCCTCAATCTGGCCTGACGGCGCGTGGCTACTACAGCGGTGAGTCCGAAAGCCAAAGTGATGGCTACACGGCAGATGGCTTCTTCATCTCAGATGGCCGTTCACGCAGGAGAGGCGAGGCCAAGGAGGCACGCAAAGGTGGTGTGGAAGCGAAGGAGTCGGGCGCGAGACACACATGCAACGAGTGCGGCAAGACATACGCCACATCATCCAACCTGAGCCGCCACAAGCAGACGCATCGCAGCCTGGACAGCAAGATGGCGCGCAAGTGCCCGACGTGCGGCAAGGTGTATGTGTCCATGCCAGCGCTGGCCATGCATGTGCTCACGCACGACCTCAAGCACAAGTGCAGTGTGTGCAGCAAGGCGTTCAGCCGCCCTTGGCTCCTGCAGGGCCACATGCGCTCACACACTGGTGAGAAGCCATTCGCATGCGCCCACTGTGGCAAGGCCTTCGCCGATCGCTCCAACCTGCGTGCCCACATGCAGACGCACTCTGCCTTCAAGCACTACCGCTGCAAACGCTGCCACAAGACCTTTGCGCTCAAGTCGTACCTGAACAAGCACTATGAGTCGGCCTGCTTCAAGGGCTCCGGAGATGAGGATGAGTCCGGCTCGGAGAACTGAGCACCACATAGCGAGAAAAATGGATGAGAAGGGAAAAAAAATTCTACATTTAATTAATCCTCCACTAAGCCCTTGTACACACACACACACACACACACACACACACACACACACACAGAAACAAATGCGCCTTTTCCCTTCCTTTTTTAGAAAGCAATATTTTCGCTGAGATCACTTTGGGGAAGAAAAAGCAAAATAATAATGAGAAGACAATAATGAACCAATGCTGGATTTTTCTTCACTCTTATTGCTAACTGTCCACAGATACACGGCAACATAATCCAAGACTCTGTTTCTGTCTCTCTCTCGCTCTTTCTCTCTCTCTCACACGCGCACACACACACGCGCACACACACACGCGCACACACACACGCACGCACACACACGCACGCACACACACACACACACACACACACGCACACACACACACACATGCATACACATGCACAAACACATACATACACACGCGTACGCGCACACACACACACACACACACACACACACACACACACACACACACACACACACACAAACTCACTTATTATGAGGCCTGGCATGTGAATTTTTATCAATGACTATAATAATAATAATAATTAAAAAAAAATAATAACAATGATAGTAATAATATTTAGAATCCTACTATTTTATAGCAAATCATATGAAAACAAAACAAAAAAACAAAAAAGGACAACAGTGTTCCTTCTTTTTTAGAAACAAACAAAAAATGACCTCATGTATTTTTATGCTGCTTTTTTGTTTTGCTAAGAGCTGAATTCTTTTGCAACTGCCAACTTTTATGACAATGTCAATAATGACAGTATTTGCAAAAAAAAAGGCCACTAAAAAGTTGAAAACTTTTTCCGCCAGTCTTTAGTAATTTTAATTCAACAGGTGTTATTTTTCTATTACAGTCCCAACGTTTTATTTATTGTCTTTTTTTGTGCCAATCAACCCAATTTTTCATTGAAGAATGATCTTTGGGAATGTGAGTGTTTTGTGGACTCTTCAGAATACAGTGTTTTTCTCACCACGTGCAGATTTCAAGGTCTAAACAAGGAAGGCGTAACTTAAAGACACTTCCAGGTTTAAAACCCGTTGCTTTCGGTCCTGTTTAACAGGATGCAATATCTCAGTATACCAATCATTCTCACAAATCACGGTGACTCTAATAAGGACATTTAGAAGCAATCTCAACCCACAATGCAGGTCTTCCTCTGCCATTTTGGCTCAAACTGACTTTTCAAGTGTTCCCTCTACCTGGAAATACTTCCCCCCACTTCCAGTCTAGCTATTACCTCACTAAGAGGCAGGTACGACCTCTGACCCGTCCATCCCAAACTCACTGTCCATCATTCACCTCTGTCAAAACAGTGACCTCATTTCTTACCACATCAGTATTACTTTATTTATGTATTTATTCATATACTATTTATTCTTTTATTTAAGTATTTATTTTTTTCTTATTTATTGGTGTTATTTATTTAATTTATTCATCTGTGTATTTTGAATACTAAATACCGCCATTGACCTTGTAAGATGCTGCTCTTGAAAGAAAAATGTTTATATGCATGATGAAACTGTAGGAAAGAAAAAGTCCATGCGACTTTTAGCATTTTTTGTCTTTTTTTTTTTTTTTTTTTTTTTTTAAAGAGGAACAATGTACAGTGTTTGAGAAGTTGGAATGATACTTTGTTTCACAGGCAATAATTCTTCCTTGGCACGGCAATGGACTTGTATAATCATAGCTGTCCTGTCTGCAGACCACTTAGGGCAATAAATGAACGAGCCTGAACACAAACCACAAAGTCATCCTCCATCTCGTTGTTGTCATTTTTATTTGGGATAAATTAGCTTTAGGTTGGGAAAATCATCCTTCAGTGATGCCTGGGCACACATTGCACCCTGATAGTAGGAACACTTCATTTATATCCATAAACATTACTCATTTCATCTCTAGTGTAAAATAAATCACAATTAAACAAGCCATTTTAATTTTTATGCCTGTAGTGACTAGCAGTGCCCTTAACAGCAAACTATGAGGTAGTTTTTTTTTCTTCTTCCTGATTTATCATCCATTGTAGCCAGGAATATCACCTAATTAACTCTAAATTAACACTGGTGCTGATACTGTGTAATCAAATATCGACATTTTGACATTCAGTCAAATTAACTGATTACTATTTACCATGTGTCATGTCATACATACAGTATGATGATACAATACCTGATCAACTGTTACCGTTATAGATCTGATCTCCGTAAGTTGATTTTAAACACTTTAACGGTAATGTCTTCTAAAGAATGTTCACTTACAAGTCCAGAAAAGTAACTAACATAACTGAATGGTATTGTGACAACAGTTACCTTATAATATAACCATTATTGATTAGTTTATGCCTATTAATAAGACAATTCAAAGTGGTTTTCTTTTGTAGTGCCTCTTCACATTATTAACTTTTGACTAGAGCCACGGACTCTGAACAGATAAGACACATCCAGTTTTCAGTATTTAGTTTTTTTTAAACATGCCACATCGTCAGTTTGCTAATTTCATACAAGAGAGAATAAATAACATGAAATATGAAGTCTGTGAAAACATCTGAGGCAATGTATCTAGCCCTGTAGCTAAATGCTGGTCTGATGAGCTGCCTTCAGCTAAATAATTTACATTAATGCATGTGATCTGAACAATAGGTTCTGCTACAGTAGTTGTTCAAGTACTCGCTTTGGTCCGCTGCAATACTTTGCCTGGTCCGCATCCAAAAGCCGATCTGCAAGTTTTGAATGCTTCGCTGCCTTCCCTTATAGAAAAGTCACACAAACTTCATGAATTTGTACACATTGTTTGTAGACATAAACAACATTTCTATTATGTGGACTTTTCACATGTAGATCATATGGTTTTAATTTTCCACATATGATTTTCACAGATGATTCATTTTATTTGTCCCATGTAGGTCATGTGGTTTTATTTGTCTCATGTGATAACATATTACTTTCAGAATCACATGTGAAATGTATGTAATTGTTTTGTAAAGTGACTTACAAAAAAAAAGTGAAACTTACCCCAACTAATTTATGAATCCTTGCAGACATGGTTAGGAAATGTCTATCAAAGAGTCAACATTTTCAGATATAATAATCCTAATGCTAACACTGAAAACAGGGCTGCTACAACGGCATTTATATCTTTAATAACGTCGATGCCGACCAAGCAGCGTGTACAAGATTAAAGGATAAATAGTCTTAGTTATAGCTAGGTCATTATGATCATTTTCAGTGTGCGTATGTATCATCATTTACCCCAATCAGCGTCTTGCCTTTGAAGTCAGGCTGCTGAAAATGAGCAACAAAACAACAACGATTATCAAGATTACCTTCATCTGTGGCACATTTAGGCCGCACTTTTATCTGCGCTACAGATGGAAGAGGCAAATCAGAACAGGTCTCTAAATAAAGTGGGCCAGGGGATGGAGATTTGTCCGAAGGATAGTGATGCTATATTTAATGGCTTCTCTTGCAGAGAGAGGGAACCTGACAGGTCAGAGAAACCTGCAGGCTAATAATCGAGCATTACAGCGCGGTCTGTACGTGCACCTAGCTTTCAGCTGTTTTATGCGTGCTAAAAATAAAACCTTGTGGAAAGAAGGACACATACACTGTCTCATTATGTCCTCCTCATCAACGTTGATGCCGCTGTGCTGTGATGTGAAGCGTAGCTTCTAGACAGGCGGTGTTTGACGCTGGGTCAGGAACGAGGTTCAAAGCAAATATCTGTCACCGGTGACAGGGTGAAGTAAACAGAACAGTAATGACGGCACCGGTGGCGTGCAGCAGTGAGACACAGTTCTGTTCAAACGCTGTAATGTAGACATAGAGTGTAGTATTAGGAGTATGTGGTGTTATTATTCCTTTCTAGAAGTTCCAGATTAGAGCTCGGCGCAGTAATTGAGGGAGTCTTAAACGAGCATTCGCTGAACATCCTCCCCTTTTCATTTGTATCTCTCTGTAGTTTTATCCCCTCTCTCTTTATTCCTGGCTGTCATTCTCTCCCTTGCTCCCTCTCTCTCAGGGTGAACAGGTGCTAGTGGACAGGCGGGGAGACAGAGAGAGAGTAATTGAGGCTGAGTCTGACCTTGACGAGGAAGGTCGAGCCAGCAGCAGGCGAATGCACCGTCAGCGCTTTGCATATTCTAAATCGGACGACACAATATCCGTAATAGTGCAAAACCCACAGGGAATCAGAGATGAGCTTCTCTGCCCATCCCCTCGCCTCCTACACTCTCTTCCTCCTTTCTCACAATCCATCCATCCGCCCACGCATCTATGACCTCTCCCTTAACAATTGTCTTTCATTGTCCTCAAATCAGTGTGGTTGAAGTCGGCGAGTGCAGCAACAGAGACAGCATGTAGACAATTTTCCTGCTCTCAGCGTCTCAGTCCAGTTCATTACCCGCCAATGCATCATGTCTGTGAATGAGTCATTTTTTTTTCATCTTTCGCTCATTTGTCTTTTTCTCTTTTTTTTCTTGCATACAAGCTTTCAAACCTAAAGCCTAAGATTAAAAGCAATGATAAAACCCACTGAATAATGAATCGTTTTATTATGCAAAGCCCTTAGTAACACGAATAACCGCCTTTACAAGGACATTTGAAGATTTATGACTAGCTTTACCTCTCTATTTTACTTTGCAATCAAATGATAAACCATTTTTAATGTATGTCAAGCAATGTCAGTATTAAGATGGGGAATCCGGTCGACATGTTGTCCAAAGGTCACAGTTAGCTATTAAGGACTATCACCAGAGGACTACCAACAGAATTTCATGGGAAAACATTGTTCCTCTCTGATGAACTTGTAAATATGTTTGTAAATATGTCACAGCAATAATACGACACTGCATGTGAAAAAAATCTGATCCTTTTGCTTTTCCTCTTTTCTTAAAATTTTTTTTTTGCATTGTATAAACTGGTACCAGTAAAAGCCTGGACAGAAAACACAAAATCAGGGACACGCCTTCTTTAGCTAATTATCTGCTGTCGGCTGCGTTGACCAGTTGTTGTCAACATGGGATCATTCTCTGTATTAGGAGATCTGTTGATGTTCTCTCTCTTTCTGTTTTTTTTTTCCCTTCTGTCTTTTGTCTAAGTGCCCAGCTTGGCTGCGCAGTAATGAAAAGTGCCAAAAAATAAAAGTATAATTTCCATAACAAAAGCCTTCGACTTATGGCGGCCTTCTCACAAGCCTCCATATGGTCCTCAAGCGACAGAATTTAGATTTTCACTCTTCTTTCTTACTCTCCCCTCACTCTCTTACGCTCTTCTTTTTTCAAAACATGGGGAAAATGTTAAGCCATGACTGAGAATGAGTGGTTTTGATTTTTTTCTTATTTTTCTTTGTACCACTGTTATTAGAAGTGGGGATAATACTGGTGATGATGATGATAATGACAATAATAAAACCAATAGCACAAACGATCTAAAGTGTATTGTCATTATGTGTGTAGTTTTAAAGTCCTGTTTTAAAGTCATGTTACATTTATTCAATTTATGATGTATATATCAATATATGTATACAGAATGTCATAATGCCATACGGCTAAGTGCAATTTTTAATATTCTTGCTACTTTGTGAATTTTTTGTTTTTCTCTTTTTACTTTATAACTGCACTGCACATTGCTATTGACACACTGGAACAACTGTTATTTTGTGAAACGTAACACAACAATAGCAGTTTGTCAGTTACGACCCCACCACACTACGTCGGGATGTACTTCGCGAGTTACTGTTATCACCTTGAAGTTGAATATTTTCCAGTAACAACACATCCTGAAGTGTTTTATTCCTCTTATACCACAGCAGTTTACCAGTGATTCCATTATTTATGAATTAAAGAACCTCGTACTTTTATACATTCACAGTTACATTTAATTTTGTGGAACATCCGTAAAAAAGTTAGCTCCTGTCATTACTTATATATAGCAGCTATAAACATGTTTTTTTTCTCTCTCTCTTGAAGAAGCACTGACACTGGAGACTCCTTCCAAAATGCGAAATAAACATCTCCTCACAGACAACTTCACCATATCAACAATTACAGATGTTTTTATGTGGAGCGTCTGTCATACAGTGGCTATAACACCCCTGTTAAAATGGCAAGTTTTTGTGATAAATCATGCCAGAACTTTTCCAACCCTCAATGTGAAATTACAATGTATAAAAATTATAAGTGGAAAAAAAATCTGAAAGATTTGAGGGAAAAATAGGAAAAAGATAAAAAGTTACAATAACCTTGGTGCATAAGTGTGCACACCCTTGTATGATTGGGGATGTGGCTGTGTTCAGAATCACATTCAATCTCATGTTCAGAAGTAATTCTCATACAGCTGTCATAAATGAAATTATTCTGATTAACCCCAAATAAAGACCAACTATTTCTGTAGGATGTTCTTGACATCTTCTTGGTTTCATCTGACTGCTGGATCAGGAGAGGGGTACAAAAAAACTTCCAAAACATTAGATGTACCATGGAACACCATTAAGCCCGTCATAAACAAGTGGAGAAAATGGTACACCACAGTGATATCACCAAGAACAGGATGTTCCTCCAAAATTTTAAAAGGATAAGACAGAAACTTACCAGGGGGGCTTTCAAGAGACCAACAACAACATTAAAAGAGCTGCAGGAATATCTGATTACTCTCTGCATGTGACAACAGTCTCTCATATTCTTCACATGCCTGGGCTATGGGGTAGGGTGACTAGAAGGAAGCCATTTCTCACAAAAAAAAAACATCCAAGCCCAAATAAATCACCCCGAACCACGTGGCAAAATGTGTTATGGTCTGATGAGGCCAGTTCCAAAAGTTATAATAATTCCACAATTCCAAAAAGTATGTTTGGTGCAAAAAAAGCATCTCACCAAAAGAACACCATATGCATGGTGAAGCATGGTGGTGGCAGCATCATGCTTTAGGGATGCTTTTCTTCAGCCAGAACTGGGGCTTTTTTTTTATTTTTTATAAAGGTTGAGGTAATCATGAATAGCTACAAATAGCAGTCAATTTTAGCACAAAACCTTCAAGGGTCTGCTAGTAAGCTGAAGAAGAAAAAGAATTTCACCTTTCAGCTCGACAATGACCCAAAGCATACATCTAAAAAAACATCTTAACCAAAAGAAGATCAATGTTTTTGAATGGCCTAGCCAGATCCCAGACCTGAATCCATCAAAAAATCTGTGGGGTGACCTGAAGCTGGCTGTGCACAGGAGATGCCTTTACAGTTTGATAGATGCAATAAAGAGTGGGAAAATATTGCCAAGTCAAGATATGCCATGCTGATAGACTGATAGACTAGATGCTTCAACAAAGTATTAGTTTAGGGGTGTGCACACTTATGCACCTACGGTATTGTACGTTTTTTTCCCTATAAAAGTTTCTGATTATTATTTCCATTTTATTTGTCCACGTTGCATTTCCACGTTAAAGGTGAGAAAAGATCTGACATGATTTATCTTAGTGTCATTTTTTTACTTCACAAAAGCCTGCCATTTTAACAGGGATGCGTAGACTTTTCATATCCATTGTACATGTCCCTGTGTGAGCTGTTACTGTAGAAACAATGGTGTATTAGACTGAGCACATTAATGATAAGCCTTAAAGCTGGAACTATGGTCAAAGCTGCTGTTAAACACCGACTCCTGACCAAACAGAATCAACAGCGCTGTAGAATAATACAGTTTATAGGCACATGTCATACTGTAACTGTCTGTCATACTGTACTTTTTCCCCCCTCAATATAAGGCGCCACTGCATAGATTTAGATTCATTTACATTCAATGACTTCCTGCCCCACTTCCCATAAACACTCCTGTCTCATTGTTAGGAGCAATTTAATACCAGTGACTTTTAGGTCAGGCTGCTAAGAGGCTATTAAGGGGGCATTCTCTATGCGTTAATAAGGCCCTGCCACACAATCATGCTTCCTGTGATAGACATGCAGACAGCAATCACAGAGCACGTATTCGTCCTGACAGCACAAATATATCTGACATGTGAGGAAGAAGTGGCTCTTGAGTGCTGATCCAGGACACACCGTCCCTGCATGAGTTATCCTGTGATCCATTATATCAGACTGTAATCCATTATGCAGGACTGCTCTCAGATCAGTGCCAGCAAACACGGTGGGAACAGCATGAATTTGAAGGCACAAGCATCTGTTCTGGTGCTGTTATTGATGATTCTTAATGATTAAAATTTAATGGAACATTGATTTTATGCTGGACCAGAGTGTTTTCCTGAGGTGGGGTGTGAAGAAAAAAGAGAGAATTGAGTGAAACTGAATTATGAGCAGCATGAGCAGGATTATCGTAGCAAGTGGGGTTCAATCA